>JAAOMT010000057.1:332857-458467 GCA_016748015.1 Geosiphon pyriformis
TTTTTCCAATGTGAAAATATCTATAGATTGGAGGATATTCAGTGTTTTCCTTATTGAGACACAGTTGAAGTTTTTGTTGAATTGTAGCATTTGGTGAAATACTAATTGGAGTGAGCATTAGGTTTTCTCTTAAAGCAAGCTTTAAAAGTTCTGGCAGGTGAATTCCAGTATAACTTCTTGTGTTCTTTTTATACGGGTGATATTTTTGTGAATTTGGGGCTAAATTTGTAACTACTTCTGTTTGGGTATAATTTATGTGGTTTCTAGTAACAGTAATGGATAATTCGGGTATTGTTTTTAAAGCTAACATTAGTTTTTGGGATAATTGTTGAATGTTTTGAGAAATAGTCATTATAAGCAATTGAAAAATAAAAAATTATTTTTGGTGTATGGGTTTTTATGTTATTTTTGTTTTGTTTTTGTGAGATTGTTTCTAAATTATAAGAGAATAACTAGTAAAATTAAATTAAGTGTTCAGGTTGGAAGGTTGTTCAATGACAACTATTGGTTCTAAGTTTTGGGGAATATTTTCAGGACTGACCAAAGAGGAATGTATACCAATTTGTGGAATTAATGGTTCAGGATTGTTTCTGGAATGATAGTGTTTCAAATGATCTCCATGTGCAACTTTTGCTAGGATTTTGTCATCAAGTCTTAGCTTGTATAATCCATTGCCTAGGACTTCATGGATAAAGAATGGTCTATCCCATTTATTTTCAAATTTTCCACTCCATTGTTTTTCAGCTTTAGTTCTGTGTAAGAGAACTTTGTTTCCAATTTTGAATTTATTGGTGACTGAAGGCAATTTGTCATTATGCCATTCTTTTTGTTGAGCTTGGAAGTGTTCAATATGGGTGGCTGCTATTCGTCGTTTTCCTTCTAATGTGCTAAGCAGAGTGTAGGCTCTTCGCTGAAATGTTTCTTAGAAATTGTTTTCATTGATCAGTTGTGCTGGGTATGTTTCCACTGTGAAACTAATTGGTAACGTTGCCATCCTTCCATAAATTAAATCAAATAGTGTGTGTTTCGTAGTATCTTGTTTTAATGTCCTATATGCTAGTAACACTGATGAAATAAAGAGATCCTATTCTTGCTCAAAATCAGTTGAGACTTTGGCTAATGACTCACACAATGTTCTGTTAAAACGTTCCACAAGTCCGTTTGTTTGTAGATGGTAGGGCAAAGACAGAGGTCTTTTGACATTGAATTGTTCACAAATTTTTTGTATCAGGTTGTTTACAAAGTGTGTTCCCTGATTGGATAAAAGTTCAATTGGACATCCATGTCTACAAATGATGTCTTCGTAGATGAAATTTGCTACTGATTTTGCATCTGCTTATTGAATGGCTCTGGCTTCAGGCCATTTAGTAAGATAGTCTACAGCTACTGCAATATAATGGTTTTCTTGAGTGGTGATAGATAGTGGTCCGACTAAATCGATACCAACTCTGTCAAAAGGCTGTCCAACTTTGATTGGATTTAAAGGTTCTGTAGGGCAAGTTCCTCCTTTTCTTTGACAACTATCACAAGATTCAACATATTCGTGAATGTCTTTTCTCATTCGAGGCCAAAAGTAGTATTCTAGTGTTCTTTGGGTGGTGCTATCTTTTCCGAAGTGTGCTGATAAAGGATCTGAGTGCATATTGTATAAAATGGTCTCTTTTTCCTGTTTTTGTATTAATCTGAGTGGTTTGGTTGGGTTTTTGAAATTTCGATGATAGATAATGTTGTTGTGTAAAAAATATTGTTTGGCTTGTTGTTGTAACCAATTTTTTTCATCTGGGAACCAATTTGTTGGGATTGTTAATGTCTCCAAATATTGTTTGAGATTGTTGTAGTTTTTGGGGTTCATTGTTTGTTGTTTTAATGCTGTTAATTCAAATGGGTGTTGGTTTTGTTTTTTAATCTTGCTTTATTCTTGAAAGACAATCAACATTGGTGTGGAGTTTTCCTGGTTTGTGGTGTACGATGTATTGGTAATTAGCTAAAAATCCTGTCCATCGGGTTTGTTTTGTGTTCAGCTGGGTGTTTTTGTTTTGAAGCCATTTAAGTCCAATATTATCAGTGATAATATCGAATTCTTTGGGTCTGAGGTAAAGGTTGAAGTGATGTAGGGCCCAGATTACTGCTGCAGTTTCTAATTCTGTTGTGGAGTAGTTTTTTTCGGCTGGCTTTAATGTTCTACTAGCATAAGCAATTACTTGCTCATTTCCATTGTCATCTAACTGTGATAGGATGGCATCAAAGGCAGTATAAGAGGTGTCAGTTGCTAACCAGAATTGGTTGCTGAAATCTGAGTAGGCAAGGATTGGAGCTGTTGTGAGTTTTTCCTTAAGTATTTCGAAGACATTTTGGTGTTCTTCTGTCCATTTGTATTCAACATTTTTAGTAGTGAGCTGGTTGAGGGGTTTTGCAATTTCTGAGAATCTTTTGATGAATTTTCAGTAATAGAATGCTAATCCAATAAATCCTCTTAATTCTGTGGTATTTCATGGGGTCTTGAAATTCTTGACAGTACTGATTTTTCCAGGGTCTGGTTTAATTCCATCTTTGCTAACAATGTGACCAAGAAAAGCTAAACTTGTTTTTCCAAAGTAGCATTTTTCAATGTTCAGTTTCAATCCTGCTTTCTGTAATCATTGAAAAACTTCTTGCAGGTAAATTAAATGTAGCTTGAAAGATGGTGAATAAACATCAGTGTCATCAAGATAAACTACTACTGATTTCCAAAGGAGGTCTTTGTAAACAACATCCATGAGTCTTTGGAATGTTGCTGGTGCATTGCATAATCTAAAAGACATTATATTGAACTCATAATTTCCTCCTTGAGTGGTGAATGCTGTTTTGGGGCAGTTTTTAGGATCCATAGCAACTTGCCAGTATCCACTCTCTAAATCTAATGTTGAAAAGTATTTGGACTTTCTAAGGACATCCAACATGTTATTAATTCGGGGAAGAGGGTAGGCATCCCCAATGGTGACACTGTTGAGTTGTCGGTAATCAACATAAAATCGTATCTTTCCATTTTTCTTTTTAACTAGGACCACAGGTGAGGCCCATGGGCTTATTGATGGTTGAATAAGCCCATTGTTAAGCATCCGTTGTACTTCTTCTCAGATAAATTGGTGACTTTCTGGGGCAACTCGGTAGACTTGTTGTTGCCTTGGTTTGGCATCTCCTGTATAGATTTGGTGTTGAACCAAATCAGTTCTTTCTAAGTCATTGTTGTTTTTGGTGAAGATATCAGCAAATTCTGCAATTAGCTCTTTGAGCTGGGTCTATTGTTGTGGTTCAAGTTGTCCCATGTTGATTCGAGATAGTTTTTCCATGACAACATAATAGTTTTCAGAGCTAGGGTTTGGGTTGGTTTTTGGTATTGAATGTCCAATAATTTCAGAGAAATCGGGAACTATTTGGGGTAGTTCTTGTTGAAATATATTACTGTGAATAACTCCAATTTTTAAATTATTTAATAAAATTATGGGGTAATTATTGGGGTTGTAAAAAGTAACTCGGACTTTTTTTGTTCCTTCTGGAATATAAATGTTTGGGATCAAAATATTATGTTCCAAGCAGACTTGTTCATTGGACTCAAAAATTTGTTGTGTGGTTGTTGACTTTGGGCAGGTGTAGATTTCCGGATGTTCTCCAAAGGGTGAGATAGTTATTGATTGTGGAAGTCTGAGAATCTGGTGGGATTCGTTCTGTGTATTAAAAGCTATATTAACTGAAACTGTGAATCGTCCAGTTGAACCAAAACCTTGGGTTTCTCTATCACTTTTTCCTAATTGTTCTCTTTGATTGACTAGTTGCAAACCCGAAATGTTGATTAAGAGTAGGTAAATAGCTTGGGCAATTTTTTCAGCATGTTTGATCTTGAATGGTTTGTCAGTTTTATTTTGAAGCATCACTGTTATGTCTCCAGTATATCCAGCATCGATTATTCCTCCTCTGACATTGATTCCTTTGCTTGCCAAAGAGGACCGGGAGGTAATTTGAATCATTGCTCCTGGCAGGATTTTGAGTGCAATTTTGAGGTTGATTTTTGTGAGAGATTTGGGTTTGAGAACAAAAGTATCCTTGCCTGGATATCTTAGGTCATATCCAGCATCAATTTCATGTGCTTTTTCAGGTTGTATTCTTTGTCCATTGTTGTTGAAGTATTTAAGTTGTAAGGCAGGCTGATTTTTGATAAGGTAGATGGGTGTTGTTTCAATTTTTTTCGTTTCTTCAGGTTCTTCGAATTCAATTTCATTCTCATTATTTTCACTGGGCAAGGGGATACTAAGAGCATAGCATTCAGGACACTATTGTTCATCGCAAGGCATAATGTATTCTTCACATAGCCTAATGTTCATTTGCTCTAATCGTTGAATTTGAGCTTCTTGGGTCAGGTAGGTGTAACTTGCAATTTGGTGGTAGACTTCTACTTCATCTTTGTAATCGAATCCAGCTAATTCTATAGTGTATTCAATGTATTCTGCTTCCTTCATTTGACGAACATCTTCTTTGGTAGCTCCATTAATTAATGTTATTGCTAAGTCAAAAATCATCTTGGCATTATGAGGGTAGTGATAAAGTTTGTTGAAAGCACTATTGTATGCTGCATTAAAGGGTGTTCCTCTTTTTACTTTTTCTGAAATTGATAAAGCATATTGGCAGGTCTGATCGCAGATGCCTCCTCTCATTGCTACATCAATCTAATTGCATTCTTCTGGTAGCATATCTCCACAAGTTAAACAAGGAGTGTTGTCCCATTTTCTGCTCCTTTTTATTAGATGGCCCCATCGCTCTCTGTGGCAAGCCTTGCAGTAATAACAAGTATGATTTTCATATTCTTCTTCAGGTGAAATGCAGGCTCCCATTGACAATAGTTTCTTGTGGCAGTCCTTACATTTAAGGGGAATATAGGGGCGTTGTTTCCTTGGTTCAGGTTTTGAGTAAGGTATATTCCATCCAGAGGTTTCGGGTTTAGTGTGTGGGGTAAAATGTTCTTGTTCTGTTTCATCGGCCCAGTTGGACGTTGATTCAAGAGCCATGAATGTTTCAATTATTGGTTTTTCTTCTTCTGGTTTAAATTCAAAAGCCGGGGCTTTTTCAGAGCGTTTGTTGAATGTACCACAAATGGCAAGTACCCAGACGTGTTGTCCTTGGTAGGAGATTGTTAACTTTTGTGTTTCCCAATTCAGATTAGCATTGGCTTTTTGAAGCCAATCATTTCTGACAAGAGCTTGGTACTGGGGTGCGTCCATTACAAGAACTTTAACTGAAATGGTGATTCTATTAAGAGTGAATAGAAAATTGTCAATTTCTCCTACTGGGGTCTTTTTCATGCCATCGGCAGTGACGATTACTGTTTGAGCTGGTTGGTCGACATTTCTTTTCAATTGTTGTATTAACTGATAGGTAATAATGCTTCCAGTGGATCTACTGTTTAGGATCAAGTAAATTGGCTTTCCTTCTACTTCAGCTTCTGTGTATATTGCAGTGATGGCTTTTTGGTCATTAGCCACTGCATTGCTAAGCAAGAATGGTAATTCATTTGCTTCAAATTCAAAAGGAAAAATATCAGAGAGATTGGCATTTTCAGCAATTTGGGCTGGTGGAATAGTGGTGTGGTTATGAGAAGGGTTTCATTGTTGTTGTGCTGCAGCTCTACCTTCCAAGAGTGCAGTATGGTGAAAATCCTGTTCTTTTGGCATTGTTAAATAACTGGGTTGAGTGTGGTAGTGGTTGGGTCTTGGTTGAGTGATATTTCGAGGAATCAATTGGTTGTTCGAACTGATTCTACTGTTGTTTACTTGGTATCGGTTTTGTGGTGTGAATTGATTTTGTGTAATCAGTTTTTGAGCAGGTACTTGATAATGTTGGGTGGGTGGTTGTTGGTATTGCTGTTGGATTGGTTGTGGGGTGGGCGGATAATAGTTATTTTGGTATTGGGATCTTGGTGAATAGTAAGCTGGTGGTGATGATTAATAATAAGATTGCTGTGGTGGAGAGTAACGTTAATTACCCCTATTTTGTTGGTCTCGTTGCAGCTTTCTGCAATCTCTTTTCCAGTGGCCAGAGATTCCACAGTAATGGCAATTCTAGAGCTGGTTATTGAAAAGTGATGCAAAGTTATTTTGATTTCATCTTTGGGGTGGTTGATATCTTTGTTGTTGTTGGTTGGTAAAATAGTTTTTGACCTTCTTTGTGAGTTGGTCAATTTTTTCCTCAGCTGCTGAGCTGGTTTCTCCAATTGCCAAATTTACAAGTTTTGTATGATTGGCCTCTTTCATGGCCATTTCGTATCTTTTTGCATGCTGTATGGCAGAGTTTAAATCTTTTGGTACATGTGGGCGAACCTTTTTAATTAGTTTATCTTTTAGACCAGCAATAAATTGATCCAAGATTTGAGCATCAGAATAATAATCATTTGTCTCGAGTTGGCCAATCCATCTGAAAAGTTTGTTGAATTTCTCAATATAAGTCATAATGGATTCGGAGGGTTCTTGTTTGATATTTCGAAAATGATTGCAAAGAGTGATAGAGGTATTATTGTCGGTAAACTGTTCAAGGAAGGCTGCTTTGAAAGCATTCCAATCATTGAATGGGGCAGCCAGGTTTTTAAACCATTCTTCTGCTGTTCCTTTAAGAAAGTATGGAATTGTTCTTAACATTCTGGTGGCATTCCATCCATTTGCATCTCCAGCTTTAGTAACTTGGTCGAGCCATTCTTGAGGACTGGTCTCAATGTCTTCTTCATTAAAGTCAGGGATTTTTGCGATGTATGTTGTCATTTTGTCTTCTTTGTTTTCACTGTCTATTGATTTTTCTTCAGTTATTTCAGAGTTGTTTTCTTCATTTGCTGCTGTCTCAGAGTGTTCACTTTGATTTTCAGCTAGAAAATCAAGGAGATTGGAACTAGTTTGAAGGGGTTCTTGTTGTCTGGTGGAACTTCTGAGTGATGTAAAATTTTCTGGTCATGTAAATCAATTCAAGGGTGAATTAGGTGTTTGTGCTTGTGCAAGTAAAGCTAGAAAAGGTGTGATAGTAAGTGGAAGTTTTAAGCTGGTTCTTTGTTCAGGTGTTTGTAGATGTTTGAATGATATTTTGGGAGTATTGGGTGTTGTGTGAACAGGTCAGTTATCTTTATGTCTTTTGTTGCTACTGGTTTCAGGTTCAGATTCAAGTTCAAAGGCAAATTGTGTGTTTGCAGGATATTTTTCTTCACAGAATCAAATGATATTATAATCGAGTTCCTCAAAATAAGTAGCACAAGCTTCAGCACTAATGTTTTCTGATTCAGTGTTGGAATAGTGTAGTATGTTCTCAAGAAGATCTCTTTTAACTGTTGTAATATTATAGTTCCCAAAGAGGTAGTCATTGATTCGATTTTTGATGTATTGAAAAAGTGTTTTCTTGAAAGCTATAATTCCGTCGCGTATTTCAAATTGTTGTTTGCAGTGTGTGTAAATCAATTGATAGTACTCTAAGGTTGTGATGTCTGAGGCGGTCGCCACTTTGAATTTGTTGCTGTGTTATTTTCGTGGGAGAGCACCAAATGTTACCAGAGGTTTTTGGTCTCTTTTCTGTAATGTTGTTGATACTTATTTGTTGTGAATTCACGTTTTCTGGATGTGGTTGAATCTCTAATAACTGAATTTATCTTCAAATTATCTCCTATAATTTGAACTTGCTGGGCTTATAAGTGGAATGGCCAATTCCATGCCAGTTGCTTTATGTAGTTACGTTGTAGTAAACGTCAACTCTTTCCCAGGAATTGCTTGTCTGGAAGCTCACTAAAAATGTGTAGTTACTTTGCTGTGAAAGTCAACTCTTCTACAGAAATCTCATCTGTAGGCTATCCTGATGATTGTAATAAGAAAAGAAAAGAAAAATAAAAGAAATGTAAAAAAAATAGAATTTTTGTCAAAAAAAATGTTTTCTATCCAGGCCTGGAGTCACTAACAGTTTACTGAAATTGGTAGCTAATCAATTTCGAAATGTTAGTTGGTTTTTGGGGATTTTCCAAGGGCAATAATTAAAGAATTTGGTTTTTCAAATTATTTGGTATTTATTTCTTTTTGTGTGTATAGAATTGGTTCTAAGTAATAAATCTAAAATAAGATACATTTTCTCGAAAAGAGAAGCTTTTCTTTTATACAACTTGTCATAACATTATTTTATGAACTTGAACTTTGCTATTTTCTATGATTTTGCTGAACTAAAGATACATTTCGGCAAACTACAAGTTATTTCTGCGAACTATTAGATATTTTGGTGAACTATCAATTATTTTGGTGAATTTCTATAAATTTCGGCGAACTTTTGAATGTTACATAGTTCAGGGTATTGCATGATTGATCATCGCAATTAGGTTATATTTGTGTTGTGTACAATTTGGGTTATTAATTAAATGATAATTTTAGACATTCTTTGCTAATGTAATAAGTAATAATTTGAAACGATAATATATGCTAATTAATAATAAGAATTATGAAATAATTTCATGCTAAATGATATCTCTAATTTTGTCTGGTAACAATGCCAAGAAACACCAAGCTTTTTTTTCCTAATCAGATTTATAACACCATGCCACTCTATTCAGCAATAGTTGTGAAAATCTGAAGAAGCCAAAACTGATTCAGCAGCACAAGCATTTAAGACAGTCTGACTGTCTGAATAAACCACAACAGAACTGCAAGAAAGAACACACTTTAAAGCTAAAACAATCGCCTGCAATTCAGCCAAAGTGGAAAAAACCAACTCACTAACCCTAATGCCAATACCTAGATTCACATCTGAGAAGTAAGCAACTGCACCACATTCCATCTTCTGCATACCAAAATTTTTTAAAGATCCATCCATATAAATCTTAATAATACTTAAATCAGAAATAAAAAGACATTGTTTCAGTCATAAAACACCATCTGAACCACCAACATCTAGTGATCAGAGTTTGACAACAGGTAGACTATCATGAGGAGAGAAGTAAGCCAGGAAGTCACATATTAAATTGAACCAATAAGGGACTAGGCCTTTTGGGTCAAGCCTTTTCCAATGACAGAAGCTTTTCCAATTAAAAATCAAATCTTTTTTGGTATACAGCTGTTTAACAAAAGCCACTCCAAATCTTTTGAGTGAGCATAAAACTTCATAAAACAAATAATCCTCCAGAACTGAAGACATTGGTGTTTCATCAGAAAAATAGAACACTGTATGAAAAAAGTTCCTAAGAAACATATCACAATTCAAAAAAATTCTAACAACACCAGCCAAAAAATTGCTGACAAGACTAATACACAACCTGACCAGATAACATAAAAAATGAACAGGTGACCAACTTAAAACCTGTAGGTTAAGAGATCTATGAATAAACAAGCAACCCAGAAGTCTACCAATATTCAAGAAATTCAGCATAGAAGCCACTTTGCATTCAGTCTGCAACTGTTTAAAAGACTTCAGACCATACAAAGATGGATAATGAAGAGCCTCATTAAGAAAATTTTTTGGTAGTCTAGCCTTAAGCCTCAAATCTTTTCTAATTAATATGTTCCACTTAATACACACACTTTTAGAAAGAAAACTAAACTGAGATCTATAACTGATAATGAGTTGTAATACAGCTGACACCAGATAGAGAAACTGTTTGTCAGAAATAGCCTTCCTCAAAACCAAATTAACAAAGAATCTAACATCTAAATAAGCTTTTGCCAAACTGGGTTTGGACAAACCCTTAGACAACAAATAAATCCTAAAATACCTATAAAACTCTCTTCTATGAGCAATTAAAATTAGCAGACCACTTATTGACAATGATGCTTCCCCTACTCTTCTGTTAATAGAAATAGCCACAGTCTTTTCATTATTAATGGAGATGTCATTTATACTAAAAAACTCACTAGCAATA
Source organism: Geosiphon pyriformis (assembly GCA_016748015.1). Taxonomy (NCBI): domain Eukaryota; kingdom Fungi; phylum Glomeromycota; class Glomeromycetes; order Archaeosporales; family Geosiphonaceae; genus Geosiphon; species Geosiphon pyriformis. The sequence goes on from JAAOMT010000057.1 coordinate 342,753, forward strand.
TTCAGAATGTACTAAGTAGCTGCCTGGCTACTTCTCACTCATATTGTGTCATTAACAAAAACACTAGCTACCAAAAATGAAATTAAACCACCTTGTTTTTTCAATCTGCCAGTTTTAGCAACAAATCTGGAGTCAATACAGTATTTACACAAACTCTTTTGTCTTTTAACTTTACATAAAAAAGGATCATAGAAGATCCTCCACAGTAAAGAAAAAAACATCTCACTCTGGTCAAGACCATTATGCACCTAGTACTTATTAGTCAGGCCAAAATCAGTCATAACATAATTAACACGATCATTGTGAATATTCTCAAAGAATCTAATGAAATGATCACACATCTTAACTCGAACCAAACTATTTTGTAAGTGGTGCCAACTCATAAAATCATAGGTCTTCCACATATTCTGTAAAACAAGCCAAAGCTCACGATTTTTTTCTAAAGCATCTTTAACAACCAAACCAATGACAAAAATAGAAGACTAGATAGTAGTGCCCTTAAGCACAGAAAAATTGTCATTGCAAAAAACATTGAACATACTGCATGCCAATGAAATCTTATCAAAAAGTATCTTAGAGAGAACCTTATGAACAGTCTCAATTAAAGCTATTGGTTTAGTATTGGTCAGAATGTCTTTTTATTTATAAGGCTTAGGAATCATAGACATCCAAGCTTCTTTCCAAAGTTGGGGTACAGATTCATGAACCAAACAGAGATTCAAGAGATCCAACAGCATACCAAGCACAAAATTATCACAATGTTTCTAAAGTTTATTCGTAATATCAGACAAACCAGCCACTTTGCCATCTAACAGATCTTTAATCATATGCACCAAATCTTTATAGCTAATAGCATCTATTACTTCAGAAAAAGCATTATTATTAACATAATCCAACAGCAGATATTGACATTGCCACAAATCAGGAATGTTATATGGCACTATTCTCTTTCTTGTCCAACCTTTCATAATCTTGTCAATATTATTCTTAACATCAACCAGATCCACAATTAAACTACTATCAGAAATCAAGTGGTCCAGCACCACTTTTCAAAAAGAATGTTCCAAAACACTATGGATCATAAAGCCTTTGTCAACTGCAAAACTTTCCATTTATTTTTCAATAGCAGATCTGATGCCTGACTCTTTAACATGTAAAGATTCAGCCAGCTTAGATGCATGATAAAATTTTCTCACATTAAAAAGAACAGAATGTATACAATTAGAATCTGCATTAGAGTTAACAAGAAACTAAATGATAGATGTCTTGTCAGTATCCAAAAAGTCTCAATGTTTCAAAAGAGAGACAAACCTGTCAGACCCCACCTTATGAAAAGCCTTAACCAACTTTAAACCAAAACTTTCAGTTTGTAAAACCTGAACAATTCTTTGGTGAACATCTTATCATAGCCCTTAAACCATTTTTTTTTGAAAACACCATTAGCCAAAAGAGACATTACTCTGCAAACAGTATCCCACATAGTATCCAAATACGAATACTTCTTAGATATAACAAACTCATCAGAGAACATAGCAGCATTGGCCACTATAGCATCATTAAACTCACTTTATGTTACCTTATTAGCACTTTTGATGTCAAACTTCCAACAATCTTTGTTTGCCTGTTTGCAAAAAGAGTTTAACTGCACATCCAAAAGTCCACCCAAACTTATGGACATAGAGACAGCACAATAATCAGTGTCAAAGTGCTCACCAATACTTAGAACATTATAGCATAGAATCACATTGACCAGATTCAAAGAAACAAAGATGTAGTCAATTGTTTTAGCAATACTTCTAGAGTTTTTCCATGTAGGCATTTTGGCCACTGAGCTTCCAACTAAGAAATTAACTAGACCCAAACTGAAATATTTTTTAAAACTTGCACACTTGTGGAAACTGTTTTCATTAAAATTACTGCCAAAGATAATGAAAGAGAACTTATTTGTAGCTTTGGCAATAAGAGAGTTGACATTACCAGCTTAAGAGAATTGAACTACAGAAAAAACACCAGCATAAAACCCCAGAATTAAAACAGAAAGTTTATTTTTAAAGAGTAACTTGATAGAAAAGAGCCAACCAGATACCTCAGAAACCTTGCACACATGTTTTGCCAAAAAATTGTCCATGATAATCACAACACCAGAATTCATATGACTAGAATCCAAACCAGAAGTGAAAACTTGGACACCACTAAACTTGTTTATAATTCATGAACAGACTCTACCTTTTAGCTTAGTCTTAGTGACAATAGAAACCAAATTGTTTATATCCTTATGCCAATGAACAATATTATCCTGCTTTACCAGATTATTCATACTCCGAATATTACACATAGCAAATTTCCAAATTAAACTGATCATTGAGTTAAGAAAAAATCCAAACTTGTATCACAATCATTTACTTTGGCTGAAAGGCCCAGAACTGTTTCCATTAAACATTTCATGCTGTCTTCTAACTTAGACACCAGAGACATATTGAAAGACACCACTTCCATAACAATCTTATCACTAGTGGCTGCACCCAAACCCTCACTTATTATTATATCCACTTTTTAATTCTATGATAAAGGGGTTACCAATGGCTAACATCTAGGGCTAGGCTGGAAAACTGTTGGCCCAAATACATCTAACCTCTTAGCCAGCTTACTAACTTGCTCCATAAGACTGATGAAACTGCACTCAAAAGCAGCAAACCTATCATTGATCTTATTCACAACTGATAGAGACAGCTTCAACTTTGAAGAAGAGCCAACATTTGCTGAAACATTTTGACTAGAGAGAAGGGAAAAAAGACTTACCAACAACTTTTGCTCATGAAAAACCACCAAAAGAAACTGGATGAGCAATGGGTGTCTGTTTTTTCTTATATATATTGGCCAAATAAATCCAATTTTGAGAAGTCATTACCTATTTCTCATAAATACCAGAAAACTTACCCAATAAACAAAAATCAGAAATATAACCAAATTGTTTACACTTGGCACAACAGACCAGAAAGAGACTAGTCCAATGTAAATTCATACTCTTAAAAATAGACAAAGAGTCAACAGCAGCCAATTTGGATGTCTTATTATTAAAACAAATTACAGCACACCTATTACAAACATATATAACCAGATTATGGCCAATAAAACAAGTTTTTCCACCATAGGATGCCAACAAACCAGAAAGATCATAGACAGTAGTGCCAACTGGTAATATGTACAGCAACATCTAATGTTGATTTCTTAATACCCATGTTTGTTTGTCATCAACTGTCTTTGCTACATGAACAGAGTTCTTTTCCATAAGAACAAACCATTCAGCTATAACCAAATTAGCTATTTCAGATGATTCAAACTCCACTAAAGTCTTTTGCCACAGGCCAATCAGTTGTATTTTGATTAATACAATCTTACCAAACTTAGAAAAAACAGATTCCACAGCCAATTTGGGAAGATTGACTGAAATCTCCTTGACAACAATTTTCTAATCTGAATGTTTATTTATCTGCTTGACATTATTATTAACTAAAATTTTTTTATTAACAGCCAATTCTTTTGCCTTTTTCAAACTTATTTTAGAAATAAATGAAGATCTGATAATTCCTGGAAATTTTGAGGAAGTGGAAGTCTCCCCAAAACCATTAATTTGATAAAAAATTTTTTTGATTGCAATTAACTTATCACTATTCATTTTTCCAGGTACAGCAGACAACTCAACATCTAATGCAAATAATTTGACTGGTTCAAAACTATGTTTCTCTAGGACATGTAACTTAACATATGGCAGCTAATTGAAACCATCAAACTTTGAAAACAAAAGACTCAGCACATTATTATCATTACTTACAATATCAAATATTGGAGCCTTCAGAAGGTTGTCTAATACATATGTTTGAGTGCAAGTTTTTTTTGGTATAGCATCATTCATATTGTCATCCTCACCTGATTTAGCATAGCTTGTTTTCTTGGCAATCATGTTCACCATATTTTCAACATCCAAGAGACTACACATACTGTTAGCAATACTGCCAACTTTGTTTCCTCAGACACAATAGGCTTATTGCCAAAAATGTCAATATTCTCCAATGTCAAAGAGCCAATAGACAAGTTAACCAAAACACCACCAGCATCAGGTTTTTTCGGCTTCTTATATGACACAATGCAAAAGTAGATGCTTTCTATATGCTTCTTTTTAGTGTTTGGGCAGGTCTCTAAACCATCTGAACCCAAATTAGAGCCACTAGCAGAAGAGCCTACCAGTTTTATAATAACAAAAACAGATATATTAAAAGGAATAACTACAAAAAAATGAAAGGGAAAGGAAAAAAGGGATGTTAATTCTTTAATAAATCTTTGCTTTTGTTATGGTCAGGGAATCGACAAGAAAAAGATAATATTAATTAATTTTATTGATTGTTATTAAGCTAATTAGTTTTTTAGTTATTTTAATTACATTTTTTCTGGTTGAAAATATGCACAAAAATTTTAATAATTAAATAAATATTATTAAAGTTTTATTGGTTTTTTGGTTAGTTTATTTAAAAACTTTATTAGTCTTAAAACTAAAATAGAATTTAATAATATAAGTTCAGATGTCCAGTTTTTTGCCAATTCTGTTTTAAGAAAAGCTATTTCAAATAAGCAGTTTTCATATTTGGTGTTGGCAGTTCTTTATTTTATTATTAGCTATAGAATGCAATTTAGTTTTATTCCTGTTGGTGTGTATAATAAATAAGATGCTTTGATTCTTAAGAGCTTAAAATTGAAGTCTGGTCTGCTTTTTGATTTTTCCAGTAATACACTTTATTATCTGTCTTTGTATGGTTTAAAAGCTTTTGAGCAAATTCAAACTAAGAGCAAAATGGCTTTCATTGTGTGTTTTATGAACTCTATTAAAATTCTGAGTCATTTGTTTTCACACAGGTTTCATGACTTGCAAGTTTTGTTTTGGTGTTTGCTTAATCTTTGGTTTTTCCAGTCTGTATTAGGGTCAGTCCTTCTAATAATTTTTTGGTAAGTGTGATTTGTATTTTTTTTGAGTGTAATTTGTCTTTAGGTGATCCAATGAACAATTTTTTCTGTCTTTATAGTGGTATTCTTATGTTAATTGTTCTTGGTAAATCAAAGTTTTTTAAGTTTCTTTTTTTATTTTGGTGATATGGTATTGCTTTTATAGACCAGCTTTGCAGTAAAAATGGTGCTATTTTTAATTGGAAAACCTTTAAATGGTAAAAGAGATTGGATCTTTATGGCCCTATTTTTGAATAATTTAAACTTTCTGTTGACTTTCTTAGTAACATGGCTTCTTTTTCTATCTATTTCTCTTTTTTGAATAATGTTAGATCCTTTAATATTCTTAAATCTAGTAAGTTTAAGTTGGTTTGTGATCATTTATCAAATATTAATATTAATAGCCTGTTTATTTACATAGATGGATCTCTAAAGAACTTGGAAACAATCCATATAAGAACTGGTACTACAGTTTTTTTTGAGAACATTAATTTGGGTCTGAGTGTTAAGATTTTTGGTTTGATGTCTTCTATATTAGTAAAGTTGCAGGCTATTGCTTTGGTTCTTAAGTGTGTTTCTTTTCACAGCACAGTTTAATTATTTATGGACAGTCAAGTGGCTCTGGATACATGCCAATCTGAATTGAGTTTGGTGTATCTGAATTTTTAGAATTGGTGCTGAGTTAAATAATAACATATTATAAATATTGTTTGTGGAAAAAATTTAAATATTAGCTAACACAAAGTAAGGAATCATTCAAGTATTTTGGAAAACAAGTACATTGACTTGTTTGCTAATGTTGTATCTCTTTCTAAATAGTGTTTTCTCCCTTAATTGAAGAAACATTGTATTATGGCTAGTGGTGATATTATTTTTAGTAATTCTTGACATTTTGTTTATAATATTTTTTGGTCTGTTTATCATGCATATTGGGAAGTTGGCTTTGGTTTTAGGGTTTTGGCTAGTAGTTTGCTTTTGGACATTGATTAACTGAGTTTGTTCTTGGTATGGCATCCAAATTTGCATATGACTGCTGGTTTTACTAATAGACTTACTGCTAACATTTTGCACTTATTTTATAAAAGCTTTGCATTATTGGCTATCCATTATTATTTAAAAGCATCTGTATAACAAGTGTTATTTCAGTGTAACATATTTGTATTGTGATGATGTTAAGATTTTAAACCATGTTTTTTATTGCTCATTTAACATTTCTGTTTATCATCATTTATTGAATACATATGTAAATGCTTGGAAAGTGTTTTCTGGTTTTTTTCATTCTTTTTTATTTGTATTTTAGCTAATATTCTTCTGCATCTCAGATGCTGTAGTGTGTACAGTTCTCTACAAAAGCTTCATTTTTAGTGGTTGGCATCAGAAAGCTGTTTCTGTTTTCAGTAATTCCAAAATGACAAGTTTAAAGATTATAAGCTTTGTATATGATTTTTGTTTTGCTTTTAGAGAAAAAGTTTGGTTGGTTTGTGCTAAGCATTATTTTTTTATAAAAAAAAATGAGCTGATTTTTTATGATGATTTAGTTTTTGTTTTTATGTTTGGGCTATTCATAATGTTTTCAGCTGGTGTAATTAGGTTGTTTAAAATTACTGAAACATTTGGTATTAATTTTGGCTTGTGTAAGTCTTATTTGTTTTTTTAGACATTAGTGATCTGGTTTTGGTTTATATAGATACATAGTATTGTTTTAATTAACTTAAATAACTGGTCATATGTAGAAAGAGCATGATTTATTCCTAGTTTAGATTATTTATATAATATATAATATTAGGCAGTATATAGATTTTATTTATTAAAGAAAATAAAAAAAAATAACATAAATAAAAATAAAATTAATATTATTAAAACATTTTTTTTAAATAATAATAATAATAATAATTATTTAATTATTTTTTGACAAATAAGTAAGTTTAATATTAAGAATAATATTAAAAAAATTAGATTGTTTTTTAATAAGTTTATTTTTGATATTTGAAATTTAAATAGTATTATAAAAAGATTTAATAAATTATATTTATTCTTAATTTAGCTTAATTGGTGTTTTAACTAATTTAAATAGTTAGTTATATATAAAAAATACATAAAACACATATAATTTAAATTATTTACTTTAATATATTATATTAAATAGTATTTAAACATATTTTATTAAAATTTAATAAAAAAACAATATAATTAAAATACAATTTTAATATAATATATTATAATTTTAAAACATTAAATATTAAAATTAAAATTATTTAAATAAAAATTTATAATTTTTTTAAAATATTATCAAAATTAATAATATTTTTTAAAAAATTTTAGTTTTCGATTATTAATTTAGTTTTTTAAATAAATAATATTATAAATTAATTAAAAAAATACATATTAAAATAAACATAGTTTATTTTTATCATGAAAAATAATTGTATTAAGCAATATAGTCAAATATTAATTTATATTAATTTAATAAATATTATTATTGCTATTGTTATTTAAATTAAAAAAAAACATTATTTCTTACAATTAGATTAAAAACTTTTTAAAAAACAGATATAATAAATTTAAAATTTTAAAAAACATAATTTTAAATAATTTCAAAAAAATATTTAAAATTACAAATAAATTGGCTATTATTGTTATTTTTGGCTGTTTTGTTAACCATTTAAAAAACAATTTATTTTACTGTAATATCAAGCTTGATTAGATAGATTAGATAGTTACAAAGCACATGATGATGAGTTTTCATACAATAACTTTGCAATTTCTATCTTTAAAATATTGGCGGATTCCGGATCCTTTATCACTAAAAGATAAAGGACATGACGAATTCAAACTTAGCCAAATCTGAAACGCACTTGTTTAATGTTTCACTGTGTGAATGTCTTTTTATGAGTTCGCTAAAAGAAACACTTGGTGTTTCTTGGACTTTTTAAAGAGAAATCATACTTGAAATATGAACATAACAAACTTGCGGTTGTGATAAAAAGTTTTGAATCCTCCAGAGGATTATTTTGTTTTATTTTCTATTTTCTTTGTTGGGCAATGATGAATACGTAAAAGGTTTGAAGGGGTCTTTGATGTGTGTGTCATGTTGTTCTGATCAAGGTCTTACCCAGAACCTTTCATCAAAGTTTCAGCGTTGACACTTTGAGTGTTAATGTGTAAGGATGATTGGGCTTGTGTTAATCATATTATTAGAAGCCAACTGTCGCCGCATTTTAGATTCATGATTACAAAACAAAAGACTTTCTTGGAAGGTCTCGGAGCCCGTATTTCAAGTAATGAATAATAAATTTTGGTTGTGGGATGATTTAGAGGAAAGCAAAGACTTTTGTTGTTTATCATATTTATTCGGTTCCCTTTCATTGATTCATCCCCATTTTGAGATTAACATAGTTTGGGTGTATTTTGGCTCAGAAGAAGGATTTAATTTAATTTAAAGATTAAATAATGTTCGGAATTTCTAGCTTTACAGAAAGCAAATTAGAATATTAACTTTTAGTGCTGCTGATACTTCTTATATTGCCTTGATAATTAATAACAATTCCTTTAGAAATACTTTTTCCGTGAAGCTTGGAATTTTGACTGGTCGAAGAAATCAAATTTATTTTGAGCGGCATATACGACTCAGTTCCTAAGAACAACGTGGTTTCTGCAGGATGCATCATGCAAAATTACTATATCGTACGCAATATATGAAAATCAGATGTTATCTAATTTTATAATGGTATTCCCATTCCGTACCTCAGTAACATAGCAACAGCCTGATACCTTCCAAGATTACCTTTAGCTGATTTCTTGTTAACTTTGGACATATAATCTTTATCTTCGTCTACTGTGCCTTTTTAAGTTTCTCCGTTTTCAAACTTTCCACCAAGCTAATGTCCTCCGCAGCCACTCCCAACAGACAAACCAATCAAGTTCCTGGCAAACTGTATCAATTTAAACTTGTTTTACTAGGTAACGTAGTAACAGATCTTGGTTGACGTAATTATTGTTTTGGGGTTTTAAGCTGCACATTTACCCATTTTGAAAAGAAACCTTTGTCGAAAACAGCTCCAGATTTTTTACTCTTACTTACTGCTCGTTCTCACTTTTCAAACTTTTGATCCCATCGATAATTAGGAGAATCGGCAGTTGGTAAATCAAGGTCAGTTGAAAGTTTTGCATTGAGCTTAAAGAAAAGCCTCATTTATGACAGGAAATTGCACTACTGGTGGGGTTGGTGAGGGGAAAAATTCCAAATGATGTTTATGGGGCTAACTTTCTTCATATAGGTATTCATGGAGGATTTAAGCAACCTTGTCAATTTAAGGCATTGCTGCTGAAATTTGAAACTAATCTTCTCCTTTTTAGTTTAGTATTGCGTTTCGTGAAGGATCTTTTTGACGATTACAGAGAAAGTACTATCGGAGGTTAATATAAAATTTTCTAATCTTTGTAACTAGGTGCGACATAGAAGTAAATAGATCTACTCACATCTCATTTTTATTTGAACTATTAAGCTGCCTTCTTGACCCAGACAGTGTGCCTTGATGACAATACTACAGTCAAATTTGAGATTTGGTAAAATTGATATTTAAATTATTTAATTTTCGCTACTTGAAACGATATGAATATATTATTAATAGATAATTTTTTTTGATTAAAAGGGATACAGCTGGTCAAGAACGCTACAAGGTATTGTATTGCTATTATTATCATTAAATCATTTGATTTGATTTTAATATATTGTTCACTTATTATTTCTCCAACTTTTAATAAACAGAGCTTGGCTCCGATGTACTATAGGAATGCCAATTGCGCTGTCGTCGTTTATGATATAACTCAAGCGGTAATATAAACATGAGCTTTTTCTTCAAATCTCTTCTATTAGATATTTCACTGACCCATTAAAACTTGAAACAAGTCCTCCCTTGAAAAAGCCAAATCATGGGTGAAAGAGTTGCAAAGGCAGGCAGACCCCAATATTGTGATTGCACTCGCTGGAAACAAAAGTGATCTTAGTCCACGTCGGGCAATCGAAACCGAGGTAAGGATATATCAACTAGGTTAGTGAAAATCACAGTGTAATTATCTTATGACTCATTTCTAGACTATTATCCTTGCACAATATGCACTAATCAAGGAGGCCCAAGCTTATGCACATGATAGTGGTTTATTGTTTTTTGAAACCTCTGCCAAGACGGCGACAAACGTGAATGATTTATTTACCTCAATAGGTATGATGAATATTCAGTTTTTTATCCAACTTTAGTAATTATTAAAATTATCACATTTATCGCTTTAAATGATTAGCGAAGAAAATGCCTCTCGATCAGTTAGCTGCAAATTCACGCGCACGAGGAACTGCATTGAATACTAGAGGCGTTGATCTTACGCGCCCTCCTCAAGATAACAATGGATGTGCATGCTGAGATAGAAATAAATCCGAGTACGATATTTTAATTGGTGTTTTTAGAATATTATTATTGTGTTCATCTCATTGGCTTTTTATTTCTTGGTTTCTCTCTTCTAAACAATTTTGATCACTGATCGAATCTTGCCAGAAATTTTTTATTACATATTTGCAATAGATTTATTTTCCTGGACTTTCGCATTTGTCACAAAAACACAATGTTCGTCGAGAATAATGCGCGACAGCTCCAATTATTGCAAGATGTTCAAGCAAATTTGATAGTAACTTTTATTTACAGCATTTTCAACAAGCATGTTAATGATTTTAGTATTCAAAAAAATAGCCACTTTATGGACAAAATTTTCAAAATGTTAGTTTTAGTGACCCTGCCGAAAAGTCGCATTATACTCTACTCAGTTTTTATTAAAATCTAGGATTCTTTTGCTAATTAAGCTTTCTCTATTCACAGTGAAAGTTGGAAAGAAATTAAGCCTTGTATTGTGAGAAGAAAATCGTGCGATTCTTTACTTATGTAACATGTTTCTTGCGATTTTGGATTAAAGAATTTCGAGACAGATGTAAAAATTTCCAAGCATGCTGATCCTAGTAGCTTTTTCCCCAATTCTTGTCAATCTTTTTTTGGGTTTGAGTTGATATATCACTGCTCTTTGATCTGCACGAGATTTCGAAATTAAAATTACAATTCTACTTCGAAAATCATTAGCGCTTGCTACGCTTTCCGTTGGGGGCACCGTTGGTGAATTCAGCTTGTCTCTTCTAATTATGTACGATTTTTACATTTGAGAAGAATCCATTTATAGTAAGAATCTCAATACACCAGGGGTTGCCATCAAATTTGAGGTAGCCCAAATTCAAATTTTGAACTGGGGCTTTCAAAGATGCACCAGGGGTTAAAATCAACTCGCATCACTTAGATAAGACGCCAAGATGAACGCTTTCACGTAACAGCCATTTTTTGCCTTAGCACGAAAACGGGCCAAGAAAAGAGGCAGAGCTATCAGAATTTGATGTTTGGATTTCTGATTGGCTGCAAAATCACTTGGGTGGCCGTTAGTCCAAAACTTTCATGGCGATCCCGGTGATTTTGTCATTGAATATTGAAAACCCCTGGTGGCCGATACCGGTCGCGTTCCCTTATAATGCAAAATTATGGTATGAAAGAATTACCTTGGCGGCAGCTTTTTTCCGCTGTTCCTCTCTACGTTGTTCCTGTTCTTCTTCAATCTCGCTTTGTTCTTTTTGAATTAGGCTAATGAGGGTAGCACAGCGTCGTGCAAGTTCGGCTGATGTTCTGGATTTGATGTACCAATTGAACCGAAACAAAGGTGATTGTTCGATTTCATGGCGTATCTTATCAAATACTTCTTCTGTGCCATAACCATGTTTGGCCAATGTGACCACCATAAAGCGATCTTCTTCCTCAGTATAATTTTTTCCCTTTGTTTGGTTATAAGGAATTTCCAATTGGCTCAGTGGAGACCGGTATTTGGATATTTTTTCTTCAAGTAACTGTTGAATTTCCTGCGTTTGTTGTAGTTTGGCTTCCCCCCGTTCTATTTTTGCCTGAATTTCCTCGTGATCTTTTCGAAAGAATAAGGATAAGACCTTTTAATCACATTAGAAAAGAAAGAAATATGAAGTCAATGTAGCTTGAACTCACTAGGCAATTCTTGATACCGATTCCAGAAAACTTTGGCGTATTCTTGAACTTCTTTGAAACTTTTCCCTTCGATTTCTTCTGCTATATTATACATATCATTCCTGCGAAAATCAATAGAAAATTTAAGGGAAATTTTCGTTCGGAAAGTGCCAATAAAAGGAATTAATTTAATATACATACCGCCCATATTTTGCTGCGGCAGTTACAAAATTGTTAAAGTCACGTTTACTCCAATCATGAAAAGCCTGAGGAAAAATAATTAGAAAAAACAGCAACACTCTACCATTTATGCGAGAAATTAGCTTAGAGAGGATATACTGACCTCCTTGTATAATTCATCTTTTTCATCCATTTCTTCCTCGGTGAGAGGTATCGCTATAGAAAGAGACAATAAGTAGAGGAAACAAAGAGTTTAAGATTTGAAAGTTAAGACTCACCATTGTCAATTTTTCTTTGTTCTTCTTGTCTCTCTCTCTCTCGTTCTTGTTTCTCTGCTTCGCGCATTGCTGTATCATCTCCATTCTCTTGTTCAGGCGATTCTCTTGTAGGGACTATGTAACCTGCAGATTTCTTCGTATTGTAAAAGAGAGTATGGGTTATGTGAATTTGCCATTGTTATACCATGACGCGTCTGCTCACTTGTTGGTAATACATCTCCCTCTTCAACAATTCAACCAATCGTTGAGGAAAGAATTGGTATTCAGCCCTAAGAAAAGATTAATAGATCATAATGACATTAAACCTATTATTAAAAAAGATCACAGGCATGTATACCAACACATTGATTTGCTTTGCAACTCGTGGTACTCTTGGCGCAGTCGGTTTATTTCCGACTCGCAATGCTTCTTTGAAATAATTGTCGACCGTGTAATTTGCTTTACGTTCCCTCTTGGGAGGTTCTATCCAACTGAAGCCTGAGACTACTTCCTTTCGCTGTGAAATGGCATTTAGTTAAATTTAACTTTCCGGAAAATATTATAGCAATATATTTAGAGCACCTTGTGACTCCAATTCTCTCCTTGCCATTCATAGGCGGATTCTGAGCTAAATTTCTGAAGATCTTCTAATCCAAGACCCTCATATCTACGGTTAAGCTCAACTGTTTTCTCCTCGCCTTTGAGCAGAATTTGATCTATGTCATCTTTCGTAACAGTGCTATAAAAGATTAAAAAAGTTAGAGCTGCTTGAATTATACATGTTATATATGTAAAATGCAAAATTAAAAATTCTTACCTGTCACTCGAGGTAAAAATACTGTTTGCACCGTGTTGAATCATCGTTAATAGTTCTTCTTTACTTGTGGCTATTATTCAGATATATTGGAAATTTTGATATTAAATGAGACGATAATAGCAATTTATTCAATATACAAATATTGCTGCACCTTTTTGCGTTTGGCTAGCCCTTCCTTGTTGAATTACGAGCTGATCAAGGCGTAATTTTTGTGCAGCTCTTTCAAGAACTTTCTCTTCAATTGCATTCTGTCCGAATTATCAAGTAGACGAATGTGATAGATGTTTTTAGTTTCGATTTATTGATATGAAAACATCGATAGTCACCTACCTCAGTAACAAATCTGAAAACATAAACTTGTTTTGTCTGGCCAATACGATGTGCACGATCTTGAGCTTGGAGGTCAACTTGTGGATTCCTACGTTAGATATTTATTCAAATTTGCTTTTGAGCATGCCCTAAACGAGATCAAGAAACAAGGTACTTACCAATCACTGTCATATAATATTACAATATCAGCTGCTGTTAGATTTATACCGAGACCCCCAGCCCGCGTCGTAAGAAGGAAAATGAATTTTTCGCTTTCTGGTCTATTATACTCATCAATCGCTGATACACGATCTTCTTGTTTTGTCTGGCCATCGATGCGACAATAAGCTGCAGGGAAACATTTCAATATATCAAAATTTTTATATAGAGATGATTTTAAACTTGATTTTTGCAATTTACGAACCAAAACCACGGAAAAGACAATAATCTTCCAATATATCAAGTACGCGACTCATTTGGCTGAAAAGCAGAATTCGAGAGCCTTGAGCTTTCATTCGTTTCAAAAGTTTATCAAGGACAACCATTTTTCCTATAATCGACATTATTGAAGATGGAAAAGAGGGTTTTGACGAAAATGATCAAAAGCAAAAATTGAGCATACCAGCATTGTCAATGAGATGTTCATCTGTTGTATAAGGAGGACCAGGTTCCTGTTTGATATTTTTTCGAGGTATAGCTTAAGCTTTTGAATTTCATATTCAAAAAATTGAAAGATTTTTCAAGTTACTTTAAATATCTACTCACCGCACCGTCAAACAAATAAGGATGATTACAACATTTTCTAAGCTGCATTACAATATTCAACAACCGAGTCTTGGTCTCACCTTTACCCAGGGCACCTATTAAAAATATTCTTAGTCTACAGTGAATTTCTTCAAGCATACAATCACAATGAATCGACTTACCATTCACAGCGGCAATATCTTTTTCTAGTATCTTTTGATACCATTTTCGTTGCATTGTCGACATCCCGACATATAAATTTATTTCCTTTTTTGGTGGTAATGACTTTTCAACGTCAGATTTTATTCGTCTAAGAAGGAAAGGTTGAAGAACCTGTTGGTGCGTAGGATGATATAGTTTTATAACAAGGGAGAAATGTATCAACAATTTTTATTGCTAGAGATGGAAAAGGTAACATCGACGAAAGTATATTCAGAAAAGGCCTTGAAAAGGCCGAGAGGATATACAACATAATGCAATGATAAAAGTTGAGAAAAACTACCATACCTTATGTAGCTGTTGGATCACCCAGTCTTGATTGCCACCTTGTGCCTCAAACCATGAGTCGAAGTCGTCAGAAGAAGTGAATACATCCGGTAAAAGAAAATTCAATAAAGCCCAAAGTTCATGAAGGTTATTTTGTAACGGGGTTCCGGTGATAAGCAAGCGATTCCGTGATTGAAATAGTCTCACAATTTGCGAGAGCAAGGAATTTTCGTTCTTTATGCGATGTGCTTCATCAATGATAATGTACTGAAAGGCAAACTTTTTGAGATGTGCTTTTTCTATGAGACACATCTCGTATGATGTAATGCAAACTTCAAAATTCTGAGGAAGCAGACAATCCTCTATAATTTGTGCCTAATGAAATTAACAAAATAAATGAAAAAAGCTCATCAAAAGAAGATGTAGAAGACTGGAAAGCTGATCCCAAAGATAATCACCCTTTCTTGTTTGTTACCCTGTAGGAGTACAACATGAAAATCGGGAGTCCACATATTGAATTCCTTCTGCCAATTGTGAAGAGTCGATTTTGGTGCGACCACAAGATGAGGTCCAAAGATATGAAGATAGTGTTTGAGGTATCCCAGAAAAGAAATGGTTTGTAAGGTTTTCCCTAAACCCTTTGAACAAATAAAAGTGTTGAAAGATAACAGTTAGTAAATCGGGTCTTTTGATAAATAGACCCAGATAATAATGAGAAATTTACCATTTCATCAGCAAGGATCCCATTGATGCCGTTGTTAAATAGAGAAATCATCCAATTCAGCCCTTGAAGCTGATAATCGCGCATTGTTCCATTATGAATGTCTAAACGATTAGAGAAATTATTTAAGATTCCTTAGAATAAAAGGAATGCCAAGCAATCAAAATATATGAAGGTACATTTTGGTGATTCGTTGAAAACTGTAGTGATATTGTTAGAATCATCTTCCTCATCTTTTAAGAGTTCCTGTAATATGAAAATATTTTTTATTAAAAAACTTCATGGTCATTCATTAGGAATATCCATATATATCCATATTATAGACCGAAATGATGTAAAAGATACCTCATCTTCTTGTTTTTCTGTTTTACGATGTCTACGTGAGCTTTTAAATTTTGTTTTGTATTTGATAAAATATTATCAAGTTAGTGTAACGATGAAGATTTTTATCAATATTAGAGGCTAGAATTAAACTCTTACCCTAAAACTTGAGGATTCTGTTTACTCATTCTGTCCGTCTCTTCAATGAGCATCTTAAATTCTTCATCTTTCGATTTCTAGATGATAATAAGAAATATCATTAGAACAGCAGGTTGAATAAAAGTTAATAAAACAGAGATCAATAATGTAATAATCTTATTCACTTTAAGATCAATAAAATGAGAAAAGAGCTCTAAGAAAATAAAGCAAAAAATTAATAAATGTCAAATATAATTATATCAATGGGCTTATTAAACTGACAGAAATACCTGAATGTCCCAGCAAAAATTGGAATCGTCGAGCAGTATCTTTGATCTTAAAATGAAATTTCCGAATATTGGTATTAATAAATGAAGAAAAGTTGACTATGAAGAAATAAGTTTATTAAATTACTTTATGATTTTTCAATTTGGTAATATCTTTAGCAAATGTTTTCCTTTGAGCTCTTGCACGAGCCCACTTCCGATGATTTTTGTTTATGGTGTCTTTTGTCAAAAGTTTGGGAATTTTTTGGTGCACCTTTGAAAATAATAGAGGGGTGAGAGAAAATAAAAGGGAAAGAATGAGGAGCAATTCCAAAGTAGTTCAATACCTTTTGAGATATTTCCGCAGCTGTGCTCTTTGCTTGGGAATTATCACCTTAAATGAAAGGCGTTGGGGGTGAAGCAAAATCAAAAAGCCAGGCTTTGAGATGTTTGAAAAAACTTACTTGAATCAGTGATTTCACGCTCGTCCTTGTTCATGTCAACACCTTCATTACCAGAGTGTTCAAGTGAAGCCTAAATGCAAATAAAAATTCCTAAGCAGGTGAGTGGACATGAATTATATGAAGAAAAGAAGACGTTGAAGCAAGTTCTATACTTCGGTTTCTGAAACGGCAACATCATCTTCCGAGACATCTGAGTTGTCTGATCGTACAGGATCTGAAGGACCAAGATCAAGCATGTTGAGGTGAAATTCCGTGTTTGGAGAAGAAGCTCGGGGAAAAACGCGTTTTCAAAGTAAGATATGATGGTAAAATGGTAAATTATCGTAAGAAATTTGTCCTTTCTCACAGTAATAAAGTGAAACAGCTAGGGTAGTTTTTCTAGCTTGAATTTTGGAAAATGCAAAATTCGTGAGGAATTATTGATTTATAAACAATAATCTTGTCTAACAAGTGGGTAATACTAAACTAAAGTACAGGCACAAAATTCGATGTGCACCGCGTGCTCAAACTCTGATTATTCATTAAAGCTCACGTATAATATCGCGGTATAAAAGCTCAAGTCAAAAATGAAGGAATTCGATTTTTCTTTGCATCAATCCATTCCCTTTTTTTTTGGGGACAAAAGTATCGTTTTAACTCACCAAGTGTATCTCTTTGACCAATAGCGTATTAGTGATCGGGGATATGTGCTATACAATATCTAAAGTGATTAAAATCGACCAAAAATAAGAATCAATTCAATTGGCATAGTTATTTTACATATGAAGTCAATGATTATGACGTATAGAATTACTATTTTTTTTTTAATATGCTTTATTGAGTATTGAGTGTAGTCCAACCACTATCTACTAAAATTACTAGTCATATACATAGCGCTTTTTATGTAGCTCACATCATTACACAAATTAGACCCATAAGATCCAATATCTTCCTAGAACTTGCTAAAAAAATTTTCTTTTATCATGCCAATAAATGGTTGCCATATTTATTTTATAAGCAATGTGTTCACCATTTTGTTCAATACAGAAGCTTGCACTATTAACTTTTTACTTTCATTAATGCAAATCATAAATAAAAGCACAAACTAGGCTTTTTGCAACAATTTACCTTTTCTACTTTTTTAAGTATTAAAATATGTAATCAAAAAACGATTAATATAATTAAATAAAATTATTATTTTGAAATTAATTAAAACCAATTTTTTAATGGTATTTTTTATAATAATATGATGAATTGTAACAATTCCAATCTTTTCATAAAATAATTAACAAATCTTGACATTAAAACCAGACTTTGGACTTGAATTTTCAAGAAAATTAAACTTTTTCAGCTTTACTATTATAAAGCCAAAAGCAGCACAGTTATTTAAACAACAGTTTAAACATATAATATTAATTAATTAAACATTTAAACTTTGATAAATTTATGTTTAAGACCAAATAAAATAGTGTTAAAATTTGTAAACCAAATAAACAAAGTCTTAATACTTATAATTATGTCTATAATTTAAAGTTTTTTATTAAATTTAATTTTTTTTAAGTATTTATTTTGATAAATACAATATTAAAAGCTTTTTAAATTTTAAAAATTACAATAACATATTTTTAACAACAATAAAAATCCAACATAAAATTATTTTATTAATTTAATATATATTATTATTTTATATTTAATATTAATTATTTGAATTATTTATAATAATATAATAAAAATTACATGTATTAATAATAGTTTTAATTTTAAATTTTTTTATTGCTTTAATTTTATGTATTTTTAATATTTAATATACTTTTTTAAACTTAATTAATATTTATTTTAAAATTGCTTTAAACTTTTTATTTAGTATTATATTTTAAATTTTTATAATCTATTTAATTAAACAGTTTTAAAATTTTAAATATCAATAATTTTAAAACTTAAAAGACAATTTGTTAACTTTATAATTAAACTTATTAAATTTAGTTTTAAAAAAATATTATTAATTTAATTTTTTAAACTTAAATAAAATAATTATTATAATACCTAATATAATATTATTAAATTTAATTTATATATTAATATTTATATGTTTAATTATATTTTTAATAATTTGTTTTTAAGTAATATTGAATTAAAAATCAAACAAATTTTTTAAATTTAATAAAACAAAAAAAAAAAGTTCTTTCTCTCTTTCATCCAAAATTCCCAAAAAAGAGTCAAAAGTTTTTTTTAAAAGAAGTTTTTTACCATTCAGTACAATAAATCAAAACTGTTTTTTGATTACGAGACCACTGTTGGCTCTGTTATTGCTGTTATGAAAGAGACTGCTAAAGTTTCTGGTTCTAAGAGTGGTTTTAAAGTGGTTGTATCAAGGAAAAAGAGGAAGGGAGGTGTGTTGGCAGAGGGTGTTGATAATAGAAAGGTTGCTGCTGAAGTTCCTGGTGTTTGTTCATGGAGTTCGGAGACTGGGGACACTACTGAGTCTGAAAGTGTTGATATGGAAGAGGAGTGTCTGGTGGAGGAAACCAGCTTTGATTATGGTGAAGATGGAACTCTGGCTGGTGGAGATTATGATCAGACACCCACAAGTTCGAAGGTTAAAACCAAAAAGGCGTTGGGCAAGCCATTGGGGAAAATTGATTTCTCAAAAGATGGTAGTGATAATGGTGTTCTCTCAGATGCTCCTCTTGAGCTCCCTCCTTCTGTGAGAAATTTGGTTAATGTTTCAGTCAGGAAATCATTCGCATTGGATATTGGTTTGGATAAAGTGGCCAGCAAATCTTCTCAGGAAAAACTTGTGGTGGTAAGGAAGCTGTTTTCTGGAATCAATGGTTTTGGGGGGGCATCTACCCCCTCAAAATTTTCAGGGATCATTAGGGCGATGTTCACTTCCGAATCGAGTCTAATGAAAGCTACTGATAAAGCTGCGAATGCAAAGATCTTAGTAAACGCCGATCTCAAAAATGCATCTGGGTGATCAGATTGAACTGTGGTCGTGAAAAAAATTCCAGTTAGAACATCAGCTGAGGCTGTGCGTGCTGCGCTATCTGAGTTTGGAGTTATTAGGGCGATCAAGATACAGTTAATCAGGCTGTGGCAGAAGGCAGTGGTGGAATTCAAACGATCGGATCAGGCTGATTTGGTCGCAGCTGAGTGGTCCATCTTAATCGGGAAAGATGCTATACGTGTGGCTAAGGCTGATTCAGACAAGGAGGCATGGGATGTAAGGGACCAACATAGGGCACTGCTCTATATGTTGCTGATGGGAACCAATACTTATGATATCTGGGACTTTGTTAGATCTGTGGGTGGGAAAACGTGCATCATTGATCATCATTCTATTATGTATGCTCGAGCCAGGTGTGCTGTTGTTTGTTTCGACTCTGCTGAATCATTGGATACTGCTGTGGGAACCACGCCAGTACTCAAGAACACCAATTTCTGCTGGTCTTATCTTATTTCTGCTAGATGCGCCAAGTGTGAGAAATTGGGTCACACGTCATTGGGTTGTGCAGTTGGTGAGAAATTGTCTTCTAGTAGTTTACTGCGTAGGGTTTTTTCGGATACAGATAAAAGCAGGCTGGCAACCATCTATGCCAAACGCTCGGCTCCAGTTGCCCATCCAGTCTTTTTTGGTGGTCTCTCTTGGACAAAGGTTGCTCGCGGGTCTTTTTCGCTCCCCCTCTCTGGTCAGAATATTGTGATAACAAATGGCTCCTCTTCAGAGATGAAGCCATCCCAACTGGTTACAATAGAAGTCAACGATAAGTTCGCCGCTCTTGAGCGCAGTCTTGCCAGCCTCGCAGAGCAAGTTGGTAAGCTGGCTAAGAGGTTGGATGCACTCGGGCCAACGGTTTCTCAGCCTAGCCCTGGATGTCAGCCATTGGTGACCCCTTCATCACAGGATCAAGAGGCAGATGTAGTGATGAGTGAGGGTTCGAGTGTGTCTACTAGTGGTGGGAATGTCGCAGGAGCGGTGTCTTTTGATATGTCTTCAGTGTCTAAGCTGGAAGACAGCATGAAGTGTCTAATGGAAACGGTTCTGGGCCTTTCGGCCAAAGTGGACAGTTTAGGTATGCTTTCAGTATCTCTACCTCTTACTTAATGAGCAGTTTAGTCTGGAAAGTTGCTACATGCAATGTTAGGGGCATGAACAATCCCGCTAAGCAAGAAGACATTATTAGGTGGCATAAGAAAATGAACAATTTAGTTTCTATTGTTACTGAAACGAAATTAAAGAGTAGGGTTCGTCCGTGGATTGCAGACAAGTTTGATGGTATCCAAGTGTTCTCTTCTGGTTTGGACTCTGGTCACTTGGGTGCGGGTGTTACTATTATCATGGATGTTTCTTTGGCTCGTCATGTGTGCAAGATTTCTGAGATGCCTGGTCGGCTCCTTTCCATTAAATTACTTTTTAAGAGTAAACTTTCTGTGTCGATTTTGGGGCTTTATGATGGTGCTTCTTTGGTGGTTCGGTTTTCTCAAGCTGGTGAAATCAATTCTCTCATTGCAAAGACTGTTAATAAATCTTCTTTCATCATTCTCAGTGGCGATTTTAATGAAGACGGCTCTCATAAAAGTACAAGTTTCAAAAGATGCTTTGATTTGGGTCTGGTCAATTCTTTAGTTGGCAGCCCGACTGTAAAAATGCCCACTTGGAAAAATTCTAGGGGTGTTAAAAAAACAATTGATTACATGTTTGTCTCCTCAAGTCTTGTTAATGCGATAGTGCGTTGTGAAGTTTTAAATGTCAATGAGCATTTTGACATGGACCATCAAGCTGTTTCAGTGGATTTGGGTCTGAGTGGGCTCTTGAATACGTGTTTGAATTCTCTTCACAAGCAAGTGAATAAAGATCATTGGAAGTTTGATGTCAAAAGTGCCAATAAAGCTAAGTGGTTGGAGTTCAAGGATGCCTCAGCTGCTAATGTCTCTATGTTCTTGAATGCTTTTGGTGTAACAGTAAAATTTTCAGATGTGGACGCTATATGGGACATTGTTCGCAAGATTATGGTTCTTTCAGCAGGTAGTACATTTAAGAAAAAATGGTTCAAAGGTTTTGATGGCGTGTCCACTAAGACTTCTTCTAAGTTTCACAAGCTGGAGCTGCTGGTTTCTAAGTTGGTCAAGGCTTCGCATTTGGCTTCTAGTGATGGTTTTGCTTCTTTGTTGGAGATGTGGCACAGACTCGACTCTCCTGGTACATTGGTGGTTAAGTCTCTGTTTCTTTCAGGTTCTAATTTTGATCTTATTTGTTCTGTGCTGGCCAAAGCAAGAAAATCATACCGCTCCTTCAAATTAGTGGAATCCAAGCGCGCTGAGGAATCTTCGATCAAGCAAGCTATTGGTAAGAAGATGGAGAGTTTTGAGCTGAACAAGGGTCACACCATTAGGAGTGTTTTGGAGCGTCCTTTTCACAAAGTGGTCCTGGATCATTTGGTTGTAGAAGATGAGTTGATTTTAGAGCCTGATTTGGTTAAGTCTAAGGTGGATGAAATTATGGAGGGATGGACCAGAAAACATGAGGTGGTGTCTGACTTATCTGAGGATTGGGCTCATCAATATCAGCCTCTGGATTACGTATTCAATGGTGCTTTCTTTGATGTTATGTGTTCGATTAGTTTTGATGAGTTGTTAGCTGTTGTTAAGGATCTTTCTGATGGAAAAGTGGTTGGTCTTTCTGGTATCTCCAACGAATTATGGAAACATTGTGACAAATCTGTTTTGGATATGCTTTTGGTGCTCTTGAATTTCTGTTTAGTTGACGAGTTGGTCCCTGGGCCTTGGAGAGAAGCTTGGGTTTTGATGATTCCTAAACCATATGAATGGGAGGGAGTTCTCACAAACACCCATCCTATAGCTTTAATTGAAACGGCCTGCAAGATTCTCTCCAAGATCCTTTCAGATAGGATCTCTCTGGCTTGCAGCACTTTTGATGTTCTTCATGGGGACAATTTTTCGGTTTTGAAGGGTATAATGACTCAATCTCCCATTTTTGCTATCAGTTCTGTGGTTGAGGATGCCTTGGAAAAAAACCGTGAACTTTGGCTGGTTTTACAGGACATGCGCAAGGCTTATGACTCGGTTGGTTGGGAACATCTTAGGAAGAGTCTAGTCAGAATCAAAATGTGTGACAGGTTTATTAGATTTTTTGGCAGTATTCACAATAGTTGCGTCAACAAAGTGATGACTGACTTTGGCTTAACTGATGGGTATTGTGTCCATGATGGACTGGATCAAGGAGAAGTTTTCTCGCCTCTTCTCTGGCGTATTTTTTATGATTCACTTTTGTGTGAGGTCAAGAGACAGGATAGTGTGTATGGCTACAGGTTGAATTCTCATTTCATATCAAGAACTGGCCGGGTGGATCCTCGAGCTGGGCTGTCTTCATTTTTTGCTGCCGGCACTTTTGTCGATGATACTATCTGGGTTGGTAGCAGCCAGGCTGCTACACAACGCATCCTTGATGTTGCTAGTGAGTTTTTTAGGTTTAACGATATTTCTGTAAACAATGACAAAACGGTGGCCATCCCCATCAATTGCCGGGTGCTGGATTCTTATTTGACTATCAGTGGTGCACCTATTTCCATTGCCAAGAGAAAGGAATCTCATCGCTATTTGGGTATTTTTTTGTTTTCTGAGGGTCTTTCGAAGCCCAGCTTGGCTAAGGCCCAGGCTGATGTACAGTTCTTTGCGAATCTTGTTTTAAGAAAGGCAATTTCGGACAAACAGTGTGCATATTTGGTGTCTGTAGTTCTTTTCCCTATTATCAGCTACAGGACTCAGTTTAGTTTTGTTTCTGTTGGTGTTTGTAGTAAATGGGATGCTTTGGTTCGCAAGGTCTTAAAGTCCAAGTCTGGGTTGCCATGTGATTTTCCCAGTGACACACTTCATCACTCCTCTTTGTACAATTTAAAAACTTTTGAACAGATACAGGCTGAGAGTAAATCGGCCTCCATTGTTGCTTTTGCAAATTCTACTGGTGTCTTGGGTCGCTTGTTTTCTCATAAGTCTTATGACCTCCAGGTTTTCAGCTGGCATCCTCGTCATCCTTTGCTATTTCCAGTTCGTGTTAGTATCAGTCCCTTGGATAATTTTTTGGTGGGTGTGGTTCACATTTTTTCTGGGTGTGATTTGTCTTTGGGAGGCCCTCTGGATTGTGCTTTTCGTTGTCAGTGTGGTACTCCTATGTCTTTGGTTCTTGGTGAATTCTGTTTTTTCAAGTGCATCTCTTCACTTAGGCATTATGGAATTGCTTTCATAGAACAGCTTCGTGACTGTAATGGTGATGTTTTCAGTTGGGGTACCTTCAAGTGCTGGAAGAGGCTAGACCCTCGTGGCCCAGTCTCTTTCTGGTTTGATCTTTCTGTTCGCTTTCTTGGTAGTGTTGTTCCTCTTTCCTCAAGTTCTTCTTTAGTAGATGGTCAAGCTGTGTCTGATATTCGTCTTTCTCATAATTTTGGTGTGATTTATGACACTTTGCCAACCATTGATGCTGCCCGCCTTTCTGTGTATATGGATGAGTCTCTTTCTGGTCTGAGCACTGCTGACATGAGAGCAGGTGCTACCGTTTTTTTTGAGAACATTAACTTGGATTTGGGTGTTGGGGTGTTTGGTTTGGTTTCTTCTACTCTAACAAAACTGCAGGCCATAGCTTTGGCCCTTGAGTGTGTTCCTTTTTCTCATTTGATTGACTTGTTCTTGGATAGCCAGGCTGCTTTAGATGCATGTAGGTCAGAGTTTTTGCTGGTTTGTTCGGATTTCAGGAACCGCTGTTGGATCGAGCGTCGTCACATTGCCACTGTCATTCGTCAAAAGAATTTGGATGTGAATTGGGTTAAGGTGAAAGGTCATTCAGATGTCTCAGGCAACGAGCATGCTGATGCACTTGCCAAGGGTGCTGCTCGCTCTGCTTGGCGCCTATCTCATTTAGTCAGTGAACGTTTTCTATGTGCTGGTGGCACGGCGGTTTCTGGTAATTCTAGACACTTTGTTTGTGATGTTTTCTGGTTGTTTCACCAAGCTCGTTGGGAGATTGGAGTGGGTTCTCGTGTTATGGATAATAGTTTGCGTGCTGATATCAATTGGTCTATGTTTTCTATGGTGTGGCACCCCAATTCTCACTTGGCATCCAGTTTTACCAGCATGCACACGGCGGGATGTTGTACTTACTTTATGAAGACTCTCTATCATCGGCTTCCTGTTGCTGTGCGCAAGTGTTTATATGATAGGAGTTACCCCAGTGTGGTTTGTCTGTTTTGTGGTGATGTTGAGACCTCGGATCATGTCTTTTCATGTCCTCAGAATGCCGTTGGCCGTGCTCGTTTGTTGGGCGCACATGCTTTAACTTGGGAGGCTCTTTCTGGCCTTTCTCGCTCTTCTTCATGTGTCTTACAGGCCTTAGCTTCTTGTGTTTCTGAGGTTGGAGTTAGTGTTGCTCTGTGTAAGGGTTTTGTTTTTGATGAATGGTTTCATGAGTCTATCTCGGTCTTTAAAGATTCTAGGGAGGGTGCTAAGAGGATTGTGAGCTTTGTGTGTGAGTTTTGTTTGGCATTTCGGAATGATGTTTAGTTGGTCTGGGCCAGACACCGAGCGTTTATGGAGAAGCATGGTTTGATTCCACGTGATGGCTCCACTTCTGCTTCGGTTTCTGGTTTGTCTAAGGTGTTTTCGGCTGGTATAGTCAGATTGCTGGGAGTGGCTGAGGCATTTGGTGTTGGTTTTGGGTTTCGTAAGTTTTGTCCATTTTTTTCAGGTATTGGAGATTCAATTTCTGTGCATATAAGTGTATAGTGTAGTCCTGACTGGCCCGAGTGGCTGGTCACGTGTAGAAAGCACATGATTCGCACCTAGTCTAGATCATTTGTATGACGTATAGCACTAGGTTGCGTTTGGACCTCACTCATTAAAATATAAAAAAAAAAAAAAAATTAATAAAACAAAACTATTTAATAATATATATTAAAAAAATTCTAATATTATAAATACAAGAAAACTTCTTTTTCTCATTCATCTCAAATTTCCAAAAAAGAACCAAAAATTTTTTCTGAAAGAAGTTTTTCATCATTCAGCATGCTAAATTCAAACTGTTTTTGCTTGATTATGAGGCCACCATTGGCTCTAATATTGCTGTTCTGAACAAGTTTATTATGGAACCTAGTTTTAACATTAGTGTTAAGTCAACTGAACTTAGAAAAAAAAGAAAAGGTGGTGCTTTAGAAGATAACATTGGTAATTGGAAATTTGTTACTGCTAAGATGTCAAGTAGTTGTTCTTAAGGTTCTGAGACCAATAATACTACTGAGTCTAATAGTGTGGACATAGAGGAGGAGTGTTTGGTTGAAAAAACCAGTTTTGATCATGAAGATAGTGGAGTTTTCACTGGAAAAAATTCGAAACAAACACCTAAAAGTTTAAAAACTATTACCAAAAAAGTGTTGGGAAAGCCACTGGGGAAAATTGACTTCTTGGGTGATAATAATGATGACATACTATTAGACAAATCTGTAGTTCTTCCTTCCTCTTTAAAGAACTTGGTCAATGTTTCTGTTAAGAAATCTTTTGCTTTGAACATCAGTTTGGACAATATTGTTGAGAAATCTGCTCAAAAAAAACTTGTGATAGTCAGGAAGTTGTTTTCAAAAATCAATGGTTTTGGGAGGGCTTCTACCTCCTCAAAATTTGTTGAGATAATTAAGACGACATTTACTTCTGAATTGAGTTTGGCGCAGACTTCTAAAAAGGCTGAAGAGGCAAAGATCTTGGTAAACTCCAATCTCAAAAAATTATCTGGGCATTCAGATTGGGCTGTGGTATTAAAGAAAATTCCTGTTGAAACATCAACTGAGGCTGTGCATACTGTGCTATTTAGTTTTGGTGTGGTGGTGTCAATTAAAATGCAGTTGGTGGATTTGTGGTAGAAGGCTATAGTTGAATTTAATAAGAGTAAACAGGTTGATTTAGTTACAGCTTGTTGGTCTATCCTGATTAGAAAAGATGCTGTGTGTGTGGCCAGAGCTGATCAAGACAAGGAATTGTGGAACACAAGAGATCAACATAGGGCTTTGCTCTATACTTTGCCAATAAAAATAACTGCTTATGACATCTGAGATTATATTGGCTTTGTGAGTGAAAAAACATGTATAATAGATTGTTATCCTGTTATGTATACTCAGGCCAAATATACTGTTGTTTGTTTTGAATCAGCCAATTCCTTGAATGCTGTCATGAAAACTACTCCAGTTTTAAGAGGTGTGAATATGTATTGGTTTTTTTTGGGTTTTCTAAATATGCTGAGTGTAGAAAATTGGGTCATATATCCTTGAACTGTGCTGTAGGTGAGAATTTTTCCTTTAAGAAACCTTTTTGCAGACCTTTTTCAGACATGAATAAATGCAGGTTGGCAACCATCTATGTCAAGTGTTTGACTTTGATTGTTCATTCTATTGCTTTTGGTGGGGTTTTTTGGGTGAAAATTGCTGGTAGAAATGTTTTTCCTCTTCTTTCTGTGTGAAAAGTATCGGTCAATTCTGGCTCCTCTTTAGAGATAAAGCCTATCCTTCCTGATATGAGTGATGTCGAAAAAAGGTTTGTTGTTTTGGAAAGCAGTCTTGCCAGTCTCGTGGAACAAATTGGTAAGTTGGTTAAGAGGTTGGACTCATTCATGTCAGCAGTTTCCCAGCCTAGTCCTGAATGTCAGCTACCAGTGACTCTCTCTCCCATCACAGAATTGGGTGAGTGATGTAGTAATGGAAGAGGATTTGAGTGAGGTCATAAGTGGTAAGACTGCTACAACTTTAGACTTTTTTGTTTCTCCTGAAGTAAAAAGATTGGAAAACATGTTGGAAGGACTTTCTGCTTCAGTTCTAAGTCTTACAATAAGATTTAATGATTCAATTTTGGCTGGCAGTGCATTTTCCAAACCTCTTTTTCAATGACCAGTCTAGTTTGGAAGATTGCCATGTGTAATGTTAGGAGTATAAATAATTTTGTGAAACAGGATGATGTAATTTGTTGGCATAAAGAGATGAACAATTTGATTTCTATTGTTACTGAGACTAAGTTGAGGGGCAAGATCCACCCATAGATCATGAATAAATTTGATGGTGTCCAGGTTTTCACTTCTGGTTTGGACTCTGGTTACTTGGGTTCTGGTGTTGTGATTATTATGAACAATTCTTTGGCAAGACATGTATGTAAGGTTTTCAAGATTTCCGGTTGACTCCTTTCCTTCAAATTACTCTTCAAGAATAATCTTTCTGTGTTGATTTTGGAATTCTATGCTGGTGCTTTGTTAGTGGTTTGGTTTTCTCAAGCTGATAAAATCAACTCTCTCATTGCAAAGGCAGTAAATAAGTCCTCTTTCATTATTTTGGGTGGTGATTTCAATGAAGACGGAGCCTGAAAGTGTGCTAGTTTCAAGAAGTGCTTTGATTTGGGTTTAGTTGATTCTCTAAGGGGAAGTTTGTTTGCCAAGATGCTTATGTAGACCAATTCTCATGGTGTTGCTAAAGCTCTTGATTACATTTTTGTTTCTTTAAGTTTAGTCAATGCTGTAATAGATGGTAGTGTGGCCAATGTTGAGAACTATTTTAATACCAATCACAAAGCTGTTTTTGCTTCCATGGGTTTGGGTGGTTTGCTCAATATTCATTTGAGTTTAATATGTAAGCAGGCAAATAAAAATCATTGGAAGTTTGATGTTAAAAGTGTAGATGAAGCAAAATGAAGTGAATTTAAGAATACTACTACAGCCAATGCTATTATGTTCTTGGACAAGTTTGAGATAGCCAAGAAGTTCTCTGATCTGGATGCTATGTGGAATATTGTTTACAAAGTGATGATTTTTTTAGCTAATGATACTTTCAAGAAGAAATGGTTTAAGGGTTATGATGGGGTGTTTACCAAAGAGTCTTCTAAGTTGCATAAATTGGAGATTTTGGTTTTGAAAATTGTCAAGGCTTCTTGTGAGATAGACTCTAACAGGTTTGAGTCTTTGTTAAGATGCTGGATTTCTATGAATAGTAACAAAACTTCTGTTGTTTGGGATCTTGTGAGTTCTGGTGTAAGTTTGAATCATGTTTGTTCTGTTCTTTGTGGTGTGAGGAGGTCCTATCATGCCTCTAAGTTTGCTGAGTCTTTGCAAACCAAGGAGTCAAGCATTAGATCAACAAAGACTACACAATCCATAGTGTTTTGGAATGTTCATTCCGCAAAGTGGCATTGGATCATTTGGTTTCTGATAATGATTTGATTTTGGACCCAGTAGAAGTTAAGAATAAGGTGGATGATATAATGGAGGGCTGAACAAGGAAGAAGGCTGTGCTAAAAAGTGTTCCTGATTTGTGGCAGCATCAATACCTGCCATTGGGTTATGTCAACAATAATGCCTTTTTTAGTGTGATAAATGCTATCAGTTTGAATGACTTGACGCATGTGATTAAGAATTTACCAGATAGTAAAGCTGTTGGCTTGTTTGGCATTTCAAATGAACTTTGAAAACATTGTGATGGTTTTGTGCTAGGCTTGCTTCTAGATCTTTTGAATATTTGTTTGGTGTGTGAGTCAGTTCCCCATTGTTGGAAGGAAGCTTAGGTGTCAATGATTCCCAAGCCCTATAAGTGGGAGAGTGTCTTAACAAATACTAGACCAATCACTTTAATTGAGACTGCTCATAAGATTTTTTCTAAGTTGCTGTCTGACAGGGTTTTGTTAGTGTGTAGTCTATTAAATGTACTTTGTGGGGACAATTTTTCTGTGCTTAAAGACACTACTACTCAGTCTCCTATTTTTGCCATTGGTTTGGTTGTTAAAGACACTTTGGAGAAGAATTGTGAACTTTGGCTTGTGCTACAAGATATGTGTAAAGCCTATGACTCTATGAGTTGGCATCACTTGTATAATAGTTTGGTTCAAATCAAAATGTGCAGATGTTTTATTAGATTTTTTGGTTCTATTCACAATAACTGTGTTAATCAGATTATGACTAATTTTGGTTTAACTAATGAGTACTGAATATATAATAGTCTTGATTAGAGTAAGGTTTTCTTTTCTTTGCTATTGAAGATCTTTTATGACCCCCTTTTGTGTAAGATCAAGAAACAGAAAAGTTTGTGTGGATACCAAATTAATACTAAATTTGTAGCCAAGACAGATAAGATAGAAGACAGTTTGACTTTGTTTCTGGCTGCTGGTGCATTTGTAGATAATACTATTTGAGTGGGTTGCAGTCAGGCTGCCATTCAGTATATCTTGGACACAGTGAGTGAATTTTTCAGAGTGAATGACATTTCTATCAATAACGAGAAAACTGTAGCTATTTTTATTAATCAGAGGGTTAGTAATGCATTATTGTCAATTAGTGGTCTGCCAATTTCAATTGCTCACAGAAAGAAGTCTCATTGATACCTTGGCATTTATTTGTCATCTAAGGATTTGTCCAAACCCAGTTTGGCTAAGACACATATGAACATCAAGTTTTTTGTCAATTTGGTTCTTAAAAAAGCTATTTCGGACAAGTAGTTTCTTTATCTAGTATTAGCTGTATTGCAACCCATTGTCAGTTATAGGACTCAATTCAGCTTTGTTTCTAAGAATGTGTATGCAAAGTGGAATACATTGATTAGGAAGAGGTTAAGACTTAAGGCTGGTCTTCTGAAAAACTTTCCCAATGAGGCTCTTCATTATTCTTCTTTGTATGGCTTGAAATCTTTTAAGCAGTTGCAGACTGAATGCAAAGTGACTTTTGTGTTGTGTTTCTCAAATGCTGGTGGTGTTTTTGGTCGTTTGTTCAATCATAGATCTCTGGATCTTCAAGTTTTGAGTTGGTCATCTATTTACTTTCTATGTCATTTGATTAGGTTGCGTATTAGTCTGGTCAATAATTTTTTGGCAGGTGTCATTAAGATTTTTTTGGACTATAACATGTCTTTCAACAATCTCTCTGTTTTTGCATTCCGCTTTTCTGGTGGGACATTAATATTTACAGTTTTGGGAGCTTCTTTGTTTTATAATGTTTCTTCTTCTCTCAAAAAGTTTGGGGTCATCTTTGTCAAGCAGTTATATACCAAAAAAGATTTGATTTTCGATTAGAAAACCTTTCGTTGTTAGAAGAGACTTGATCCAAAAGGCTCTGTCTTTTGTTGGTTTATTCTGATTTATGACTTTTTGGATCAATTTTCTATTTCTGATGATTTGCACATTGAAGATTTATGGACTATGAATGTTTGCAGCTTGGATGCGGTTTTCAGATTGGGCCAGTGCCTTTCTTCTGTAAATATGGAGGTTGTTAGTGTTTACACTAATGGATCATTAAGGGATTTAGGTTTATGTAAAATGAAGTATAGTGCTACTGCTTACTTCTCAGATCTGGATCTGAGTATTAGTGCTAAGGTTGGTGGATTGGTATCTTCGACTATGGCAGAACTGCAAACAATTGCTTTGGCTTTGGAATGTGTTTCCCTTGGCAGTTCAATAATGGTTTATTCAGACAGTCAGACTGCTTTGGATGTATGTGTAGTTGAATCTGCTCTGGTGTTTTCGGATTTCCACAACTGTTACTGGATGGAGCGGCATGGTATTATCAATTTAATTAAGAGAAAGCAGCTTGATGTTTCTTGGCATAAGGTAAAAAGACATTCGGATATTATAGGTAATAAGCATTATTACTCATAGAAAAAGAATACAAGAAAATAGTAGGAAAAAACAGATAGGGAAAATAGACCAATAAGAAAATAGTATTTAGCATATAAGCACATTGCTCAGCAATGTGAAGCATTGTTAGAGAATCATGGCACATTGTTTAGCAATGTGAGCATTGCTTGAAAAATTATAGAACATTGCTCAAGAATATGAGCAATCTCATAAAACTCAAATTATGTATATATAGCAGTAGTATCAGAAGTCAAAAAATTAGTCAAGGAGACAAAAAGTTAAAAAGACTAAAAGTCAGTAGAACTCTCAGAGTCAATTAGACTTGCAGATCATAATGATTAAATACTCTTCCTTCAAAAGATAGAATACTATAACTTGAAAAAAAATTACTTCCATATTAATGAAATTATCTATTATCCATAAATCTATGTTATTATTCACTACTTAACCTGCTGGCACAATAGCTCTTGATCACAGCTATTAACAGGATATTTATTTCTTATTTTATTTTCTTTATTTCTTTATTTTCTTTTATTTTCTTTTGTTATTTACTAAATTGATTAAAAAGTTAAGTGCTAAGTTATTGATGTCAAAGATAGCCTGGTAAAAAACCCCAAAGGAAGGATATCGGAATTGAGAATTTAAGGATAGTTTACCAAAAGAGCATCTTTGTCAAGATTACTGGCCACTATGCTGAGAAAAAAATTCGACAGAATTGCGATTCTGGGAGGCTACAAGGAAGACAACAATTAAATCTCTGTTTATTATATAAAAGACTTCACAACAAAACCTTCAGATCCACCAAATCTTCAGATAAAACAACATTTTCAAAGATACCAACACCAATTATATCAATTGAGCACCAAGTTACAGGTTTGTTATTTGATTTGAGATCCCAAATAATCACCTATAACATTTGGTGCTCCCTGTGAAGTATAATCCAACAGAGAACCAGCACCAGCAACAACCATGCAGGAAAGTGGCAGACCAAGAGAAAACAAGAGAAAATTACTTAGGATTTGTGAAATTTTTATTTTACTATTATCTTTGAAAAACTCGTTAAATTAAAACTCCAATTATTCAAGACCCAATCATTAAAACCCTGACCATTTGAAACGTACCATTGATAAATTTGTTAAAAACTTGTTAAAATTAAAACTCCGATTATTCAAGACCTGATCATTAAAACCCTGAACATTCGAAAATTACCATTGAGAAATTCGTTAAAACTTGTTAAATTAAAACTCCGATTATTCAAAACCCAATTGTTAAAACTCTGAACATTCGAAACTTACTGTTGATAAATTTGTTAAAAACTTGTTAAAATTAAAACTCCAATTATTCAAGACTCAATCATTAAAACCCCAAACATTCGAAAATTACCATTGATAAATTTGTTAAAAACTCGTTAAATTAAAACTCTGTTTATTCAAAATCTGATCATTAAAACCCCGAACATTCAAAACTTACCTTTGATAAATTCATTAAAAAACTTGTTAAATTAAAACTCTGATTATTTAAGACCCAATTGTTAAAACCCCAAACATTTGAAAATTACTGTTGATAAATTTGTTAAAAACTCGTTAAATTAAAACTCTATTTATTCAAAACCCAATCATTAAAAACCCCAAACATTCAAAAATTACCATTGATAAACTTGTTAAAACTTGTTAAATTAAAACTCTGACCTGATCGTTAAAACTCTGAACATTCAAAACTTACCTTTGATAAACTCATTAAAACTTGTTAAAACTCCAATTATTCAAGACCCAATCGTTAAAAAACCCAAACATTTGAAACCTGATAATTCTAACCCCACTATCATACAAAGAAACTTACCATCAATAAAACTCATTAAACCTCTCGCAATTCAAACTCTGGGAATTATTTAAAAACCCAAACATTTGAAGTCTGATAAATTTCAAACACTGCTATCATACAAAGAAACTTACCTAATTCCCACAGTACTAATAAATCAGAAAAACCCACCTGACAGCCCTAAGTCAGAATATTGGAATGTAGTCACAATCTACTTCCATGTGTCATATATTCAAAGAAGAGCCAATCAGCGAGAACAAATAGGAATCAGAATCAGAACTTAATCCTAATTCAAACTCTGCTAATGACAACAACAATTCAAATGCCACTAATGATAGCAATGATTCAAACTCTGCTGATGACAACAATGATTCAAACTCTGCTAATGACAACAATGATTCAAACTTTGCTAATGACAATGATGATTCAAACTCTGTTAATGACAACAACAATTCAAATTCTACTAATAACAATGACGATTCAAACTCCACCAACAACAAATTCAAACTCTACTTCAAACACCAAACAATATATCATGCTTCTAGATCTTACAATAGAACAGGAATTAACTAAATTCAGTGATAATAATGAGGGCATTATGTCTGAATATGCACATAATACAGATGCAAGATTTAAAATTGATATTCTGAACAGACTGCTATAGTTAAAAACTCCAGTCACATATAAAATTAGATTTACAAATAGCAATAGAAATTACAGCAACAACATTGATACAAAAGAGAAATTTAGAAGATTTTGCAGAAGCTCAATATTAAAAGAGGGAATAATGTTACTCATAGAAAAAGAATACAAGAAAATAGTAGAAAAAAACAGATAGGGAAAATAGACCAATAAGAGAATAGTATTTAGTATGTGAGCACATTGCTCAGCAATGTAAAGCATTATCAAAGAATTATGGCACATTGCTCAGCAATATGAACATTGTTTGAGAAATTATAGAACATTGCTCGAGAATGTGAGCAATCTCGTAAAACTCAAATTATGTATATATAGCAGTAATATCAGAAGTCAAAAAATTAGTCAAGAAGACAAAAAGTTAAAAAGACTGAGAGTCAGTAGGACTCTTAGAGTCAATTAGACTTGCAGGTCATAATGATTAAATATTTTTTCTTCAAAAAATAGAATATTATAACTTAAAAAAAAATCACTTCCATATTAATGAAATTATCTATTATCCATAAATCCATGTTATTATCTATTACTTAATCTGCTGGCACAATAGTTTTTGATCACAGCTATTAACAAGATACTTATTTCTTATTTTATTTTCTTTATTTCTTTATTTTCTTTTATTTTCTTTATTTTATTTTATTTTCTTTTGTTATTCACTAAATTGATTAAAGAGTTAAGTGCTAAGTTATTGACGTCAAGGATAGCCTGATAAAAAACCCCAAAGGAAGGGTATCAGAATTAAGAATTTAAGAATAGCTTACCAGAAGGGCATCTCTGCTAAGATTACTGGCCACTACACTGAGAAAAAAATTTGATGGAATTGCAATTTTGGAAGGCTATGGAGAAGACAATAATTAAATCTCTGTCCATTATACAAAGAACTTCACAACAAAACCTTCAGATCCACCAAACCTTTAGATAAAACAATATCTTCAAAGATACCAACACTAATTATATCAATTGAGCACCAAGTTATGGGTTTGTTATTTGATTTGAGACCCCAAATAATCACCTATAATAGCATGCTGATGAGTTAGCCAGTTTGGCTGCAAACTTTTCTTTGGCACTTTCTGTTTTAGTTAAGGAGAGATTTATCAAGGCTAGTGGGATGGCAGTATCTAAGAACGTTTGTCATTTTGCTCATGAGATTTTCAGGTCTGTTAATTGTGCTTGTTGGGAGGTTGGTCTTGGTTTTGATGTTATTAATGACAGTTTACTTGGTGATGTAAACTGGTTTTGTACTGCTTTGGTATGACACCCTGACTTCTATATGGCAACTGGCTTTACTAGTAAATCTATGGCTAGTTTGTACTTTTATTTTTTAAAAGCCCTCCACCACTGTTTTCCAGTTGCTGTACAGAAGCGTTTATATAGTAAGGTCTACTCAAATGTCTTATGTCTACATTGTAGTGAAGTAGAAAGTTCCGACTACTTCTTTGTTTGTACGTTTGACTCTAATGCTCGTAAAAGTATTCTTAGATCTTATCTGGCCAAGTGGCATTGTGTTTTTGGATTGAGCTTACATTTATCTTATGTTTCACAAGTGCTCTCTCTGTACACATCTGATAATGTGTTATATATCACTATAGGCAAAGGCTTTGTGTTCAGAGATTGGGTTCAGAAAGCTTTGTCCATTCTGAGTGATGCTAAGGTTGTGGGAAGATTTATTGTTGATTTTGTTCAAGATTTGGGTGCTGCTTACTACATAGATATTTGGTTGGTTAGAGCTAAATATAAGGCTTTAATGGAAAAAGATGGTTTAATTCTATTTGATGGTTTTGTATATTCTGTGACTCATGGTTTATCATGTATGTTTTCTGCTGGAGTGATTAGGTTGCTTGGGATTGCTAAGACAGTTGGTGTCTGCTTTGGTTTTCATAAACATTGCTGCTTTTTTTCTGGTATAGATGATATGGTTTCTGTTTTAATAGATTTGTAGTGTTGCTCTGATCAGTCCGAGTGGCTGGTCACATATAGAAAGTGCATGATTAGCACTTAGTTTAGATTACTTAGTTTGATGTATTGCACTAGATGGCTTTTGGACTTTACTTAT
Source organism: Geosiphon pyriformis (assembly GCA_016748015.1). NCBI lineage: Eukaryota > Fungi > Glomeromycota > Glomeromycetes > Archaeosporales > Geosiphonaceae > Geosiphon > Geosiphon pyriformis. Next base: position 378,704 of record JAAOMT010000057.1, read on the forward strand.
TAAAAGTTAATAAAAAAAAAATTATAAATATTTTAATTAATAATTAAATTAATTAAAACTTTGTTAATAAAAATAATAATTAATAATTATTTAATATTTTTAAAGTTATTTTAAGAAAAAAAACTTTTTTTTTTCTTTATTTTAAATTTTTTAAAAAGAAAAAATTTTTATTTTTATTAAAATTTTATAAAATAATTTTTAACAATTACTATTAATAATAATATAATTAAAAACAATTGACAAAAAAAATTATTTATAATTTTATTAATAATATTTTTATAAAACCAAAACTTTAATTAAAAATATTAAAAATTTAAATATTAAAGTAAATTTATTTTTAAAAATACTTTTAAATAATATTAATCCTAAATAGTTTAATAATATAATAATTAATTCTAAAAAAAAAATTTTTTTTAATAATTAATAATAATTATAAAATAGATAATAAAAGTAAAAATACAAACAAAATAATAATATTTTTACATAATATTAAAATTATTATATATATTTATAATTCTATAAAAAAACATATTTTTTTTAATATTTTAATATAATATTTATTATTATTATATTATAATATTTATTTTCAATATTATTTAGTAATTATTATTTTTTTAAGATTATTATTATATTATATTATGATTAAATAATTTATATTATTTTATAATTTTTACTAAATTCTTAAACTATAATAATATATAATTAAAACTATTAAAAATTAAATTACTTAAAAACAAAAAAATAAATTTAAAACTATTTTATTTATTTTTTCTATAAATATTATAATATAAAAAAACTTCTTTCTCTCCTTCGTCCAAAATTCCCAAAAAAGAGTCAAAAGTTTTTTTGAAAGAAGTTTTTTACCATTTAGTACGATAAATCAAAACCGTTCTTCGATTACAAGGCCACTGTTGGCTTTGTTATTGCTGTTATGAAAAAGACTGCTAAAGTTTCTGGTTCTGAGAGTGGTTTTAAAGTGGTTGCATCAAGGAAAAAGAGAAAGGGAGGTGTGTTGGCAGAGGGTGTTGATAACAGAAGGGTTGCTGCTGAAGTTCCTGGTGTTTGTTCATGGAGTTCGGAGACTGGGGACACTACTGAGTCTGAAAGTGTTGATATGGAAGAGGAGTGTCTGGTGGAGGAAACCAGCTTTGATTATGGTGAAAGTAGAGCTCTGGCTGGTGGAGATTATGATCAGATGCCCACAAGTTTGAAGGTTAAAACCAAAAAGACATTGGGCAAGCCATTGGGGAAAATTGACTTCTCAAAAGATGGTAGTGATGATGGTGTTCTCTCAGATGTTCTTCTTGAGCTCCCTCCTTCTGTGAGAAATTTGGTCAATGTTTCAGTCAGGAAATCATTCGCATTGGATATTGGCTTGGATAAAGTGGTTGGCAAATCTTCTCAGAAAAAACTTGTAGTGGTGAGGAAGTTGTTTTCTGGAATCAATGGTTTTGAGAGGGCATCTACCCCCTCAAAATTCTCAGGGATCATCAGGGCGACATTTATTTCCGAATCGAGTCTAATGAAAGCTACTGATAAAGCTGCAAATGCGAAGATCTTAGTAAACGCCAATCTCAAAAAAGCATCTGGGCGATCAGATCGGGCTGTGGTCATGAAAGAAATTCCGGTTGGAACATTGTCTGAGGCTGTGCATGCTGCACTATCCAAGTTTGGAGTTATTAGGACGATCAAGATGCAGTTAATCGGGCTGTGGCAGAAGGCAGTGGTGGAATTTAAATGATCGGATCAGACTGATTTGGCTGCAGCTGAGTGGTCCATCTTAATCGGGAAAGATGCTGTGTGTGTGGCTAAGACTGATTCAGACAAGGAAGCATGGGATGTTAGGGACCAACATAGGACGCTGCTCTATACATTGCTGATGGGAACCAATGCTTATGATATCTGGGACTTTGTTAGATCTGTGGGTGGGAAAATGTGCGTCATTGATCATCATTCTGTTACATATGCTCGGGCCAGGTGTGCTGTTGTTTGTTTCGACTCTGCTGAATTATTGGATGCTGCTGTGGGAACCATGCCAGTACTCAGGAACACCAATATCCGCTGGTCTTGCCTCATTTCTGCTAAATGCGCCAAGTGTGAGAAATTGGGTCACACGTCATTGGATTGTGCAGTTGGTGAGAAATTGTCTTCTAGTAGTTTACTGCGTAGGGTTTTCTCGGATACGGATAAAAGCAGGCTGGCAACTATCTATGCCAAACACTTGGCTCCAGTTGCCCGTCCAGTCTCTTTTGGTGGTCTCTCTTGGGCAAAGGTTGCTCACGGGTCTTTTTCACTCCCCCTCTCTGGTCAAAATGTTGTGGTAACAAATGGCTTCTCTTCAGAGATGAAGCCGTCCCAACTGGTTACGATGGAAGTCAACAATAGGTTTGCCGCTCTTGAGCGCAGTCTCGCCAGCCTCGCGGAGCAAGTTAGTAAGCTGGCTAAGAGGTTGGATGCACTCGGGCCAATGGTTTCCCAGCCTAGCCCTGGATGTCAGCCATTGGTGACCCCTTCATCACAGGATCAAGGGGCAGATGTAGTGATGAGTGAGGGTTCGAGTGTGTCCACTAGTGGTGGGAATGTCGCGGGAGTGGTGTCTTTTGATATGTCTTCGGTGTCTAAGCTAGAAGACAGCATGAAGTGTCTAATGGAAACGGTTTTGGGTCTTTTGGCCAAAGTGGACAGTTTAGGTATGCTTTCAGTATCTCTACCTCTTACTTAATGAGCAGTTTAGTCTGGAAAGTTGCTACGTGCAATGTTAGGGGCATGAACAATCCCGCTAAGCAAGAAGACATTATTAGGTGGCATAAGGAAATGAACAATTTAGTCTCTATCATTACTGAAACGAAATTAAAGAGTAGAGTTCGTCCGTGGATTGCAGACAAGTTCGACAGTGTCCGAGTGTTCACTTCTGGTTTGGACTCTGGTCACTTGGGTGTGGGTGTTGCTGTTATCATGGACGTTTCTTTGGCTCATTATGTGTGCAAAGTTTCTGAGGTGCCTGGTCAGCTTCTTTCCATTAAATTACTTTTTAAGAGTAAACTTTCTGTGTCGATTTTGGGGCTTTATGTTGGTGCTTCTTCGGTGGTTCGGTTTTTTCAAGCTGGTGAAATCAATTCTCTCATTGCAAAGACTGTTAACGAATCTTCTTTCATCATTCTCAGTGGCGATTTTAATGAAGACGGCTCTCATAAAAGTGCAAGTTTCAAAAGATGCTTTGATTTGGGTCTGGTCAATTCTTTAGTTGACAGCCCAACTGCAAAAATGCCCACTTGGGAAAATTCTAGGGGCGTTAAGAAAACAATTGATTATGTGTTTGTCTCCTCAAGTCTTGTCAATGCGATAGTGCGTCATGAGGTTTTGAATGTTAGTGAGCATTTTGATACAGACCATCAAGCTGTTTCAGTGGATTTGGGTCTGGGTGGGCTCTTGGATACGTGTTTGAATTCTCTTCACAAGCAAGCGAATAAAGATTGTTGGAAGATTGATGTCAAAAGTGTCAATGAAGCTAAGTGGTTGGAGTTCAGAGATGCCTCAGCTGCTAATGTCTCTATGTTCTCGGATGCTTTCGGTGTGGTAGTAAAATTTTCAGATGTGGATGCTATATGGGACATTGTTTGCAAGATTATGGTTCTTTCAGCAGGTAGTACATTTAAGAAAAAATGGTTCAAAGGTTTTGATGGCGTGTCCACTAAGACTTCTTCTAAGTTTCACAAGCTGGAGCTGCTGGTTTCTAAGTTGGTTGAGGCTTTACGTTTGGCTTCTAGTGATGGTTTTGCTTCTTTGTTGGAGGTGTGGCACAGACTCGACTCCCCTGATGCATCGGTGGTTAAGTCTCTGTTTCTTTCAGGTTCTAATTTTGATCTTATTTGTTCTGCGCTGGCCAAAGCAAGAAAATCATACCGCTCCTTCAAATTAGTGGAATCCAAGCGCGCTGAGGAATCTTCGATCAAGCAAGCTATTGGTAAGAAAATGGAGAATTTTGAGCTGAACAAGGGTCACACCATTAGAAGTGTTTTGGAGCGTCCTCTTCGCAAGGTGATCCTGGATTATTTGGTTGTAGAAGATGAGTTGATTTTAGAGCCTGATTTGGTTAAATCTAAGATGGACGAAATTATGGAAAGATGGACCAAAAAACGTGAGGTGGTGTCTGACTTATCTGAGGATTGGGCTCATCAATATTGGCCTCTGGATTACGTATTCGATGGTGCTTTCTCTGATGTCATGTGTTTGATTAGTTTTGATGAGTTGTTAGCTGTTGTTAAGGATCTTCCTGATAGAAAAGCGGCTGGTCTTTCTGGTATCTCCAATGAAGTATAGAAACATTGTGACAAATCTGTTTTGGATATGCTTTTGGTGCTCTTGAATTTCTGTTTGGTAGGCAAGTTGGTCCCTGGGTCTTGGAGAGAAGCTTGGGTTTTGATGATTCCTAAACCATATGAATGGGAGGGAGTTCTCACAAACACCCATCCTATAGCTTTAATTGAAACGGCCTGCAAGATTCTCTTCAAGATCCTTTCGGATAGGATCTCTCTGGCTTGCAGCACTTTTGATGTTTTTTGTGGGGACAATTTTTTGGTTTTGAAGGGTACGATGACTCAATTTCCCATTTTTGCTATCAGTTTTGTGGTTGAGGATGCCTTGGAAAAGAACCGTGAACTTTGGCTGGTTTTACAGGACATGCGCAAGGCTTATGACTCGGTTGGTTGGGAACATCTTAGGAAGAGTCTAGTCAGGATCAAAATGTGTGACAGGTTTATTAGATTTTTTGGCAGTATTCACAATGGTCACGTCAACAAAGTGATGACCAACTTTTGCTTGACTGATGGGTATTGTGTCCACAATGGGCTGAATCAAGGGGAAGTTTTCTCGTCTCTTCTCTGGCGTATTTTTTATGATTCACTTTTGTGTGAAGTCAAGAGACAGGATAGTGTGTATGGCTACAGATTGAATTCTTATTTCATATCAAGGACTGGCCAGGTGGATCCTCAAGCTGGGCTGTTTTCGTTTCTTACTGCTGGCGCTTTTGTCAATAATACTATCTGGATTGGTAGCAGCCAGGCTGCTACACAATGCATCCTTGATGTTGCTAGCAAGTTTTTTAGGTTTAATGATATTTTTATAAACAATGACAAAACGGTGGCCATCCCCATCAATTGCCGGGTGCTGGATCCTCATTTGACTATCAGTGGTGCACCTATTTCCATTGTCAAGAGAGGGGAATCTCATCGCTATTTGGGTATTTTTTTGTCTTCTGAGGGTCTTTCGAAGCCCAGCTTGGCTAAGACCCAGGCTGATATATGGTTCTTTGCGAATCTTGTTTTAAGAAAGGCAATTTCGGACAAACAGTGTGCATATTTGGTGTCTGCAGTTCTTTTCCTTATCATCAGCTACAGGACTCAGTTCAGTTTTGTTTCTGTTAGTGTTTGTAGTAAATGGGATGCTTTGGTTCGCAAGGTCTTAAAGTCTAAGTCTGGGTTGCCATGTGATTTCCCCAGTGACGCACTTCATCACTCCTCTTTGTACAATTTAAAAACTTTTGAACAGATACAGGCTGAGAGTAAATCGGCCTCCGTTGTTGCTTTTGCGAATTCTACTGGTGTCTTGGGTCACTTGTTTTTTCATAGGTCTTATGACCTCCAGGTTTTCAGCTGGCATCCTCATTATTCTTTGCTGTTTCCAGTTCGTGTTGGTATCAGTCCCTCGGATAATTTTTTGGTGGGTGTGGTTCGCATTTTTTCTGGGTGTGATTTGTCTTTGGGAGGCCCTCTGGATTGTGCTTTTCGTCATCGGTGTAATACTCCTATGTTTTTGGTCTTGGTGAATCCTGTTTTTTCAAGTGCATCTCTTCACTCAGACGTTATAGAATTGCTTTCGTGGAACAGCTTCGTGACCGTAATGGTGATGTTTTCAGTTGGGGTACCTTCAAACGCTGGAAGAGGCTAGACCCTCGTGGCCCAGTCCCTTTTTGGTTTAATCTTTCTGTTCGCTTTCTTGGTGGTGTTGTTCCTCTCTCCTCAAGTTCTTTTTTGGTAGATGATCAAGCTGTGTCTGATATTCGTCTTTCTCATAATTTTGGTGTGATTCATGACACTTTGCCAACCATTGATGCTGCCCACCTTTCTGTGTATACGGATGGGTCTCTTTTTGGTCTGGGCACTGCTGACATGAGAGCAGGTGCTGCCATTTTTTTTGAGGACATTAACTTGGGTTTGGGTGTTGGGGTGTCTGGTTTGGTTTCTTCTACTCTGACAGAACTGCAGGCCATAATTTTGGCCCTTGAGTGTGTTCTTTTTTCTCATTCGATTGACTTGTTCTCAGATAGCCAGGCTGCTTTAGATGCATGTAGGTCGGAGTCTTCGCTGGTTCATCCGGATTTCAGGAACTGCTGTTGGATCAAGCGTCGTCACATTGCCACCGTCATTCGTCAAAAAAATTTGGATGTGAATTGGGTTAAGGTGAAAGGTCATTCAGGTGTCTCAGACAACGAGCATGCTGATGCGCTTGCCAAGGGTGCTGCTCGCTCTGCTTGGCGCTTACCTCATTTAGTCAGTGAACGTTTTCTATGTGCTGGTGGCACGGCGGTTTCTGGTAATTCTAGACACTTTGTTCATGATGTTTTCCGGTCGTTTCACCGAGTTTGTTGGGAGATTGGAGTGAGTTCTCGTGTTATGGATGTTAGTTTGTGTGCTGATGTCAATTGGTCTATGTCTTCTATGGTGTGGCACCCCAATTCTTACTTGGCATCCAGTTTTACCAGCATGCACATGGTGGGATGTCGTACTTACTTTATGAAGGCTCTCTATCATCGGCTTCCTGTTGCTGTGCGCAAGCGTTTATATGATAGGAGTTACCCCAGTGTGATCTGTCTGTTTTGTGGTGATGTTGAGACCTCGGATCATGTCTTTTTGTGTCCTCAGGATGCCATTGGCTGTGCTCGTTTGTTGGGCGCACATGCTTCAACTTGGGAGGCTCTTTCTGGCCTTTCTCGCTCTTCTTCATGTGTCTTACAGGCCTTAGCTTCTTGTGTTTCTGAGGTTGGAGTTAGTGTTGCTTTGTGTAAGGGTTTTGTTTTCGATGAATGGTTTTGTGAGTCTATCTTGGTCTTTAAAGATTCTAGGGAGGGTGCTAAGAGGATTGTGAGCTTTGTGCGTGAGTTTTGTTTAGCATTTCGGGATGATGTTTGGTTGGTCCAGGCCAGACACTGAGTATTTATGGAGAAGCATGGTTTGATTCCAAGTGATGGCTCCATTCCTGCTTCGGTTTCTGGTTTGCCTAAGGTGCTTTCGGCTGGTGTGGTCAGATTGCTGGGAGTGGCTGAGGCATTTGGTGTTGGTTTTGGGTTTTGTAAATTTTGTCCATTTTTTTCAGGTATTAGAGATTTGGTTTCTGTGCATATAAGTGTATAGTGTAGTCCTGACTGGCCCGAGTGGCTGGTCACATGTAGAATGCACATGATTCGCACCTAGTTTAGATCATTTGTATGATGTATAGCACTAGGTCGCGTTTGGACCTCACTTGTTAAAATATAAAAAAAAAAAAAATATTATTATATATAATTTTTATATATATATTTAATAAGTAAAGTTTAAATATTGTTTAATATAATATATCAAACTAAATAATCTAATCTAAATGTGAATTATGTATTTAATTATACATGACCAGTCACTCAAATTAATTAGAACAATACTATATATTTATATATACAGAGATTATGTTTTTAATACTTTAAAAAATAAACACAACTTATATATTTTAAAACTAATTCCAAAGATCTTTGTAATTTTAAGCAATTTAACTATACTATCAAATAAATCAGATAACAGATTAATAACAACTACAAGAATTGTTTTATTATAAAATAAGATTATTTTTTTCTATAAAAATCCAATGCTTGGAATAAATAATTCAGATATCATTTTTATAATTCAATCCAAAATTATATACAAAGTTTACAATTTTTTTACTGGCAATTTTAGTATTTTTGAAAACTAAAAAAATTTTTTGAAATCAGTCTTTGTAAACAAAGTTTTTACATAAAACAAAATACATTAAAACATTAAAAAAACACAAAGTAAATTATTGTAAAACACATAAAAAAATTTGGATAAATTAAAAACTATCTCTTAAATAATTACATAAGTTCTTTATAAAACTTATTATTTAATCTGCAAAAAAAACATAATCTAAAAACTCAATATCTTTACAGAATAAACACAAATACTATAATAATATTTATTATATAAATACTTATAAACAGCTTGTAATATAAAGTTTTTGTAAAATAAAATTGTGTTCTAGCTGTAATTCTGCTTGTAAACTCTATTAACATGTAAAAATTAGTATGTTATATTAACAATAATTTGACTTAATTCATATTTTCAAATAAGTTGGTATTTAAAACATAAGTATTAGATCCAATCTTCCAATAAACATAATGTATTATCTAAAAAATTTCACAAACAAAACATTTTGCATTTTTTAAATAACTATATTATTAGTTTTAATAAAACATTTTTATATATAAACTAAAAGCATTATATCTAAGAATAGGATTGTATTAACCAAAACATTAGCTAATTTATTGTCCAATATACTCTAATAGTTTCTAATTTTGTGTTAATTAATACTTAAATCTTTTTTTTTATTAATATTTACAATATATTAATGCTTAATCCAATAATAATTATGAAAATTTGGTAAAATTAAAACTAATTCTAAACAATATATATTCAAAACTATTTGGTTGTTAGAAAATAACTCAATCATACAAGAAAAAAAAACATATTCCAAAACAAACACAATAGTCTATAACTCAGTCATAATAAAAAAAATCAATCCAAATATTTTAATATTTAAGTTTAGATTAATGTTTTTAATAAATATTATTGTATTAGCTTTTATCATAAAAGTACTTAAATTGTTAAGAAAATTATTAGTATAAACAAAAAAACAAGCTGTATTAAAATTTAACAATTGATTACAAACTATATTAAACTTATATATACCAAAAATATTTAGAAACTAAAAGTTAATAATTAAAAAAACAAAAAATTAATCTATTTTAAAAACTTAATAGCAGATTTAAATCAAACTAAAACAGAATTCTAAGAGTTCAACTTTTTCTAATGTTTAAAAGTCTTTTAATTAAAAAAATCACATTTTTTATTATGTAATTGTTTAATAAAAACATCATTAAATTATTTAAGCAAGTAAAACACTTTAAAGAAAACAGAACTTTTTAAAACAATTAATATTGAAATTTTATTTTGAAAGTAAAAAGCCAAATACAAAAAATTAACCAAAAACAAATTATAATTATAAAAAATATGAACTACATTAGTTAAAAAATTGTTTAATAAGCTGATTTTAAAATAAATCAAATAGCAAAAAGAGTAATAAAAGACTAACTCAACACTTGTAAGTTTAAGGACTTATAAGTAAACAAATAACTCAGAATATCATATGTATTAAAAAAATTCAACATAAAAAATAACTTGTTTTTAATTTGTATTTGTTCAAAAATTTTTAGGCCATATAATAAAAAATAATAAATTACATTATTTAAAAAATCTAAAGGCAAATAAAATTTAAATTTCAAGTCTTTACAAATTATAATATCTCATTTATTGTATATTCTATTAAAAATAAAACTAAATTGAATCTTATAGCTAATGATTAAGTAAAATACTGTTAAGATTAAATATAAAAACTGTTTGTTAGAAATAGTTTTCTTTAAATTTTTGTTAGTATTATTTATATAAAAAAACCAATTCAAAATTGTTAAAAAAAACGTAATTAATATATAATAATATAAAAAAACAGAATAATATAAAATAATACAAAATAATATAAAATAATTCAAGATAATATAAGATAATACACAATAATGTAAAATAGCACAGAATAATTAATTATAACATAAAATAACTAGTTATAGTGTAAAAAAAACAAAGCAAGAATAAAAATAGTAAATAATAATTAGTAATAATAAACAATTAGAAACAATTTTATAAAACTAGAAATATATATAAAAATAAGTAGTTTTAGCAAAAAAAAAATACAGATAGCAAATAAAAATTATTTTTCTTTTTATATCTTAACTTTAATCTAAATTAATTTTATTTAATATATATATTTGTAAACCAATTTAATAAAAAACCTTATTATTTAATTTATTTATTTATAATCTCTATATTTTAAATAATAAAATCAAATTAATTGTCTTCTTTACTTTTGTTTTAAACCAGATACTATTAATATAAACAGTTTTAGAATTCTAATAATTTGAATTAATTGCTCTTAATTATAATAATTAATAATACTAATTTCTTTTTTTTTTTTTTTTTTTTTTTTTTTTTTTTTTTTTTTTTTCTGTTTTTTTTTATTTTTGTTTTTCTTTTTTTATCTTGATTTTTTTTTTCTTTTTTACAGAATGATGTTACTCATAGAAAAAGCATACAAGAAAATAGTAGGAAAAAACAGATAAACCAATAAGAGAATAGTAGTTAATATGTGAGCACATTGCTTAGCAATATAGAGCATTATAAAAAATTACAGCACATTGCTTGAAAATGTGAATGATCTCATAGAAATCAAATTATGTATATATAGCAAGAGCATTAGAAGCAGAAAAGAAAAAATCAATATCCAAAACATTCTATTAAGACATTTTAGTTAAAATTATCAATAAAATAATTATTTACTATCTAAATCACTTTCCTTATTATTAACACTTCATGTTAATAGTATCTAATACTTAACTACACTAGAACAATAGCTCTTGATCATGGTTATTGATGAGATACTAACTCTTTTTTGCCTTGGCTTATTTTTTTTATTTTCTTTTATTTTTTTTCTTTCTTTTGTTGATTTACTAAATTGATTAAGAATTAATGCATGGAGTTATTAACATCAAAGTAATTGGTAAAAGATTCAGGAATAAGGGTAGAATACTCAAAAATTGAGGATAGCTTACTAAAAAAATTACTGGCCATTACACTAAAAAAGAAATTTGACAGAATTGTAATTCCAAGAAGCAATAAATAAAACCATTATTAAATCTCTGTCTATTATACAAAAGACTTCACAAAACCTTGAGATCATCAAAATCTTTAGATATTACCAACACCATCAGCTATTGAGCATCAAAATATGAGTTTGTTAATTGGTTCAAGACCCTAAATATTATTTGTAACATTTGGTGCTCTCTGTAAATATAATCCTATAGAGAACCAGCATCAGTAATCATTATCCAAAACAATGACAGAATCAGAAAAAATAGAAACAAACCACTTGGGATTTGTGAAATTCTTATTCCAGTATTACAAAAGTCATATTAGATCAACAAATAATAATTGGTCAGCAGAATTAGCTTTTAATTGTTACATTGTTATTCATAGAATATAAGAAGTATATTAGCATATAAATTAGCCAATCAGAGATAACCATAGTAAATATGGAATTTCAGAATTTTTCTTAGAAAAATTGCAGGATTTTAGGAATTTCAAGATTCTTGTACAAGGAATTGCAGGATTCCAGAATTCCAGAATTCTTCTTAAAGGAATTGCAGGATTTCAGAAATTCCAGGATTCCTGGTGTAATGAATTAAGGAATCTCAATTATGTATATATAGTGATAGCATTAGAAGTAGAAAAGACAGACCTCTCAGTTTAGATTTGATCTAAGCAACCTTCCATTCACAAATATCAATAAATAATTATTCTTTATCTCCAATCTACTCTCTACTATCAACATGAAGTGTTGATAATAATTAATACTTAACTACACTGAAATAATAGCTCTTGATTATGGCTATTAACAGAATACTAATCTGCAATTGCTTTTGATTATTTTTTTATTTTCTTTTATTTTCTTTTATTTCTTTTGTATTTCTTTTTTTTTGGTTGACTAATTAATTAAGGATTAAAGTGCTAAGTTACAAACGTCATAAAGACTAGTAAAAAACCTGTAAAACAAGGGTAAAACACTCATAGATTTAAGGATAGCTTACCAGAAGGATTACTGGTCACCATATTGAGAAAAAAATTTGATGGAATTGCGATTCTGGAAGGCTACTGAAACAACTATTGAATCTTTGTCCATTATACAAAGAACTCCACAATCAAATCTTCAGATCAACAAAATCTTTGGATCCATAACACTTCTAACAACCGATATCAAGCAAGACATTGAGCACCAAGTTATGGGTTTGTTATTTGATTTGAGACCCCAAATAATTATCTGTAACATTTGGTGCTCTTTGTAAGATATAATCCTACAAAGAACTGGCACCAACAACAATTATCCAAAAGTGGCAGAATCAGAAATTATAAGAACAAACCATTTAGAATTTGCCAAATCCTTATTTCAACAGTACAGCCAACAATTGGGCTTAATCAACAACCATTATCCAACAGAATCAGCCTTCAACTTTTACATCAATGAAAGAATCACGAATTTGCTAGGAAGACCAGTTGATATTGAATCAGTAAGAAAAAATTTTTATACAGAATTAATCCAACACACCAGCTTACCACAGAATTACAGTTTTGCACCAATTATTAAAGAAATTAATCAAGAAATTGAAAGATATATGCAATAACAATTTCCCATTACCTACACAGATAAGAATAAAAAAAAATTACAAATACCAGCAGTAACACCAAGAGGAATAGAATTACTGATGTGAAAAAAACAAAGAATTGAATTCCCACTATATCTATTATACTATCACACATCCAGTAGTATTATCAACATTACATCAACAGGCACATTTACATTAAATGCGACATCAACATTTAGATGACTCCTATTTCAAAGTAAACAAAAAAAAGTAGAATTATTAAAAACTTATGGCAATTATTTTGAAAAATTTAAATCACAATCCCCAATACTATCAGAATTCCAATCACTACCACTTCAACCAGATTTTGGAAACACAAGTCCCTGAGAGATAACAGCATCAAAAGAAAAAGAAAAAGAGAATCAAAAATTTAATTATCAAAATCTGATCACAGAAAATCCAGAAGTTGAAACTCCAAATATTCAAATCTAGCAAATTCCGAATAATCCAAACTCTGAGCTAATTAATCAAAAAAACTTATCTCCAGAAATTGTTATCAATCAGCAACCAATTGATCTGATTGCTGAACAATCTCAACAGCCATCAATATTACCTCAACCACTATTTTTTCAACCACCACAACAACCAAACATAGATCCAATGGCCTATGCCTCAATAGCAAAACTTGAAAAATTCACAGATGAAGAAGATGACACACAAGTGTGGCTGAATAATGTGAAAAAAGCTATCACAGCCAATGGATGGAATGATGCCAGAGTACTTTAAGCCATCCTCTATTTCTTACAAGATACTGCCAACTCGTGGTATCAAAGTTTAGTCACTAAATCTTAAACATTCTAGGAATTTAAAGTTGCATTCTTGGGATATTTCAGTAATAATAACAGTATTAATTGTCTAGCCAACATCTTCACCATCATCAAACAAGGAGAAACTGAAGCAGTTACTATTTACTTGGGATGTTTTTACAGAAACTTGTGCCAAATTCAAGCAATCCAAGCTGACTATTTTATGGCACCACAGATTCTAAACCAGTTCATTCATAGACTGCACAGTAGCATCCTTCAATGCATATGTCCAATGTACCCACAAACACTCCAAGATGCAGTTATCAATACATGAGATTTTGAAACTGCCAAACTCAAAGCTAACCACATTCAAGCTGTTAACTTAGTGATGAATGAATCATCTGAATTAAATTTTAAGTTAAAACAATTCAGTGATTTCATTAATCAAAAATTAGAGAGATACTTAGTTAACAATCAAGTCATCTATCAACCTTCACAATGACACAATAATCAAAGAAACTCAAATTGGTTCCAAAATTAATCACATTTCTTATCATTAACCAATCAACTATGACAGCCAAAAACACATACCTGCCATAATTGTAGTAAACAAAATCACATAGGAATTAACTGCTATTATAATAGTAACTTATGATCAGAAAATCAATATTGAAATCCTGATTACTGGTTTTAAACTCCAAATTATTCACTAAACCAAGATCAATATCAATTTTATTATCCTCAAATGATACAACAACCAATATACATACCTCTAATCTAACAAACACCAGTTCCAGTTATTTATTAACCACAGCCATCAGGAATTTATTAATCCCAATCTATTCTAATACTGCCACAAAACTTAGTTCAAATATTATCCAAAAATTAAAGGCCAAGAATCACACATACCCAATAAAACTGAAGATTGGTGATAGTAATACACCAACTGATTCTTAGCTTAGCAAGCCAACCATTAGGATCTTGTCAACAGAGTTCAGGAACTGGGTACAACCAAAACCCAAATTTCCAGAACTATTTAAGTTTTCTGGTTATCCCAAAAGATGCCAAACTCAGCAAAGAGGAACCCAATCAAACTCAACTACTCAATAACATATCTCCAGCTATCATTACAAAAAACAAATCACTTACTGCCATCTTTCCTTTTGAACTGAAAAAACCAGTTAAAACACCACTATTCAGTGAAGTCACACTTAAATCAAAACTTATCACTACAATATATACAGATGTCAAAGTTGATGGTCAGTTCATTAAACTAATCCTAAACAGTGGATTAGCTAGCAGTATCATTACATGACAATTCATAGACCAATTGGGTTACCAAGTTGATTGCACTGTTAGCACCAGAATTATTACAGCAAATAAAATGACCAAAACTCCTATTGGTGAAATTGACAATTTTTTTTTTGAAGTCAATGGCATTATTACACCCATTAAGGTATTAGTAATAGAAACCACTCAGTGCTAAGCATTAGTTTGTAATGACTAACTATCCAAAACCAATGCAGTACTCGATTGAACCATACAGAAACTTTAGCTCAGTCTGAACAGTCAATATACATAAGTACTGGCAACCTACAGACACTTCAAACCCAACATACCAGCACCACTAATAAAATTAGAAGAAGAAGAAAAGAAATCTATCTGGGAAGTCTACCAAGTCTTATGGGCTGATACCAATTACAACAATCTATCACTAGTACCTACTTAGGAAAAAAACAAAAAAGAAAAGAAAAGAAGAAAAATCCCAAGCAATTACCTTTATCTATACATCTTATACTGCCATCACTCAATACTAATCAAACTATTGTTGATCCAAGTTAATTTGCATTGATTGTGATAAAAAATTGTTAACAATAGGTATATATTGTGGCAATAACAAGAAATGGTCCATAACAATAAAATACTACTGTTAATCATGTGTTCTTAAATGTTTTGAACGACCAAAATGACAAGATAAATGGGACAATAAGCCTTGTCTTGCATGTAAAATGATTCTTCCTAATAAAGAAATATGGAATGACATTTCTGAACAAAAAAAAACATGTGACAAAACATGTCAATACACAATTTTGATTAACAATTGGATATAAAAAGGGACTCCAATTAATAATGTCTGAAAACAAGCACTACAATACCTAAAAAAATATCCACATAACAAGCATGAGATTTGGAAAATAGCAAATGCCAAGATTAAAGATGCTTTTCTTAGCAAACTACTGGAAATTAAGAATAATCCATTCACACTATCTGAATACATCCTTACTTTTGACATCTTTAATGACATTAAAAATGATCTAAAACACTTTTATTAACACTATCAAAACCTGGCACCTACATGAGAAAAACAAAAACAGTGTTTAGAAGAACTAAACACTCAACTATGTGATCATTGTTTAATTCTATATAACTTTCAATATTGTAATGATTGTGATTTTATTTACAATCTACCATCATGAATGATTTATTCAATCTTTAAAAAAGAAGAGCCAATTAGCAAATGTGCAGCAGAATTGGAATCAAAATTCAATCCCAATTCAAACTCTGACAATAATGACAACAATAACAGTTTCAGCTTCATTTAAAATGGCAATAACAACAGCAAAAATTCAAATTTTGATTCAAATCCAGAACAATACATTGCATTATTTAATCATTTTAAAGAGCAAGAACTAAAATGATTCAGTGATAACAATGAAAGTATTATACCAGAACATGTGCATAATACTGATGTAAAGTTTAATTTGAGATATCTGGGAAAAAATATCATAAAATTGAAACCATATTTATTCACTTGTATTGATTTGAAAATAGCTTAGAAATTCTGGCAACTATCATAATGTAATCAGCATCTAGATTTAGTTTAGCAAAGAAAGGAATTAACATTAGAGAAGGAATAATTGATGCAGAATATGTAGGAAATATTATTGTAATACTACAAAATGACTTGGAAAAAGAATATATTATTAAACCAAATGAAAAAATAGCACAGATAATATTTCTATCTCTGGTAAAAATAGCTTAGTTAGTGTCAGTTGAAACAAGGGAAAAATTAAAGATTACAGCCAGAGAAAAAAATGGATTTGAATCCATAAGTAGGATAGATATACCAGTTAATATAACAGAGAAAAAAGTTATTGACAAGAGAGAAATTATCTTTACCTGTCAATTAATTTCCATTCTGCCATATAACTAGTACATGTTAGTCATAAAAAAGAAAGTAAAAGATCAAGCTCAAATTTTTGAAGTAGAAACTACAATTTGTGAATCAGGAAATATTGGACTTATCAATCTTTACATATTAGTCAAAAGCCCAAAACACATAAAAATTTCCATCCACAACACAACTGAAAACATTATCGAAATACAAAAAAGAACCATCATAGGATATTTAAGCATTGAAGTCGAAAAACAACCACCAGACACCATTCCAGATTTTCCACAACTGTGTAAATATGTAAACATTACATTACAAACAATATATAAACAAGAAAAATGTTATTTGCTCCAATCAAAACAATTAAAAGAAATGAACTTGGAAAATCTAGACCCACTTTAAAGAATGCAGCTCAAAATATTACTCAACAATTTTACAGATATTTTTGCAAGCAAAAATGAATTTAGTAAAACTGATATTATTCAACATTAAATCAAAACTGGAGATGCAATGCCAATTAAACAATGAATATACTAAATACTATCAGCTAGTTATAAAATAATTCAATAAGAAATCAACAGAATATTAGACAATGGGTTCAATTATCAATGAGTCTATGATTATCACCAGTGGTATTAGTCTATAAGAAGAATAGAAAAATCTGCTTTTGTGTGAATTACAGAAAACTTAATAGTATTACTTATGGAAACAGCTATCCAACTCCACATATTCAGAAATTATTTGACACTTTTGGAAGAAAGAAATAGTTCTCAACACTAAACCTAAATAGTGGTTACTGACAAGTAGCCATAAAACCAGAAAACAAAGAGAAAACCATATTCACCACAAGAGAAGAAAATTTCAAATTTCAAATAATGCCATTTGGTTTAACCAATACACCAGTCATGTTCCAATGGCCAATGAAAATTGTTTATACTGGACTGCTATGAAAATCAGTAGTAGTCTACTTAGATAACACCAACATATTCTCAAAAACATTTAATGACTATTTTTATTATCTACAGCAAGTGTTTGAGAGATTTAGAAGAGCTGGATTGAAACTAAATACAACCAAATACTTCTTTGGTAAAACAGAATTAAAATTTTTAGAATATGTCATGAGCAAAAATAAAATTAAGACAGATTCAGATAAGATTGAAATCATTAAAAACTTTCTAGTACCAACAAATCTTATTGAGTTAAGAGCATTTTTGGGATTTGCTGAATATTATCACCACTTTATCCAAAATTTCTCCAAATTGGCTCAACCACTTTACCAATTTTAAGCCAAAAATGTGAAATACAAATGGACAAAAAAACAACAAAAAGCTTTTGATATTTTAAAAAGAAAGTTTATTCAAGCCCTAATATTAATCTATTCAGATTACAGTAAGCTATTCATTATTACTACTAATATATTTGGCCAAGCATTAAAAACAGTACTATTTTAGAGAGGACCAGATGGATTAGAACATCCAGTCATATATGCCAGCCAAAAAAAACTATGAAACACCAGCACTAAAATACTTAGTTATCTATTAGGCAATTATAAAATAGAAAAAATATTTAAGCCAGAAATTCAAAATATACACTAATTATAAAGGATTGACATCAATCCAAAAACAGAAATTTGGAGACAACTATTATGCCAAATGAAAAATAGAACTTTCACTATTCAAATATATAGTACATTATAAAAAAGAAAAAAAAATGAAAATGCCAATAGTTTGTCATAAATGAAACAAATATAAGAACATTTTAAACCCAAAATATAACAAAAAATGAATACACAAAAATATCAACAACTTCAGCACTATATTAATACTTAATAGTTTAAGAAAAAATTATCTTAAAAGGAACAAAACAGCATCAAACAACAATCCAAATATTTTATTACTTACCAGAATATATTATATTGAAAAAACAGAAAGAATTCAAATTAACCATTCAGAGTAATTTCAGATTCAGAAAAAAAAACAATACTATACAACATGTACTCAAATCCCACAGCAGAATATTTCTATAAAGAAATAACCATAGAAAAAACCAAAAAAAAATATTATTGGCCATTGTTACTTATAAAATATAGGAAGTATATTAGCATATAAATTAGCCAATCATAGGTAGACGTAGTAAATGTGGAATTTCAAGATTCCTTTCAGAAGAATTGCAGAATTCCAGGAATTGTAGGATTCTTACATGAGGAATCACAGGATTCCAGAATTCCAGGATTCCTCTCAAAGGAATTGCAGAATTTCAGGATTCCTGACATAAAGAATTGAAGAATTGAGGAATCTCAAATATGTATATATAGCAGTAGTATCAGAAATTAGAAAATTAGTCAATAGGACTTAAAGTCAATTGATTCGCAGAGTCAATTAGACTCATAGAATCAATTAGACTCGCAAAATTATAATAATTAAAAAAAAAAAGAGAATGGACACCAAAAATTCTTAGCTTAGTTACCACAATCCTCAAATAAATAATTATTCACCATATCAAATTCACTCTTTACTATCAACATGAAGTGTTGATAGTAATTGATACTTAACTACACTGAAACAATAGCTCTTAATCATGGCTATTAACAGAATACTAACTTGCAAATCATCTTGGCTTATTTCCTTATATTTTTTTATTTTTTTTATGTTTCTTTGGATTTTGTTATTTGTGCACTAACCAACTGATTCAAAGTGCTAATTACTGATGTCAAGAATTACCTGGTAAAAGACCTCTGTAAGTAAGTAGACCATGTACAGAAGATATGGATTACTTACCAGAAGATTGCCGGCCACCAAGCCGAGAAAAAAATTGACAGATTTGTAAGTCTGAGAAGCTATAGATAAAACAACTATTGAATCTCTGTCTATTATACAAAGAACTCAACCCAAAACCTTTAGATATCAAAACCTTCAGATTACCAATACCAACAGCAACAGAAATCAATAGCTTTTGAGCACTGAGTTACGTGTTTAGTATTCACTCTCCACCCCAAAGAAACACCTGTAATATTTGGTGCTTTCTGTGAAGTATAATTCAACAAAAAACCAGTACCAACAACAACCATGCAAGAAAGTGGCAGACCAAGAGAAAACAAGGGAAAATCACTTAGAATTTGCGAAATCCTTATTTTACTATTACTATTGATAAACTCGTTAAAACTCCAATTATTCAAAACCCAATTGTTAAAACCCCAAACATTTGAAACTCACCTTTAAAAAAAAAAAAAAAATTGTTAAATTCAAACTCTGATTATTCAAGATCTGATCATTAAAACCCTGAACATTCGAAAATTACCATTGATAAATTTGTTAAAAACTCGTTAAATTAAAAAACTCTGTTTATTCAAAATCTGATTGTTAAAACCCTAACTATTCGAAATGTACCATTGATAAATTCATTAAAAACTCTTTAAATTAAAAACTCCGATTATTCAAGACCCGATCATTAAAACTCTAAACATTTGAAAATTACCATTGATAAATTTGTTAAAAACTTGTTAAATTAAAACTCTGATTATTCAAGACCCAATTGTTAAAAAAAAATAAAAAAAAAAAAAAAACCCAAACATTCGAAACCCAATAATTCCAATCCCACTATCGTACAAAGAAACTTACCATCGATAAAACTTGTTAAACCTTTAGCAATTCAAACTCCTGGAATTATCCAAAAAACCAAACATTTGAAGTCCAATAAATTCCAAACCCTGCTATCATACAAGGAAACTTATCTCCGATAGCTCAATAAAACCTAATTCTCATAGTACCAATAAATCAGCAAAACTCACCTGATGGTCCTAAGTCAGAATATTGGGACGTAGTCACAATCTACTCTTATGTGTTATATATTCAATGAAGAGCCAATCAGCAAGAACAAATGGGAATCGGAATTAGAACTTAATCCTGATTCAAACTCCACTGATGACAGCAACAATCCAAACTCTGCTAATGATAGCAACAATTCAAACTCTGCTGATGACAACAACAATTCAAACTCCACTAATGACAAATGACAATTTAAACTCCACCAACAACAATTCAAACTCTACTTCAAACACCAAACGATATATCACACTTTTAGATCTTACAATGGAGCAGGAATTAACTCAATTCAGTAATAATAATAAGGGCATTATGTTTGAACATGCACATAATACAGATGCAAAATTTGAACATGAATATTCTGAACAGACCACTATAGTTAAAAACCCCAGTCACATATAAAATTAAATTTACAAATAGCAATAGAAATTACCATAACAACATTGATACAAAAGAGAGATTTAGAAGATTTTGCAGAAGCTCAATATTAAAGAAGGGAATAATGTTACTCATAAAATATAGAAAGTATATTAGCATATAAATTAGCCAATTATAGGTAGACGTAGTAAATATGGAATTCCAGGATTTCTCTTAAAGGAATTGCAAGATACCAGGAATTGCAGGATTCCAGAATTCCAGGATTTCTCTCAAAGAAATTGCAGAATTCTAGGAATTTCAGGATTCCTGACATGAAGAATTGAGGAATTGAGGAATCTCAAATACATATATATAACAATAGTATCAGAAATTAGAAAATTAGTCAATGGAACTTAGAGTCAATTGATTCGTAAAATCAATTAGACTCATAGAATCAATTAGACTCGCAAAATCATAATAATTAAAAAAAAAAAAGAGAATGAACACCAAGAATTCTTAGCTTAGTTACTACAATCCTTAAATAAATAATTATTCACCATATCAAATTCACTCTTTACTATCAACACTTCATGTTGATAGTAATTGATACTTAACTACACTGAAACAATAGCTTTTGATCATAGCTATTGACAGGATACTAACTTGCAAATTGCCTTGGCTTATTTCCTTATATTTCTTTATTTTCTTTATGTTTCTTTGGATTTTGTTATTTGTGCACTAACCAACTGATTCAAAGCACTGATTACTGACATCAAAGATTACTTGGTAAAAGACCCTTGCGAGTGAGTAGAACACATACAAAAGTTACAGATTACTTACCAAAGGATTGCCAGCCACCAAGCCGAGAAAAGAATTGACAGACTTGTGAGTCTAGAAAGCTATGGATAAAACAACTATTGAATCTTTGTCCATTATACAAAGAACTCAACCCAAAACCTTCAGATATCAAAACCTTCAGATTACCAATACCAACAGCAACAGAAATCAATAGCTTTTGAGCACTGAGTTATGTGTTTAGTATTCACTCGACATCCCAAAGAAATACTTATAACACCATCAATGTATCCAGATATTATCCAATATGTTCAAAAATTGTGATGCTTATTAAAAAAGAAGAGAAACATGACTCAGTGAATCACTAAGATCAATTCAAGTAGAACAACCATTTAATAGAATTGGAATTGACTTAGTCAGATCATTAACAATAACCAGCAAAAGCAATTGTTATATAGCAGTAGTCATAGACTATCTCACAAAATGGCCAGAGGTAAAAGCAATTCAAAAAACAGATGCAAAATTTATAGCCAAATTTGTTTACCAAGATCTGATCTGTTGACATAGATGTCTAAAAGAATTTTTATCAGATTAAAGAACTTACTTTGTAAACAAAATATTAGCAGAATTAAGCCAAAGATTTAGAATTAAGAAACTATTATTATTACTATATCATCCACAAATAAATAGTTTAATTAAAAGATTCAACAGAATATTGTGTGAAGCAATTACCAAAATCAGCCAAGAAAACCAAGATAAATAGGATTTGTTTATACCATTAGTATTATTTGCTTATCAAATAATGAAGCAAGATACCACACAAATAACATTATTTAAATTTGTTTATGATAGAACAGCAACTTTACCAGTGGAAATAAAAGTCAACACATATTTAATTAAACCAATAACAGAAGCCAACTTTCAAAAAACATTGCTAAGAAGAATGTATGACTTAATGAAAACATTGGAAAACAAAAGACAAAGAGCAGCTGATAACATTCAGAAATCACAAAAAAAACAAAAAAAATGACATAATAATTAATTATTAGATAAACCAATTGAATTCAAAAATAAAAACAAAGTACTCTTATGTTATACCAAAGCAGAAAAACAATGGAGTGGAAAATTTGACCCCAAATAAAATAGACCATTTCACATTAAAAAAATTCTAAGAAATAGAGCTTATAAATTAAGATAGGACAACAAAATCTTAGCTAAAGCAGCATATAGTAATTGACTAAAATTATATTGCAATATAGCATCATTGACCAGTAATATTCTACAACTGAGAGTACAACAAATACTAGTCTAACCAAATGAAATTTCATGAGATTTGGAACCAATCATAGTTATTAATACAAACACATTAAATTAACCAACCAAAATAATATATAAAAACACAGTATATGCAACCAAAAGCAACAAAAAAAATGGAAATACCAGATCATATCCACATCTTAGTTCAACAATTATTTTAAGTCTTAAATTAACAACAATTAGATATAGAAATTGTTATCAGCCACCAAACAATCTGTTATCAGAACACCAAACAAGAAAAAAAAACAAAGAATACACTATATTAGTGATCCCAAAACCAAACAAAACACTGATCAAATAAAATAATTGAAAAAGTAAAGAACACTTTTGGAAAATTATCTATTATAGCTCCAACAGAAGAATTCTTAAAAGAAAATTGGAAACAATGGATAAAACAACTTCTAATACCATATTGCTACTATCAATTAAAACAAAAGTTGGATATTCAGAAGTTATATCTTGATAAAACCAAAAGAATATTCAATCAAGAGATAATATGGAACATTAAAGACATTATTGGAAAGAAAACAAATCTGACATTACACATTAGAACAATTTATCAACTATATACAATATTTCAAAACTACCCAGAAATATTGTTACACTCCAACATAGAGACAATAACCATTAACCAGTGGGGGAAAATAAACAACTTGTAAATCAAAGAGATAAGAAGCAGAGTTAAACAAATGATATTAGAAAAAGAAGTTATAAAACTAATTCAAAATAAAAATTTTGATAGAGCTCAATATTAAAAAGAGAAGATAATATTACTCATAGAAAAAGTATACAAGAAAATAGTAGGAAAAAAACAGATAAATTAATAGAAAAATAGTAGCTAATACATAAGTACATTGCTTAGCAATATAGAGCATTATAGAGAATTATGGCATATTGCTTAACAATATGAAGCAATGTTAGAAAATCATGACACATTGCTTAAGAAATTATAGCATATTGCTTGAGAATGTAAGTGATCTTGTAAAACTCAAATTATGTATATATAGTAAGAGTGTTAGAAGCAAAAAAGAGAAAATCAATATCTAGACTATCCTATTAAAACATTTTAGTTAGAATTATTAATATCAATAAAATAATTATTCATTATCTAAATTACTTTCCTCACTATCAACACTTTATGTTGATAGTATCCAATACTTAACCACACTAGAACAATAGCTCTTAATTATGATTATTGACAGGATACTAATTCTTTCTTGTCTTGGCTTATTTTCTTTATTTTTTTTTATTTTTTTTATTTTTTTTGTTGATTTACTAAATTAATTAAGAATTAATATGCAGAGTTATTAACATTAAAGTAATTGGTAAAAGACCTAGGAATAAGAATAGAACATTCAAGAATTGAAGATAGCTTACCAAAAAGATTACTGGTCATTATATTAAGAAAAAATTTGATAGAATTACAATTCCAGAAAACAATAAATAAAACCATTATTGAATCTCTGTTAATTATACAAAGGGCTTCACAAAACCTTCAAATCATTAAAACCTTTAGATATTACCAATACCATCAGCTATTAAGCACCAAGTTACAGATTTGTTAATTGGTTTAAGACTCCAAATATTATCTGTAACAGTGAAAAGACCTGTATCATCAATTATTATTTAGTTACTTATGTTTGGGCCAGATGTGTGATTGTTTGTTTTGACTCTGCAGCTTTTCTGAATGCTATTATAAAAACCACACTAGTGTTATAGAATGTTAATTTATATTGGTCTTAGTTGAACTCTGTCAAATGTGTTAAGTATGAAAAATTGGGTTACACATCATTGGGCTGTGTTTCTGGTAAAAAAAATTCTCTTGGCACTCCTTCTTATAAAATGCTATCTGAAAAGAATAAAAACAGGCTGGCTTCCATCTATATCAAACATTCAACTTCTATTGCTTGTTCTGTTTTTTTTGGTAGTGCTTCTTGGGCAAAGATTGTTGGTGGATTTTTTTTTTCTTTTCTTTCTGCACATAATGGTTTGGCTTATTTTGGTTTCTCTTCAAAGATAAAATTCTTTTTGCCTGTTGTCAATAAGTTGGAATTACATTTAGTGAATATTAAAAGCAGTTTTACCAGTCTTACAAGACAAATTAGTAAGTTGGCTAAGAAGTTAGAATCACTTGTGCTGATGGTTTCCCAGTCTAGCTCTGAATGTTAGCCATTAGTGACTCCCCTATTATAAGATTAAGTGAACAATATAGTGATGGGAAAGAGCTCAAGTAAAATCATTAGTAATAAAACTGTTATGGTTTTGGGCTTTTCTGTCTCTCCTAATGTGGTACAATTGGAAAACATACTAAAAAGACTTACTGTTTCAGTGCTGAATCTGTTAACATGTTTTGACAGTTTAGTTTTGGCTGGTGGTGTGCTTCCTAAACTTCTTTTTTAATAAGTAGTCTGGTGTGAAAAATTGCTATATGTAATATTAAAAGAATAAACAATTCTACAAAACAGATTGATATTATTTGTTGGCACAAAAACATGAATAATTTGATTTCTATTTTCATGAAAATAAAGCTAAAAAAAAAGATTTGCCCATGGATTGTCAACAAATTTGATTGCATTTGGGTGTTTATTTCTGGTTTAGATTCTGGGTATTTGGGTGTTAGTGTTGTAATTGTCATGAATATTTTTTGGCAAAATATGTGTATAAGATTTCTGAGATGCCTGATTGGCTCCTTTCCATTAAATTACTTTTCAAAAATAAATTTTCTGTTTTAATTTTGGGGCTTTACACTGGCACTTTCTTAGTGGTTTGATTTTTTCAAGCTGGTAAAATCAATTTTCTGGTTGTGAAGACTGTAAATAAGTCTTTTTTGTTATCTTCAGTGGCAATTTCAATGAGGATGGTTTTTGTAAGTATGTCAGTTTCAAGAGATTTCTTGATTTGGAGTTGGTTAATTCATTGGTTGAAAGTTCACTTACAAGATTGTCTATATGAAAGAACTTTAAAGATGTGTTTAGAACAATTGATTATGTATTTGTTTTTTTGAATTTAATTAATGCAATAGTAAATTATGAGGTTAAGGATATTAGTAATTACTTTGACTTGGATTACCAAGCTATTTCTGTTTCTGTCAGTTTGAGTGGCTTGTTGAATGTACATCTGAATCATTTGTGTAAACAGACTAATAAAGACTATTGGAAGTTTGACATTAAAAATGCTAATGAAACAAAATAGATTAATTTTAAGAATGCTATAGTGGCTAATATAATCTTATTCTCTAATGAGTTTATTTTTTTTAGTAAGTTCTCAGATCTGAATTCTATGTAAGATATTGTTTGCAAAGTGATAATTCTTTTAGCTGGTGTTATAGTTCAAGAATTTAATAGGAATTATAAATAATATAAATTAGCCAATCATAAAATAGCACAACAACAATTTATAAAAAGAAATGATTTACAAATAAAAGTAAGCACTATTTTACAATAGCAGTAAGCACTATCATGTAAAAGCAGCAAGCACTATTTAGAAATAATGAAAATAGAGTATTACAAGACATTATTTTGTAAAACAATAATTATATATATATACAATAGTTTTTAATGATGAAGAAAAACAGCTTCAACTTGAAGCAACAAATATCTAAATAAAATCTTATTCAAAAAAAATTAATAAAAATAATAAATTGAATGAATATCACAATTACAAGATTAACAATAGAATTTACATACTCTCTCTAGTGAATGAAACTATCATTTCATCTTTAAACTCTTTGAAAGAATAATCCCTGATTAAAATTATTTATGTGATTATTAATTAAATTGAAAAAGCTTTATTATATACTTAAGGAAATCACAAAAAAACTATTAACATTCCATGTTTTTAGATCAAAGAAACACATCAGACAATTGCATGGATAGCTTTAGAGAAGACCCCAGACAATAGATAGATTTCAGATTAGCCTCTGGAAAGGAATATACAACATACAAAGACAACTAGAATTAAAGAAAAAACTTACATTACAACATTGTTATCCGAGTAAAAAAACCAATTTGAAGTTATGAAAAAATGTGACCAGAATATGACATAATACAGAATAGCATACAATAACATTGAATAATGCATTATAACTTAGGATAGTACAGAATAATGCATTATAACATAGAATAACACAAAATAACATGTAATAACACCAGATAATGTGTTATAACATAAGATAACTAGTAATAATATAGAAAAACAAAGCAATAACAGAAATAACAAAACAATAGTTAGCAATAATAAAACAATCAGAAGTAATTCTATAAAACCAAAAAAATGTATAAAAGCGAGTAGTTATAGAAAGTAGAAATGAGAGACAGATAGATATAAACCATTAGACAAGAATCAAATATCTTTACCTTTTTCATTATTTATCCTATTTCATCTTCATCTTCTGAAATAAATCAATTATTAAGAAATCAGAATTATGAATTTATGTTCTCAAACTTTGTGGAATTTACATGAACTAACCATTGTTTTGTATTTTTGTTCTAGGACAGATGCTCTTAGCATAACCATCTCAACTATTAATGATTTGGACCAATTGCTCTTAATCACAATGATTGACAATACTAATTTATCTTTTTTTTTATTTTATTTTTTTTATTTTTTTTTTTTTGTGGAGTGGCAACATAGGAAAATTGACTGTTTAGGAATAGACTTCATAATAACCTGGTAAAAGAGGGAGGCTCTCCCTAAGTTTTGGATATTAACATTATCTTGTTAGCTTATCAGAAGGGCAAAAAAACAATGCCAGACCCTAACAATTGTGCTCATTAGCTCAGAGAAAATAGCTCACATTCTTAAAGAAATTGCAATCAGTAAAAACCAAATCTCTGTGTCTTATAACCAAAGAACTCAATAAGTAAATTCACAACCAGTAGATAAGACTTTCAGAAACTGATAATTAAAACTAAGCCAATAGAATTATGCAAAAGATGCATTACCAATAATTGAAAGCACCAAATGTTACTATTTCCCTACCCCACCCAATTTACCTATAGCAACATCAAGAGAAAACCTTCAGTACATTATTATTAATATCCAATACATAAAAATTGAGAAACTCATGAGAGACTGATTGCAATTAAAACAGGAGATCAACAATTAAAATATACCAAAAAAACACTCCCATAATATTGGAGAGACATTTAAGAAAAAATGGTTTAAAGACTTTGTTAATGTTTTTACCAAGAACTCTTTTAAATTTTACAGACTGGAAGTTTTGATTTCAAAGATTGTTAAAACTTCTCATATGGAGAGCAATGATAGATTTGTATCTTTAATAAGCAGCTAAGTGGTTTTAGACTTTGATAAGGCTACAACTATTCAAGTTTTATTAGAGTCTAGTACAAGTTTCAATCATGTGAGATCTGCTTTTTTTGGCATAAGAAAGGCTTATCATACTTCTAAGCTTGCTGAATCTCTAAAAACTAAGAAGTCAAGTATTAGATCTGTTATTAATAGACAGATAAAAAATTTTGCTTCTGATAAAGATCATACTATCAAGAGTATATTGGAATGTTTTTTCCATAAGATGGAATTAAATTATCTAGTCATTGATAATGAATTGATTCTGAAATCTGATTTGGTTAAGACCAAGATGAATGTAATTATAGAGGGATAGATTAGAAAACATATAGTGGTTTCTAATATCTCTGATGACTGGTCTTGTCAATATTAGCCATTGAAATATGTTTTTGATGATGCTTTCTCAGATGTAATATGTTCAGTTGGCTTTGATGAATTGTTCTGTGTAATTTCTAATTTGCCCAATGGTAAAACTATTGGTTTTTCTGGTATTTCAAATAAGCTTTGAAAACATTGTGACAAATCAGTTTTAGATATGCTTCTGGTACTTTTGAATACTTGTTTGTCTCGTGAATTCATGTCCAGTTCTTGAAAAAAGATTTGGGTCTTAATAATTCCTAAGTTATATGAATGGAAAAATGTTCTCATAAATACTAGTCCTATTGCTCTGATTGAAACAGCTTGTAAGATTCTCTCTAAAATTCTGTCTGATAGAATTTTGTTGGCATGCAGCACCTTTGATGTTCTTTATGAGAACAATTTTTCAGTTCTAAAAGATACAACTACATAATCTTTTATTTATGCAGTCAGCTCTATAATAAAAAATGCTTTGAAAAAGAACTGTGAACTCTGGCTGGTTTTGTAAGACATGCAAAAGATTTATGATTCTGTTGGTTAGAAACACCTTAAGAAAAGCTTAATTAAGATTAAAATATATAGCAAGTTCATTTATTTTTTAGTAGTATTCATAGTGATTACATCAACAAAGTTATGACTAATTTCAATTTAACAGGTGGTTATTATGTGCATGATGGTTTAAATCAAAGAAAAATCTTCTTATCTCTTCTCTGATGCATATTTTATGACCCCTTTTTTTGTAAAGTTAAAAGACAAAAAAGTGTATGAGTATAGATTAAATTCTTACTTTATTTCAAAAAATGGTTGTGCAGAATCTAGAGCTGAGTTGTCTTCTTTTTTTACTGCTGGAGCTTTTGTCAATAATACAATTTAGATTGGTAGCAGTCAAAGTACTATCCAACATATTTTCAATGTTGCCAGTGAATTTTTTCAGATCAATAACATTTTCATCAATATTGACAAAACTGTGGTCATCCCTATTAATTGCAGAGTTGTCAGTCCTACTTTGTTTATTAGTGGCTTACTTATTTTTATTGTTAAAAAAAGAGAATCTTATTAATATCTAAGTATCTTTTTATTAACTAAAAGTCTCTCAAAGCTTAACTTGGCCAAGACATATTATGATGTTTGTTTTTTCACCAACTTTGTGCTAAAAAAAGCCATCTCAAATAAGCAGTTTTTATATTTGGTGTGAGCCATTTTCTATTCTATTATCAGTTACAAAATGCAATTCAGCTTTATTCCTATTGGTGTATACAATAAGTAAGATGTTTTAATCTGTAAAAGCCTAAAATTAAAATCTAATCTGCCTCTTAATTTTCCAAGTAATACAATTTATCACCCTTTTTTTTATAATTTAAAAACTTTTAAGCAGGTTTAATCTAAGAGTAAATTGGCATTACTTGTGAGTTTTGCAAACTCTAGTGGTATTTTGAGTCGTTTGTTTTCTCACAGGTCTTATGACTTACAAGTTTTGTGTTGGCACTCTATTTATTTCTTGAGTTCTTCAGTTCATACTTGAGTCAATCCTTCTAATAACTTTTTGGCAGAAGTAGTCTGTATCTTTTTTGATTACAATTTGTCTTTAGGTGGTCTTATGTACAATTTTTTTTATCTTCAGGACAAAGTGCCCATGTCAACTGTTCTTGGTGAGTTTAAATTTTTCAAGCTTCTCTTTTTACTTTGACATTATAATATTGTCTTTGTGGACCAGTTTTATAATCATTATGGTGATATTTTTAATTGAAAAACCTTCAGACAGTGGAAGAAATTAGACTCTTATGGCTTTATTCTTAACTGGTTCAATCTTTTTGTTGTCTTTTTCAATGACTTGGCTTCTTTTTTTGTTTATTCTTCTTTTTCTAAGAGTGGTGTTGGTTCTTCAAATGTTCTTAAGTCTTATGAATTTGAATCAATTAGTAATCAACTGTCTTGTATTAATGCTGGTAGTTTGTCTATTGATATGGATGGGTCTTTGAAAGACTTAGACATTATTAACAGAAGAGCTGATGCTATAGTCTTTTTTGATAATATTAATTTGGGTTTGGATGTTAAAGTTTCTGGCTTAATGTTCTCTACTTTAATGGAGTTATAGACTATTATATTGGTGTTTTAGAGAATAAATATGCTGATGCTTTTGCTGTTGCCACTTTCCTTTCTGATTGATATCTTTTCTCCCCTTTTGTTTAAGAGAATACTGTATTATGGCTGGTGGTGGTGGTGTTGTTTCTAATAACTTTAGATATTTTGTTTGTGATATTTTTAGATCTGTTTATTATGCATACTGAGAGATTGGTTTTAGTTTTAAAGTTTTGGCAGATAATTTGCTTTTAAACATTGACTGGCTCAATTTTTTTTTGGTGTGGCATCCTGATTTGCATATGGCTGTGAATTTTACAAGCAAACTTTCTACCAATATATGCACTTATTTCATAAAGGCTTTATATTATCAGCTGTCTATTACTATTTGAAAGCACTTGTATAACAGACACTATTTTAGTGTGTTATGTTTGTAATATGATAATGTTGAGATTTTGGAACATGTGTTTTCTTGCAAAGCTAACAGTTCTATTTATTATCAATTGTTGGATGCTCATACAGCTTACTGGAGGGTGCTTTTTGGTCTTCTTTGTTTTTTTTCTCATGTTTTTCAGATTCTGTTATCTTGTGCTTTTAATGTCTCTGTGTATATGGCTCTTTGTAAGAGTTTTGTTTTTGAGAGTTGGCTCCAAGAGACTATTTCTGTCTTTCATGATTCCAAGATTGCAAGTCAAAGAGTTGTAAAATTTTTGCATGCTTTTTGTTTTGTTTTTAGAGATAATATCTGGTTAGTCTGTGCTAAATATTGTGTCTTTATGGAAAAAAATGAACTGATTCCACTTGATAGTTCAGCTCCTATTTTGGTTTTTGGGCTTTTTTTGGGGTTTTCTGCTGGTATTGTCAAGTTGCTTGGAATTGCTAAGACATTTGGTATTTGTTTTGGTTTTTATAAGTTTTGCTTATTTTTTTTAAGTATTAGTAACATGACTTCAGTTTACATAGTTGCTTAGTGTTGTCTTAATCAGCCTGAGTGGCTGGTTATGTATAATAAAAGCATGATTTACACCTAGTTTAGATTACTTATATAATATATGATACTAAGTAGCATTTGGATTTCACTTATAAAGCATAAAAAAAAAAAAAAAAGCTTATATTTAAAATTTTTTGTAAAAAATTCAATTTTTATAGTAAAGTAAATATATATTATTAAAAGCTTATAAATATAAAAAACTTTTTTTTTCTTATATTTTAGAAAAAGTTTTTTTTTGTTTTTGTTATTTTTATTATTTAGTTAAATATCTTTAAATTTTTTTTTGAATATAAAGCTGTTAATATTAATAGTGGTTTGAGTATAAAAGAATTTAAAAAAAACTAGTATTAATTCTGTAGTTTCAAATTTATCTGTCAGAAAAAAATACAAAGATAGTATTTTAAAAAAATCTGTTGTTAAAATTAATGCTAAAATTTTTTAAAAGTTGTTTAAGACTAATAAAATAGCTGATTTAGATGTTAATAACTCTATTAATATTGAAAATATAAATATAAATAAAGAGTTTTTAATTAAAAAAACCAGCTTTTAGCTTAGTAATAATAATAAATTAAAGCTTTAAAAATATTAATATAACTTTTAAAAAACTGAATAGAATTGTTATTAAGTATATACTTAGAAAGTTTTTTAAATAGTGTTATTGTTTAAAAATTTAACAAAAAAATCATAATATAGCACAATAATAATTTTAAAAAAATAATAATTAATATAGTAGCAAGTATTATTTTATAATAATAGTAAACACTAATTTGTAATAATAGTAAACACCAATTGGTAATGTTATAGTTGAAACTTATATTTCTTATTAATTATTACATGTATTAGCCACTAATGTCATATAAATTATCCACACTATTTTTAGATAGTAATCATTGACCTGATTAATGATCTGACTATTGATCTGATCATTAACCACTTTTGACAGCTATATAAATGATGAATCTCTTAGCTGTAGAAAAGCATGTTCAAAATAATTAAGAATAAATAAAGTAACAATTTTCATCTCAATCATTCTCTTATCGCTAATTTCCTTTTCTTTACCTTCAAGTATCTGAATATCTTGGAATAAAAGATTACTTGTTGGTTAATTTTTACTCTTTTCCTGAAATGTATAAGTGTAACATTTGAAGATTATTGAATAAAACATGACTGAAAAGCACATTTGATATTTGATATTGAATTCTAAGAGCACTGACAGAAGGCATAAAATTATATCAAGTGTGATCATTTGTTGACAGTACAGACTATCCCTCTATCTTTAGATTCTTTAGTTACCTTTTTAAAAAGAATAGTGACTAAGATATTTTATGAGACTGATCTCACATATTGAATTCATACTTATTCAATTTGCTCTTTGAAATTGAATTCCCTTTGATTATTTCCATTACTCTACAATCTTGTTCTCTCTTGCTATCCATTAGCTTGTTATTTCAACCCATAACATAAAAGTGGTGCTTCCTGTGAGATTGTTAAAATCCACTTTGTTTCCTATTGTATGAGTGATTATTCATATCTGCCACAACAATTAGAAGAACACTTTGAAGCATACAACAAAAATGATCTAGACTTTATTGAATTAAATCTTTTGTCCTTTTGCTTAATTTGCTTCCCCATTGAAAATCAATCCAGTAGACAATTCCAAGATTTTTGGAACTGGTTCTTGAACGAGCATTCAGCTAAAACCTACACAGCCTATACAACTTATTACTTTGACCAAGCTTATTTTGAAGACAACTTTGAAGAAAGAAACAACAGTATCAATCAACTCTTGTATTTTACAATCTTTGAACAACAGCCCCCTGATTTCGAATATCTGAGTCATCAAATCCACATTTGAATTACTGCCCATCAAGCAACTAAAACTTCCTTTAAAACAAAAGAAAAAAGCTACCAAACTGCTCTTGTTTTTGACTTTTTATCAAGTGAATCAGACTTATCTACATAAACAGTTATCCCTGAACCAATGGCTAATAACCCTATGCAAACAAACATTCTGGCTGCCCTCCAAGGTATACAAACTGTTTTAGGAAGAAGAAACAATACCCCACTATTACTATTTAGAAATAATGCACAAGATCTAAAAGAGCTGTCACAGCCAACCAGTATGATAAAGAATACAAGTTTCAAATCATTGGTGGCTATTTCCAAGGCTCTCCTGTTACCTGGTTCTCACAAAAAACAGATGCCAATGCTCAACACCAAATAATCAGATAGACACCAACCAATGCTGAAAAAAAAAATACCTCTTTCATTACCCAATTTGAAACCAAGTTCAGAACCCCAATATTAATATCCAAATGACACATGAAATTGGAAAAAAGAACCCAAGGCCTTAGAGAAATAATGATTGAATATGCCAAAGCTATCAAAAAGCTAATCAAACATGTAGACTCTGGGAAAAACTGGACAGAAGAGCAAAAGATCTATTTCTTCACAAAAAGATTAAGAACTAATCTATTGTATGCTCTTTGGCCTTTTTTGGCTTTAAAAAACAACTCAACAATGGACATGGCTATTGAATTGACACAAAAAATTGAAGATAACCAAAAGATGCATTTGAGATTTACACTTCCAGTTTTTGCTCCTGCTCCACAAATGGCTGCTGTCTCTTTTGCTGCCCAAACTCAAGACCCAAATGAACAGTTAATAGATAGACTTACAGCTAATTTTGTCTGGCTACTAAAATCTTTGGCCCAAGCAGTTAGAGAAAATCAACAACTCCAAAGACCCAGATTTGAATTCTGCTTTAATCAGCCCCAACAATTACCATATCAAAGACAGCAAAATTGTGGCCCACCTGTGTACTATTACTGTGGACTAACTGGACACTTTTCAAGAGACTGTAATAATCTTCCATTGCCCCCTCCAGCTCCTAAAAATAATGACACCCAGAATAACAGACCCAACAATAATAATGTTCCCAATCAAAGATCTAATTATGCCAATATCAATTTCTTTGGAGAGGATTGCCTAGTGGAAGTCACTGTTTATTAGCCTTTAAACTGGTAGGCGCACCTCCAAAGGGTGAGAGTACAAGCCAACCAGAAAAAAACCTCTTTTATGCTTTTAACCTAACTGACAATGACCATAACATAGATAAACTAACAATCAACACTTCTGAACCAACAAAAAAGAAGAAGAAAGCCAAGGTTGATTTCGTTATAGATCCAAAAAAAGCCTCCACATCAACTGCTGATAACAATGAGCTACCAAAAGCTAAAGTTTTTAAAAATCCTCCAAAGTTGGAACTTCCAGAAATTGTACAAAAATCTGGACCATATTCTGTTGTCAAAGATCTCATGAAAACTCCTGCTCACATTACCTTTGGCCAGTTAATAATCCATCCCCAATTCAGAAAAGATCTTCATAAATCATTAATACCAAAGAAGAAGACACCAAAAACCAACAAGCGCCCTTGTCAAGCTAGACTTGCTGACAACAGCAATGTCACTCCTCTAATTTGCAAAGCCCAAGTGGCTGGCTACTTTATTGATTTGATTTTGGACAGTGGATCATCTGTTAGTGTTATTGTCAAACACTTTTTAGAAGCAATTGGCAAAAAAATTAATGAACCATCCACAAGACCAATGACTAATGTACATAGTGACAAAAAAAAAAGTCTGGGCATAGCCAAAGCTGTTCCTGTCCAAATCAATGGCATCAGTATTAAAACTGACATAAAAGTATCTAAAGCAAAAGAATACACCATAATAGTTGGCAATGAATGACTCAAGAAAGCAAAAGCCTTGCTTGATTATAAACTCTGTAAACTAACCATCAGATGTGGTGAGAAACCCATTGTGGTTAAGTGCCATTATTGGACAACTTCTCCAGTAACCCGACAAAACCAAGAAAAAGAACAATTAGATAAATCAGATAATAATAAGAGCAATGATGATGAAGATCAAGAAGAATAAAAAGAAACTGCTAAACTTGCTTATATTATCTTCACCAACAATGGCAAGCCACTAGACAATATTCAAGCTGACAAAAAAGGAATTATAGTGAATGGCAAGCTGATTTGCTGGCCCTACTATGATATCCTTAGAAGAATCTTTGATAAAAAACCTGGCAAAAAAGCCAAATACAGTTATTGGTAGCATAGTTCTTGTGTACAATGCTGGTGTAATAAATCTTTGTATTTACCAAGTGATGAATGCAAATTTTGCCTGATCTATTACAAAAATTGGGAACCAATTAGCTTGATATCTTAAGAAAAATTTAAAGAAATACAAAAGTTCTTTGAGAATGAACCACCTGAAATCCAATCATTAGTTGTAGAACAAAGAGAACCTTCCCCTAAAGAAAGAAAAGTGGACATTGAAAATCTGTTGGCTAGAAATAGCCCAGTAATCTTAAAAGAAGGTGATACCTCTGGATGAATCCATGTAATACAACACACTATCATCACAAAAGAAACTCACCCCATCTATTTGAAGCCTTATCAATCCAATCGACACAATAATGAGTTTATCAAAAAAGAGATAAACCGGATGAAAGATCTTGGATTCATACAAAAAACCAAGAGTAAATGAACTTTTCCAGTTGTAGTGGTATTCAAGAAAGATGGAACCCTATGCTTTTGTGTTGACTACTGCCAATTAAATGCTATTACTATAAGAGACATGTACCTACTTCCCAAAATTGATGCAATGCTAGATAAATTCAATGGTGCTGCTTTTTTCTTAATTATTGACTTAACTGTTAGATTCTGACAAATAGAGATGGATCCAGAAAGCAGAAAGAAAACTGTTTTCATTACCAAGTATAGCACTTATAAATTTACAGTCATGCCTTTTGGTCTTATCAATGCTTCTTTCACTTTTCAATGCCTAATGGATAAAGTGTTTGAATTAGTAAAAGAAAACTTTGTTTTGGTTTACTTGGATGACATAATAGTATATTCAAAAACCTGGGATGAATACCTTGAACATTTACAGAAGGTTTTTGACCTGCTCAGAAATGCTGGCCTTAAAATCAATCTAATCAAATCTTTCTTTGGATGCCAATTCACCCAGTTCCTTGGTCATCTTATTACAAAAGATTGAATCTTCTCTGATCCAGCTAAAGTTAAAAAAGTTCAAAATATTAGACAACCAATAAATGTTCCTGAACTATGCTCTTTCTTTGGTTTGGCCTTTTACTATCACAAATTTATCAAAGATTTCTCCAAAATTGCCTTTTTTCTCAATCAGCTACTTAGAAAAAATGTTAATTATCACTAGGACACTCATTAACAAAAAGCTTTTGAAATTCTGAAGGAAAACTTATTACTGAACCAATTCTCAAGCAACCAGATCTGGATTAATCTTTCATCTTCCACACTAATACATCTGGCTATGGGCTTGGTGCTGTCTTTTCACAAAAAAATGAAAATAGCAGAGAACATGCTATAACATATGCCAGTAGATTCCTCACATCAGTAGAAAAAAATTATTCAGTTACTGAACAAGAATATCTAGTAGTAGTTTGGGCTACTAGCTACTGAGATCAATATCTTCTTGGTACAAAATTCTTAGTGATAACAGATTATCAAGCCTTGGTTTGGCT
The DNA here is from genome assembly GCA_016748015.1 of Geosiphon pyriformis. Classification (NCBI taxonomy): domain Eukaryota; kingdom Fungi; phylum Glomeromycota; class Glomeromycetes; order Archaeosporales; family Geosiphonaceae; genus Geosiphon; species Geosiphon pyriformis. The sequence continues at coordinate 415,845 of JAAOMT010000057.1, forward strand.
GTACAATAAAAAGAAGCTGAAACACAAATAAATAACTTGCTGAATACTCCACTTAGATGAATTCGACTATAATATTCAACACCACAAAGAAGCAAATCATCAAAATGCCAACACTCTCTCTAGACTTATCATTCAGTGATAGTACAACCTCTCAAACCAAACTAACTTAATTATTAGTAACTCCTTCACAAACAAACACGATAATGGACTTGGACAACTACTCTGCTTTAATAAATTTCTGGATAAAGGACAATACCCACTAAAATACACTTGACAGTAAAGAGAACATTGGCAAAAACAATCAAATTTCTATTTGATCTGCCAGAACCAATTATACAAAAGAAACAAAAAAGATCTTGACCATCCTCAAAGAGTTATCAAATTTGAAGAAAGAGAAATTGTAATATACAACATGCACACTAACCCATTAGCTGAACACTTTGGAAAAACAAAGACAATTCAGAAAACTTTAGCTCACTATTATTGGCCTATCTTGAGAAAAAACATTGCTGAATACATCAAAATCTGTAATATCTGTCAAAGAAAAGGCAAACCCAATTGCAAAGAAAATATCCATCCAATTTCTGTTGGTCAACCATTTAACAGAATTGGTATAAATGTTGTTAGATCTTTAACAATAACTTCTGATGGCAACAGATACATTATTACAGCTACTGACTATCTTACAAAATGGGTAGAAGCAAGAGCCACTCCAGACCAAACAGCAGTCTCAATAGCCAATTTTATTTATAAAGATATCATTTGCTGTTATGACTGCTCCAAAGAACTTTTATCTGATAGAAGAAGAGCTTTTTACAGTATACTGATTGAAAAACTTTGTAGAAAAATAGGAATACATCATAAACTTTTCTCTCCTTATCACTCCTAAACAAATGGCCTAGTAGAATGTTTTAATAGAACACTATGTGAAATTCTAGCCAAAACCAGTAAAGAAACAAACTTATGGGACAAAGTACTGCTTTCAGCTTTGTTTGTTTATAGAACTGTGAATTATGACATAACAAGTTATGAATCTTTTTATCTGCTCTATGAACACATGGCAACACTACCAATAGAAACTGACATTGAAACAATACTCTTTGAAAAAATCACAATAGGAAATTACAAAAACATTTTGCAAAGAAGACTTGGTACTATTCTTGACCTCTTGGTAAAAGCACAAATAATTGCTTTTGAAAAGATAAAACAGTTCTAAGAAAAGCTTAAGAAAAAAAAAACCTATAAAACACTTTCTTTAAGTGTTGGTGACTTGGTATTGGAATATTGTTCAGACAAAGACAATGTCTATAATAATAAATTCTCTAGCCGGTATTACTCATAAAAAGAAAACAGATATAGAAAAATAGTAAACCAATAGGAGAGTAGTAGTTAGCATGTGAGCACATTGCTCAGCAATGTAGAACAATGTCAAAAATCATGGCACATGGCTCAGCAATATGGAGCAATATCAGAAATTATGGTATATCACTTAGCAATATGAAGCAATGTCAAAAAAATATGGCACATTGTTCAGCAATGTGAGCATTGCTTGAGAAATTATAGTACTTCATTCGAGAATATGAGTGATCTCATAGAACTCAAATTATGTATATATAGTGGTAGCATTAGAAGTAAAAAAGACAGACCTCTTAGTTTAGATTTTATCTAAGCAACTTTTTAATCCACAAATATTAATAAATAATTATTCTCTATCTCAAATTCACTTCTATTATTAACACTCCATGTTAATAGTAATTGATACTTAACCACACTAGAACAATAGCTCTTGATCACAGCTATTGACGAGATACTAACTTGCAATTGCTTTTGTTATTTCTTTATTTTCTTTTATTTCTTTTGTTATTCTTTGATTTTTTCTAAGTGATTAAAAATTAAGCACTGAGGTACAGACATCATAGGAACTTGTAAAAGACCCATGAAACAAGGGTAGAACACTCATAAATTTGAGGATAGCTTACCAGAAAAATTACCAGCCACCATGTTGAGAAAGAAATTTGATAGAATTGCAATTCCGAAAGGCTATTGAAAACAACTATTAAATCTCTGTCCATTATACAAAGAACTTAACCAAAACCTTCAGATACCAAAACCTTCAGACAACCATACCTTCAGAAATTAACAACATCACTATATTCATCAAGCACCAAGTTACAGGTTTGTTATTTGCTTTGAAACCCCAAATAATTATCTGTAACATTTGGTGCTTCCTGTGAGGTATAATCTTACAGAGAACAGCACCAACAACAATTATCCAAAGGTGGCAGAATCAGAGATCATAAGAGCAAACCACTTAGGATTTGCCAAAGCCTTATTTCAACAGTACAGCCAACAATTAGAATTAAACAACAACTATTATACAGCAGAATCTGCTTTCAACTTCTACATCAATGATAAAATCACAGACTGCTTAGAAGAAACAGTTAACATTAAATCCACAAGAGAAAATTTCTATACAGAATTATTCTAACATACCAGCTTACCAAGAAATTAAAGTTTTGCACCAATCATCAGAGAAATCAATCAAATCATTGAAAGATACACACAACAACAATTCCCAATCACCTATGCAGATAAAAGAAAAAGAAGACTACAAACACCAACAGTGACACCAAAAAGAATCCAACCACTTACTTGAAAGAAAACTAGAGTTAAATCACCAACAAACCTATCATACCACTACACACCTGGAAGCGCCATTAACATCTTATCAACAGGTGCATCAATATTACACACAACATCAACATTTGGATGACTTCCATTTCAAAGTAAACAAAAGAAAGCAGAATTACTAGAAACCTATAGCAATTATTTTGAAGGATTTAAATTGTGATTGTCAATACCATCAGGATTTTGATTACTGCTATCTTAACCAGATTTTGGAAACATGAGTCTCTGGAAGATAATAGAATCAGAAGAGAAGAAAGAAAAAGAAGCCAAAGATCAAGAATTTACTTACCAAAACCTGATCTTAGAAAATCCGGAAATTGAAACTCCAAACTTTCAAACTCCTCAAAATCCAAACAATACAAACTCTGAAACAATTAATCAGCAAAACTTACCTCCAGTAATCATTATTGATCAACCATCAATTGAACTGATTATTAAACTGATTCAATAGCAGCCACTTCAACCACCCCAACAACCACAACAGCTGTCTCAACAGCCACAACAACAACTTCAACAACCAAACTTGGACCCAATGGCTTGTGCTCTAATAGCAAAACTTAAAAAGTTCACTGGCAAAAAAGACGACACTCAAATATGGCTCAACAACATTGAAAAGACCATTACAGCAAATGGATGGAATAACACAAGAGCCCTTCAAGTCATCCCTTACTTTCTCCAAAATATTGCCAATTCATGGTAACAAAGTCTAGTTAACAAACCCCAAGATTTTAATGCATTCAAGCTTGCATTTCTACAATACTTTAATAATAATAATAGCATCAATCAGTTGACAAACACTTTTACCACTATCAAGCAAGGAGAAAATGAAGCAGTTACTACTTATTTAGGATGCTTTTACAAAAATTTGTGCCAAATTCAGGCCATACAGGCTGATTATTTTACAGCACCACAAATCCTAAATCAATTCATCAGAGACTTGCGCAGTAGCATCCTCCAACACATATGTCCAATGCATCCAGTAGATCTTCAAGCTGCAGTTACAAATGCCAGAAATTTTGAAACAACTAAACTTGAAGCTAACTATGCCCAAACTGTTAATCTAGTAATGAATGAATCATCTGAATTGAATTTCAAATTAAAACAATTTGATTCTATTAATTAAAAATTAGAGGAATACTTAACTGACAATCACACAATTTATTAACCACCACAATGATGCAATAATTCCAGAAACATGAATTGTTTCCAGAATCAGTCATGTTCAACATCTTTGACCAATTAACAGTGGCAGCAGGAGACATGTGCTTGCCACTATTGTAATAAACAAGGACATTTACAGTTTGAATACCATAAATGACTAAATGAACAAAAATCAAACTATTAATATTGAAATTTTGATCGCAACTACAAACTCAAAATTATGTCAGTAATCAATCACCAAAACTGTATCAACCAAATTACCTACCTATAACACAACAGCCAATCTATCAACCACCAATTTATTAGCCAACAACACCCATTAGTTATCAACCACAGCTCCAACTCATTTATCAGCTACAGTTTCAGGTAATTTATCAGCTCCAACAAATTCAAACACCACTGCAGAACTTACTTCAAAATAGAATTCAAAAACTAAGATTGACACAACAGAGCTGGAAATTGTCAATAGTGGTTTATCAACCAATCCCCAGTTCTCCAAACCAGTCATCAAGATCTTGACAACAGAATTTGGGCACCAAAAACTCCCAAAACCCGAATGTCCAACACTATTTAAGTCTTCTGGTTACCCCAAAAGACACCTCACCCAACCAACAGAAACCCAATCAACACAAATTACTTATCAGCAATATACTTCCAGCCACCATAACCAACAACAAATTGCTAGCCACAATTTTTTCATTTGAATTCGAAAAAACCATACCAGTCCTATTATTCAGTGAAGCCACTCTTGACACCAAACCAATTACCACCATGTACACTGACGCAAAGGTTGATGATCACACCATTAAATTGATACTAAACAGCAGATCAACTGGCAACATCATTACACAACAACTTATAGACCAATTAGGTCACCGAGTTGATTGCGCTGCTAGCACTTGCATAATTACTGCTGATAGGGCAATCAAAACTCCTATTGGTAAAATTGATGACTTCTCTTTTGAAGTTAATGGTATTATTGTCTTAATCAAAGTACTGGTCATGGAAGCCACCTAATACCAAGCACTTGTTGATAATGATTGGCTATCCAAAACCAATGCATTGCTTGATTGGAATACACAGGAGCTTCAAATTAGCCAGAACGGCTAACACACATGTGTATCAGTTACATGTGGCCATTTCAAGACCACTAACTTGACAACACCACTCATTGAGTTCGAGAAAAAAGAGAAGAAACTTACCTGGGAAGCCTATCAAATGTTATGGGCTGAAAAAAACCACAACAAGTTACTACCAATACTCTTTTGGGACAATAATAGAAAAGGAAAACAAAAGCAAAGACTTACTTGAAATGCTGACCAAGACTGAAAAACCAACAATGACTCAAATGAACTACTAACCTGGGAATGGAAAGAAGCTAACAAAGGAAAAAAAAAAGGAAGGAAAAAGATATAACCAAAGAAACCACCATCACAAAAGAAATAACTAGTGGCTGGAAAAGAGAATACTCATGGAAACTGATCAAGGAGCTATCATATATACCTCTCAAATACAAGGACTATGGGAAAAAACTTTCTTCTATGAGAGCTTGGATCATGCCAGACAAAGATTATTGGATGCGAACCCACTATTATTGCAAGCCATGCCACCACAAACGCTATGGCTACCCAAAAAGACAAGACAAGTGGAACAATAAACCATGTCTTGCTTGTAGCGAACAATTATTGGACAAAAGAATATGGAATGACATTCCTGGACGAAGAGAAATGTACAATGCTTTATGCCAATACATGATCTTTATCAGCGATTGGGTGAGTCATAGTACACCAATAACTGCCGCCTGACATCATACAATATCTCGCTTAGATGGTTACCCACATGACAAAGATGAGATCTGGTGGATGGCAAATGCCAAAATAGAAGGTGCCATGCCTAGCAAAATATTGGAAATCAAGAACAACCCTCTAGAGCCAGTCAACATTGTTCTGATTTCCAACCCAGATGCTTTCTTGGACCTAGAAACAGGCCCAGAAGAATTCCATAAGCACTACCAAAATTTGGCATTAACAAGAGAGGAACAAAAGCAGTGTTTAGCTCAAATAAACACCCAACTATGTGACTATTGTTTGATCTCATGTGACTTTCAATATTGTAATGAGTGTGATTTTATTTACAATCTACCATCATGCATGATCTACATGATTCCAGAGGAGGAACCAATTAATAACTGCACATCAGAATCAGAATTAACTTTCAATCCTGATTCAAACTCCAACAATGATGATGCCAAAAACAATGGTTCCAGTTTCACTCAGTATGGCAACAAAAATAACAATGATTCGAACTCCAATTCAAACTCTAAAACATATATCACACTCCTTGATCTTACCAAGAAACAAAAACTCAAATAGTATAGTGACAATAATAAAGGTATCATGCCAGAACGTACACATAATACTGATGCAGAATTTGATTTAAGATATCCAGGAAAATATTCCATCAAATTAGAACCCCATTTGTGCATCAGTATTGATCTTAAGATAGTATTAGAAATTCCAGCAACAACAATGGTTCAGTTAGCATCTAAGAATAGCCTAGCAAAAAAGGAAATCAACATCAGAGAAGGAATAATTGATATAGGATATGTAAGAAATATTATTGCTATGCTACAAAATGATTCAAAAAAGACATATATTATAGATCCAAATGAAAAAATAGCATAGACAATATTTCTATCTCTGGTGAAAGTAGCTCAACTAGTATCAGTGGTTTACAGATAAAGCAAATATTATCTGCTCCAACCAGAACAATTGGAATAAATAAACATAAAGAATCTAAACCCACTCCAACAGATGCAACTAAAGATGTTACTCAACAATTTCAATGACATCTTTGCCAGTGAAAACAAATTTGGCAGAACTGACATAATCCAGCATCAAATTAAAACTGGAAATGCAATGCCAATTAAACAAAGAGTATACAGAGTACTACCAGCCAGCCATGAAATCATTCATCAAGAAATCAACCAGATGCTTGACAGTGGGTTAATTCAACCATCAATAAGCCCATAGTCATTACCAGTGGTACTGGTTCATAAGAAGAATGAAAAAATCCATTTTTGTGTGGACTACCAAAAACTGAATGGAGTAACTAAAGGTAATAGCTATCCAACCCCAAAGATCCAAGAATTATTTGATGCTTTCAAAAGGAAGAAATGGTTTTCAAAATTAGATTTAGACAGTGATTATTGACAAGTAGTCATAAAGCCAAAAGATAAGGAGAAAATGGCTTTCATAACACGAGAAAGGAACTTTGAATTTGAAGTTATGCCATTTGGATTGATGAATGCTCCAGCAATATTCCAATGGCTCATGGAAATTGTTTATACTGAATTACTATAAAAATCAGTAGTTGTTTACTTAGATAATACCAATGTGTTCTCAAAAACATTTGATGATCATCTGCATTATTTCCAACAAGTGTTTGAAAGATTAAGAAGAGCCAAATTAAAACTAAATGCAACCAAATGTTTCTTTGGAAAAACTGAACTCAAGTTTTTGGGACATGTTGTGAACAAAGATGGAATCAAAATGGATCCAGACAAGATTGAAATTGTCAAAAACTTTCCAGTACCAAATAATCTTACAAAATTGAAAACATTCTTGGGATTTGCTGAATACTACTACCACTTCATTAAAGACTTTTCCAAAATAGCTCAACCACTACACCAGCTCCAAACAAAAAACACCAAATATAAATGAACAGAAACCCAACAAAAAGCTTTTGATATATTAAGAAGAAAGCTTATTCAAGCCCCAATACTGATTTATCTGAATTATAGCAAGCCATTTATAATTACAACTAATGCATCTGGTCAAGCATTGGGAGCAGTACTATTGCAAAAAAGACCAGATGAAAGAAAGCATCTAGTAGTTTATGCCAGTAGAAGCTTAAGTCCAGCAGAAAAAAACTATGGAACTCCAACACTGAAACACTTAGCTATTTATTGGGCCATCATCAAATAGAAAGAATACTTGAGTCAGAAGTTTGATGTATACACTGATCACAAAGGATTGACTTTAATCCAAAAACAAGAATTTAGAGACAATTGCCATGTCAGATAGAAAATAGAACTTTCACTATTCAATTATACAATACATTATAAAAAAGGAAAAAATAATGGAAATGCCAATAGTTTGTTACAAATGAGACAAATCTAAAACATTTTAACCCAAAAATATAACAAAAAATAAATATACAAAAATACCAACAACTCCAACATTATATAAATATCCAATTGTTCAAGGAGAAATTATCTCAAAAAGAACAAAAGAACATAAAACAACAATCAAAATATTTTATCAACCATCAAAATATACTTTACCAGAAGAACAGAAAAAAGCCAGATCAATCAACCAGAGAAAGAGACAATATTATTCAACATGCACTTAGATTCAACAGCAGAACATTTTTATAAAAAAGCAACCATAGAAAGAACCAGAAAAAAATATTATTGGCCATTAATGTATCCAGACATCATCCAGTATATTCAAAATTGTGATGCTTGTCAGAAAAGAAAAGAAACAAAACCCAGTAAACCATTTAGACCAATCAAAGTGGGACAACCATTTGACCATATTGGAATTGACTTAATTGGACCATTAGTAATTACCAGCAGAGGCAACAGATATATTGCAGTAGCTATGGATTATCTCACAAAATAGCCAGAAGCAAAAGCCATTCAAAGAGCAGATGCAGAATCTATTGCTGAATTTGTCCATTAAAATTTGATCTGTCAACATGGATGTTCAAAAGAACTACTATCAGATTAAGAAATCCACTTTGTGAACAGAACATTGACAGAATTAAGTCAAAGATTTGGAATTAAAAGACCATTGTCATCATCATACCATCTACAAACCAATGGATTAGTAGAAAGATTCAATAGAATATTGTGTAAAGCAATTGCCAAAATCAGTCAAGAAAACCAGAACAAATGGGATTTGTTCATACCATCAGTATTATTTGCTTATTGGACAATGAAGTAAGATACCACACAAGCAACACCATTTGAATTGGTATACGGTAGAACAGCAATATTACCAGTTAAGATAAAGGTCAATACATATTCAACTGAACCAATAACAGAAGATAATTTCCAAGAAACATTGTTGAGACAAACCTATGACCTAATGGAAACACTAGAAAACAGACAACAAAAAGCAGCTGATAATATCCAAAAATCACAAGAAAAGCAAAAAGAATGACACAATAACTAACTACCAAATAAACCAGTTAAATTCAAGATTGGAAACAAAGTATTATTACATTGTATCAAAGCGGAAAAACAATGGAGTGGAAAATTTGACTCCAAATGAGATGAACCATTTTACATAAAAGAAATTCTAGGAAATGGAGCTTATAAATTAAAATGGGACAACAAAATCTTAGCCAAAGCAGCACATGGTAATCAACTAAAACAATATAACCAGATAGCATCATCATCCATCAATAACATTTCACAACTGGGAGTACAAAGAATATTAGTTTAACCAGATGAGATTCCATGAGATCTGGAACCAATCATAGTTATTGAACCAAACACGTCAAATTGAACAACCAAAAGAGTATATAAAGACACAGTACATGTGACAAAAGCAACCAAGAAAAATAGAAATACCAAATCATATTCACAGTATAACTTAACAATTGTTCTAAGCCTTAAGTAAACAACAGTTAGACATGGAAATTATTATTAACAACCAAATAATTTGCTATCAAAACATCCAAAAAAAGACAAAAAATACACCATATTAGTGGCCACTAAAGAATAATCAAAACTGAACAGATAACTTAATAGAAAAAGTGAAGAACACTTTTGAGAAAATACCTATTATGGCACCAACAGAAGAGCTTACAAAAAAAAATTAGAAGCAATGAACAGAATGACTTCCAATATCATATTGCTACTACTAGTTAGGTCAAAAGTTAAATATTCAGAAGTTGTATATTGACAAATCCAAGAGAATATTCAACCAAGACATAATACAACAAATAAAAGAATTTATTGGAAAGAAAATGAATTCAACATTACATGTTAAGACAATGTACTGACTACACAACATATTTTGGAACTATCCAGAAATACTGTTACACTTTGACATAGAAACCATAACCATTAACCAATAGGGAAGAATGAACAATACACAAGTAGAAGATGTAAGAAACAGAGTCAAACAAACAATACTTGAAAAAGAAGTATTAGAATTAATTCAAAACAAAGATTTTGATGCAGCTCAATATTAAAAAGAAGGAGATAATGTTACTCATAAAAAGAAAACAGATATAGAAAAATAGTAAACCAATAGGAGAGTAGTAGTTAGCATGTGAGCACATTGCTCAGCAATATGGAACAATATCAGAAATTATGGCACATTGCTCAGCAATATGGAGCAATGTCAAAAATTATGGCATATCACTCAGCAATGTGAAGCAATGTCAAAAAAATATGGCACATTGCTTAGCAATATAAGCATTGCTTAAAAAATTATAGCACATCACTCGAAAATGTGAGCAATCTCATAGAACCCAAATTATGTATATATAGTAATAGCATTAGAAGTAGAAAAGACAGACCTCTTAGTTTAGATTTTATCTAAGCAACTTTCTAATTCACAAATATCAATAAATAATTATTCTTTATCTCAAATTCACTCTCATTATCAACACTCTATGTTGATAGTAATTGATACTTAACCACACTGAAACAATAGCTCTTGATCACAACTATTAATAGAATATTAACTTGTAATTGCTTTTGTTATTTTTTTATCTTCTTTTATTTTCTTTTATTTCTTTTGTTATTCTTTGATTTTTTTCTAAGTGATTAAAAATTAAGCACTGAGGTACAGACGTCATAGAGACTGGTAAAAAACCCATAAAACAAAGGTAGAACACTCATAAATTTAAGGATAACTTATTAGAAGGATTACTAGCCACCATGCTAAGAAAAAAATTTGATGGAATTGCAATTCCGGGAGACTACTGAAAACAACTATTAAATCTCTGTCCATTATACAAAGAACTTAATCAAAACCTTCAGATACCAAAACCTTTAGACAACCATACCTTCAGGAATTAACAACATCACTATATTCATCAAACACCAAGTTATGAATTTGTTATTTGCTTTAAGACCCCAAATAATCACCTATAACACCAGTGAAAAGGACTCTTTATAGTCAACAAAGTTTTGAACAATGGTTTTTATATTCTTCAAGATCAATCCAGAACAATCTTCAATAATTGTCCTGTTCATGGTACACAACTCAAGAAATATCATAAACAACCTGATTGGCTGCCTGTTGTGGTAATACCAACTCAAATAATCATCAAAAATCAAGTATAAATAAATGCATCATTCCCAAAACAGAGGTATTTTCAATTAATATGAACAATTATTTTCTGGATCAAAACATTCAAAATGCCTTCTATACTCTCCATAAGTATTGAATCAAAAACTATCCAAATGCTACTCTGACCATTGGAAAACAAACCACTATAACTGATAACAGTAGAACACATACTGTTATTAAACCAAAGAAAACTACTACTAAAAAAAAAAATTGGTAGTAAAATGAATAAATATCTGTTAAAAAGTATAATAACAGCTATACTTCTACCTTCCAACACAATTGGAAAAACACTTCAAGAAATCTTACCCATAGACAAAAATTTGTTATATGGAAGGCAATTAGAACTCTATGGTTACCTTAGTGAAATCATAGAGAATATGAACTCATGAAAAAAACAACTTCAGAGATACAGGCAGAAATTTTGGACATTATATGATTAGATGTCTTAAGAGTTTTAACTATTGTTAAAAAAACCAAAACTCTAATACAAAAATTTGGTCTTTTGGATACAAAACTCATTTTGTTTCAAGTGTTATATATCTTATCCACAAAAGATTTCAACAAACTAGTTAGCTTTGAATTAGATAAAACTTTTCAAATAGATTACCTCATAAATAGCTTGATTTTGCTGGAGCTCAATCTCTTTGGAGAAGATGATATTACAGTTAAAACTTATACTTCTTATTAATTATCACATGTATTAGCCACTGATGTCATATAAATTAGCCACACTATTTTTAGATAGTAATCATTGACCTGATCAATGACCTGACCATTAACCTGATCATTGATCTGATCATTGATTTGATCAATAACCTGATCATTGACCTAATCATTGACTTAATTATTGACCTAGTTATTGACTTGATTATTAACTACTTTTGACAACTATATAAGTGATGAATCTCTTGCTGTAGAAAAGCATGTTTAAAATAATCAAGAATAAATAAAATAACAACTTTCATCTCAATCGTTTTCTTATTGCTAATTTTCCTTTTCTTACCTTTAAGTATCTGAACATCTTGGGATAAAAGATTACTTGTTGGTTAATTTTTACCCTTTTTCTGAAATGTATAAGTGTAGCATTTGAAGATTATTGAATAAAATGTGACTGAAGAGCACATTTGATACTTAATATTGAATTCTAAGAGCACCAACATAAGGCATAAAATTATACCAAGTGTGATTATTTGTTGACAGTATGAACTATCCTTCTATATTCAGATTCCCTAGTTACCTTTTTGAAAAGAATAGCGACTGAGATATTTTATGAGACTGATCTTACACATTGAATTCATACTTATTTAATTCACTCTTTGAAGTTAAATTTCTTTTGATTATTTCTATTACCCTACAATCTTGTTCTTCCTTGCTATCCATTAGCTTGTTACTCCAACCCGTAACAGTAATAACAACAAACACCAAATTGAAATATTAAAAAAAGAGTATTATAATGTGTTTTTTTATAGAACTATAAATATATATATATATAATAACTTTAATATTAAAAAAAACAACAAACTATTTAACAATTTATTTAACAGTTTAATCTTTTATTTTAAATATCTTTTAGTTTTTAGTTTTAAAATAAATATTCAAAAAAATTTTTGATTAAAAAAAATATTAAAAAATATTAAAAACTAAATTATCATAATTTAAAATATTAAAAAACTTACTTGTGTTATTTATTAGCTAAATTTCTTGAAAAAATAATTTTTGATTAAGATTATTTATATTGTTATTAATTAATAAAGACTTTATTATAAAAATTAGGAAAAATATTAAAAATTATTAATATTCTATGTTTCTAAATTAGAGAAACACATTAAATAATTGCAAAAATAGTCTTAAAAAAAACTTTAAACAGCAAATAAATTTTAATTTAGCCTTTACAAAAGAGTATATAAACATATATAACAATTAAAAATTAAGAAATAACTTATATTATAATATTAAGAGAAAGCTTTTAGTATAATAATAATAATATTATATAAATAAAATTAAAAAATTTACAAAAAATTAATTGTAATTAAAACAGAATACTAGCAATTAAAATAACCAAAAAAACTATTATAACAATATATTAACTTTAATTTTGGTAGTAATAATAAAAATAATGGTTTAAATAAGTTTTTTTTTTAAGTCTTTAGTAAATATTTCAGTCTGCAAATTTTTTGCTTTAAATTTTTTTGTTATATCTAAAAAATCAGTTTAGAATAAACTAAAAGTTGTTTAAAATATTTTTTCTGGTATTAATAATTTTGGAGAGACTTTTACTCTCTTAAAATTTAATAGAATTATTTAGATATTTTTTACTTTTAAAAAGATAATAATAATTATAACTAATTTGGCAAATTTAAAGAATATTATAATAAATACTAATCTTAAGTATTTAGTAAACAATTAAATAAATTAAACAGTGATTATTAAGAAAATTTTTGTAAAAACATCTTTTAAAATTGTGTGAATTGTATTTGCTAAGTTTGATGTAATTAAATTAATTAAAATATAATTAGTAAAGTTGTAATAAAAAGTAATTATAGAATTGGATAATTAAAATTAAACTGATTTTTTGACATCTAAATAATTTATTTTTATCAGAAAATATACACTTTATATAGCAAAAGCTAATATTAACAAACAATTATAAAATTTCAAGAATAAGTTTAAAACTTTGCTTTATATACTTTTTGTAAAAATAAATGCTCATAATATTTGGAATTTTATTAGTTTAATTGGTAAAAAATCCTGTGTAATTAATTGTAATTTAGTTAACTATACTTATGCCAAATATGTTATTATATATTTTAATTCAAAAAAAAATTTAATTAAAACACTAGTTATAATTTTTATTATAAGAAGTATTACTTTTTATTAGTTTTGTCTGTTTTTAATTTTTTGCTTAATTTGTAATAAGCTTGGTTATATCTTTTTAGATATAGTTTAGTTAATACTGAATTGGTATTTAAAAGAAAAAAAAGCTTCTCTTTTGGCTTTAAACTAATTTAAATTAACTTAAATTTACATAAAAAAGTCTGCTTTTGTTATCTGCTTAATAGCTTTTAGAAATAAATCTTAAATATTTATTGCTAACAGATCTTTTTTTAAAATGTTTTTTTTTAATCTGGTTTTTCAAGTAAAGTTAAATTTTTTTTAATAATAATAAGTAAAATAAAAGTACAATTTAACAGAATTATATACAGTTTTATTAGTTTTACAAGATAAATTAGTGAGTTGGCTAAAAAATTGGACATATTTGTCAGTAATTTCTTAATTTAGCTCTAAATATTAGTTGCTAGTAATCTTTTTATTACAAAATCAGGTAAGTAATATAATACTAAGAAAAAGTTTAGATGTATTTACTAATAATATGACTGCAATAAAACTAAATCTTTTAATACTTTTAGATATAGTTAAACTAAAAACTTAATTAAAGAGTTTGTTTAACTTGGTTATAAATTTGTTAATAAAATTTAATAATTTGGTTTTAGTTTAAAATATGTTTTTTTCTTTAATATTTTAATAACCAATCTTATCTGAAAAATTACTATATGTAATATAAAAAAAATAAATAATTTTACTAAGCAAGAAAATATTATTTATTGGTATAAAGAAACAAATAATTTGATTTCTATTGTTATTAAAACTAAATTAAAAGGCAAAATACATTTATAAATAATTAACAAACTTAAAAATATTCAAGTCTTTATATTTAGTTTGGACTTTAGTTATTTGGATTTTAATATTATAATTATTATAAACAATATACTAATCAGACATATGTGCAAAGTTTCTAAGATTGCTATTAGCTTTTGTTTGTTAAGTTATTTTTTAAAAATAAGCTTTTTGTTTTAGTTTTAGAACTGTATACTGGTATTGCTCTGATAATATGCTTAATTCAAGTTAAAGAAATCAACTTTTTAATTATAAAAACTATAAATAAATCTTTTTTTATAATCTTAGGTAGTAATTTTAATAAAAATAGTTCTTGTAAATATGGTAGTTTTAAAAAATGTCTTGATTTAGAACTGGTTAATTCTTTGGTAAAAAGCTTAATTGTTAAAGTTTTAACATAAAAAATTTTTAAAAATGCTAAAAAAACAATTAATTATGTATTCATTTCTTTAAATCTTGTTAATATAATAATAAATTATAAAGTTTTGAATGTTAATAATACTTTAATACTAATCATTAAGCTGTTTTCATTTTTGTAAATTTGAATAGTTTGCTAAATATACAATTAAGCTCTTTTTACAAACAAGCCAACAAAAATTGTTAAAAATTTAATTTTAAAAATACTAATAATGCCAAATAAAACCAGTTTAAAAATGCTATATTTGCTAATATTGCAATATATTCTGAAAAATTTGCTGTTTTTAAAAGATTTATAGATTTAAATATAATATAAAATATTATTCGAAAAGTGATATGTTTTTTGGCTAATAAAATATTTAAAAAAAATAGGTCAAAGAGTTTAATAGTATTTTTATCAAAAAATCTTTAATGTTTTATAAGTTGGAAATTTTAGTGTCTAAAATTGTTAAGTTTTATAGATAAAGTCTAATAATAAGTTAGTTTTTTTAACAAGTTGCTAAATATTTTTAAACAGTAATAAGACTTTAAGTATTTAAATTTTAATAATGTAAAATCTGTTTTATCTAGTGTAAAGAAATTTTATTACATTTTTAAGCTTGTCAAGTTATTAAGAACTGAAAAATCAAATATTAAATTTGCTATTGCCAAATAAATAAATGGTTTTATTGTTAATAAAAATTATATAATCAGAAGTATTTTAAAGTATTCATTTTAAAAAATAGTTTAAATTACTTAGTTGTTAATAATAAGCTAGTTTTAAATTTTGGCAAAGTTAAGTTTAAGGTTGATATAATTATAAAAAATTAAATAAAAAAGAAATTAGTATTAGACAATATTTTTAATTTATGGTATTATTAGTATTTAGTTTATGTTAATAATAATGCTTTTTTTGGTATTATAATTATTATTATATATGATAAAATATTATATGTAATCAAAAATTTGTCTGATAAAAAAACCACTGGTTTGTTTGATATTACTAATAAATTATAAAAGCATTGTGGTAATTTTGTTTTGAAGATACTCTTAGATCTGTTAAATTTTTATTTAGTATATAAATTTGTCTTTTAATCTTAGAAAAAAATCTGAGTGTTTATGATTTTTAAGTTGTATAAATAAAAAAAAGTTTTAATTAATACCAAATTTATTGTTTTAATTAAAACTGCTTGAAAAAAAATTTTCAAACTTTTTTTAAACAGAATTTTTTTAGTTTATAGCAAATTTAATATTCTTCATAAAACCATTTTTTCTGTTTTAAAAAACATTATTACTTAGTTACCAATTTTTACAATAGATTTGGTAATTAAGAATACTTTAAAAAAGAATTAAAAACTTTGGCTGGTTTTGTAAAATATGTAAAAAACATATAATTCTGTTAGCTAATATTATTTAAAAAATAGTTTAATTTGTATAAAGATATATAAGCAGTTTATAAATTTTTTGGTAATATTTACAATAACAGATTATAAACTAATTAATAAATACTAGATATATAATAATTTAAATTAGAATAAGATTTTTTCTTTACTGTTTTGAAAAATTTTTATGATTTTTTATTATGCAAAGTAAAAAAACATAAAAATTTGTGTAACTATTATATTAATATTAAATTAATTGTTTAAGTTAGTAAAATTAAAAGCCAAACTAAGTTAACTTTTTATTTAATAGCTAATGTTTTTGTTAATAATATTATTTAAATGGAAAATAATCAGACTACTATATAATATATACTAAATATTACAAATAAGTTCTTTAAAATTAATAATATTTCAATTAATAATAAATAAATAATGGCTATTTTTATCAATTAAAAAATTAAGAAAGATTTATTATTAATAAGTAATTTGTTAATTTTTATTATACAGAAAAGAAATTTTATAAGTATTTAAATATATTTTTGTTATTAAGAAGTTTGTTTAAATTCAGTTTAATAAAAGCTTATTTGAACATTAAATTTTTGCTAATATAGTTTTAAAAAAAGCTATTTTGAATAAACAGTTTTTTTATTTAGTTTTAGTTATGCTATAATTTATTGTTAATTATAGAATCTAGTTTAGTTTTGTTTTTAAAAGTATATACAACAAATAGAATATGTTAATTAGGAAAGATTTAAAGATAAAAGCTAATCTGTCAAAAAATTTTCATAGTAAAGCTATCTATTATTTATTTTTGTATAACTTAAAAACTTTTAAACAAATACAAACAAAGAATAAAATAGTTATAGTAATGAATTTTTCAAATACTAATAGTATTCTTAATTATTTATTTAATTACAAATTATTAAATTTACAGATATTGAATTGGTCTTTTAAGTATTTACTATAGTTTTTTATAAAGTTAAAAGTCAGTTTAGTAAACAATTTTTTGGTTAATATAATAAAATTTTTTTTAAATTATAATATTTTTTTGGTAAATATATTATTTTTTGTGTTTTATTTTATTTATAACATTTTAATATTATTTATTCTAAGTAATTTAGTCTTTTATAGAGTTTTTTGTTCTTTTAAAAAATTTGGTATTATTTTTATTGAACAACTTTATATTAAAAAAGTGTTAATTTTTTATTAGAAGTTTTTATTATTAGAAAAAACTTGATCTTAAAAATTTGGTTTCTGATTAATTTAAGTTGGCCTCTTATTGTTTAGTTGGTAATATCTTTTGTTGTATTAATTAGTTTTTAATTAATGTCTTTTAAATATTTATAGTTTTAATAATTTTTCTATAGTTAAAAGATATCTTTTTAATGCTAATTTAAATGTTATTAATGTTTATACAAATAAATTTTTGAAAATTTGAATATGCTTAAAGTAAAATAGAATAGAACTGTATTTTTTGTTGATTTAAATTTAGTTGTAAATATTGAAATTAGTGGTTTGGTTTTGTTTATATTGGCAAAATTGTAGATAATTACTTTAGTACTTAAATATATTTTTGTTTTTAGTGTTATTATAATATATTTAGATAGTTAAACTACTTTGAATATTTATTTAACTGAACTAAATATAGTTTTATTAAACTTTTATAACTATTATTAACTTAAGAAATATTATATTATGAATTTTGTTAAAGAATAAGAATTTTAATATTAATTTATCTAAGATTAAAGACTATTTGAGTGTTTTAGATAACAAGCAAACTGATAAACTAGCTGTTATTGTTTTTTATTTAGATTTGGTATTTTTTATTTATGTTTATAAAAATTTTCTTAAAGCTAATAGAGTGATAATATTTAAAAATATTTAATATTTTGTTTATAATATGTTTAGAATTATCTATTGTGCTCATTAAGAAATTAAATTTGGTTTTAGTGTTGTAAATATAAATATTATTAAGATTATTAATTAAAATCAAATTATTTTAGTTTGATACTTTGACTTATATATGACTTTTAGTTTTATAAATAAAATTTTTATTAATTTGTATTGTTATTTATTTATTATTATTCATAAATACTTATACAATAAAAAATATTCTAGTATTTTGTGTTTTTATTGTGAAAAAATAGAATTTTTTAATTATTTTTTTACATATAAAATAGATTTTGTTGTTTATAAGAAGTTAATTAGATTACATGTGACTTTATAAAGTTTTTTGTCAAGTTTAAGCTTATTATTATCTTATGTTTTACAGTTACTCTTTTAATATACATTTAATAATATGATTTATATTATTTTAAACAAAAATATTATGTTTAAAAAGTGGTATTTAAAAACTTTGTTTATTTTTGGTTGTGTCTAAATTGTTAAAAAAATTGTTAATTTTGTATATAACTTAAGAATAACTTATTGTAAAAAGATATAGTTAATTAAATCTAAATAAAAAACAATTTTAAAAAAGAATAGTCTGGTTTTTTACAATAATTTTATGTTTTCAGTAATTTATAATTTTATGTTTTTTGATAATATTATTAGATTGCTCAAAATTATAAAAAACATAATATTGGTTTTGATTTGTATAGATTTTGTGTTTTTTTTCTGGAATTAATTATAATGTTTCTGTTAAAATATATTTGTAATATTGTTCTGATTAGTCTAAATAATTAATCATATTGTTACAAATAAACTTAGTGGAGTAAGAAAATAATAATGTTTAGTGCTCTTAATTATCAATGATGTATCTTTCATGTAATTTTGTTGGCTTAGTCTTAATTATCAATTTTTGAAGGTCTTATTTACTGGTTGTGATTTTACTTATTAAGTTCTTTAGTTATAAGACACAGAGGTTTGGCTTTTGCTAATTGCAACTTTTTATAAATGTAAGCTATCTTTTTCAAATTAACAAGCATAGTTGTTAGGATCTGGCATTATTTTTTTGTCCTTTTGGTAAGCTAACAAGATAATGTTAATATTCAAAACTTAAAGGGAGCCTCTTTCTTTTATCAGACTCTCACAAAGTCTATTTTTAGACAGTCAATTTTACTATGTTGCTGCTCCATAAAAGAATAAAGAAAAGAATAGAAAAGAAATAAAAAGAAAAGAAATAAAAAAAAGAAAAAAAGAAAAAAATTAGTATCGTCAATTGCCATGATCAAGAGCAATTGGTCCAAATTGTTAATAGTTTAAGGTGATTATGCTAAGAGCATCTGTCCTAAAACAAAAATATGAAACAATGGTTAATTCATGTAAAGTCTACAAAGTTCGAGAACATGAATTCATGATTTTGATTTCTCAATAATTAATTTATTTTAGAAAATGAAGATGAAATAGAATAAATGATGGAAGAGGTAAGAATATTTGATTTTTGTCTAGTGAGTTGTATCTAGGTGTTTTTTTTTTTTCTAACTTTTACAACTATTCATTTTTATATATTTTTTTGGTTTTACAGGATTGCTTTTAATTGTTTTTATTATTACTAGCTATTGTTTTGCTATTTCTGTTATTGTTTTATTCTTCTATATTATTTCTAGTTATTCTATGTTATAACATACTATCTGGTATTATTACATGTTATTATGTATTATTCTATGTTATAATGTGTTATTTTGTATTATCCTAAGTTATAACATGTTGTCCAACGTTATTGTGCACTATTCTGTGTTATGTTACATTTTGGTCATGTTTTTTTCATAACTTTGGATCAGTTTTTCTACTTGGGTAATATTATCTCTCTCTTTTTAGAATTGAGTTTCTGTGAAATTGTATGTATCTGTTATTATGACTTTGTTTATATAGTGTTTGATAGTTGCATTGAGTATTGTTCTTTATAGGTTTTCAAACTGTTGATTGGTTATTTGTTCTATGTTATTAACTATTATAGTCTTTATAGATCTATACACCAGTATGTTTAGACAATGTTAAAAAGTGGCATATAATTGATATGCTGCTTTGTAATATAAAATCAGATTGCTTTTTTCTAAGAATTTTTCTACTTGTTGTATTGCTTCTTTGTTAAAAGTTTTCTGGTTAAGATCTCTATATAGTGTCTTCAAATCTAGTTGTTTACTAATTTTGTAGAATTAATATACTGAAAAAAGTCTTTTTTTCTATTCTTAAACATTATTAGATGTCTATTTTTTTGTTTCAGAAAGTTTGGTCCCATGAGCTAAAGCTTTTTTAATTTCTTTGAGCTCGGAGACCACATATCTTTTATAAACTTCTTTTATTCTCAGTTCTACCCAAGAGGAATTTTTTTTCCAATTTCTCCTCTTGAGCATTGGGTAGAGATGTGACCATTTAGTTCTAGTTGAACTCTTGCTCTCTTCTTTCCTGCTTTTATTTTTATATTGTATCTTTTTTTTATCAATTGTTACTTTTATTTAAGCAGAAAATTGTTGAATTGCTTCAAATAGTTGTTTCGAGAGTTGTAGAATTTGATCTAACAGATTTATATTAAAAGTTTTATTATTTTTTGCTGCTTTTTGAATACTATATATATTTGAATTTCCTAATTTAATTTGCTGTACATTGTTTATGTTTCAATGATGATGATTGGTTTCAGATCTCGTGATATATCTTCTGGTCTGATTAATAAAATTTGTGTTTCTAGTTGAGATACTAATGATGATAATTCTTATTTTGCATAATAAATTTTTAACCAATTTCCATGTGCTATTTTTTTTAGAATTCTGTCTTCCAATTGTAATTTGTAAGCTCCATTGCCTAAAACTTTATGTATGTGAAATAGATTGTTTCACTTTGGATTGAACTTTCCACTCTATTGTTTCTTAGTTTTTGTATAATATAACAATACTTGGTTTCCAATTTTGAATTTTATTGGTTGTTCAGGTAGATGTTTATCATGTTTTCTTTTTTGTTGTTCTTAAGTGTTACTAATATTGTTAGCTGCTGTTCTATGATTATTTTCTAATATTTCACTGAGCTAGTATGTCTTATGGTGTAAGATCACTTTGAAATTCTCTTTGGTGATAGCTTCTGTTGAATATAACTGTATTTTTTTTTCAATAAGTAAAGTGGCTTTTCTTCTATAGACTAATTCAAATGGTGTAAACTAAGTTGTATCTTGTTTCAGTGTTTGGTATGTAAAAAGTACAGAAAGTATGAATAAATCTTATTCTTGTTCATTTTCATGACTTATTTTTGCTAATGCTTTACACAATGTTTGGTTAAATTGTTCTACCAATCCATTCATTTGTGGGTGATATAGTGATAATAAAGGATGTTTTATTCCAAATCATTGACTTAATTTGGTTAACATATTATTGACAAAATGCATTTTTTGATCAAATAGCAGTTCTTTCAAACATCCATGTCTGCAAATCAGATCTTGGTGTATAAACTCAGCTACTGTTTTAGCATCTGCTACTTGGATGGCTCTGGCTTCTGATTATTTTGTTAAATAGTCTACAGCTACAGCAATATAACAATTTTCTTTAGATATTATAGAAAGAAGACCAACCAAATTGATTCCAATTCTATTAAATAGATTTCCAACTGGAATGAGTCAAAGTGGTTCCATTGTTCTGGCTTCTCCTCTTTACTGGCATGAATCACAATTGAGCATATATTCAAAAATGTCTTTGTACATTATTGACCAATAATATAAATTTAGAATTTTTTCAAGGATAGTATTTTTGTTAAAGTGTTTTGCAGTTGGATCAAAATGCATACTGTGTAATATAGTTTTCTTTTCATTGTTTTTAATAACTTGTTGTAAGATAAGACAGTTTTGTCATTCTCATTAATATAGTTAGTTGTCTTAAATAAAATAATTTCAGGCTTGTTTTCATATAATACTTTGTTTCTGTTAAGATAATATCTTCTTAAAATATAATGTTAATAGGTACTAATGTAGTTGGTAGTAATTAGTTGTGTCTATGGGTCTGAGATTAGGTTTGTAGCAACCTTGATAAACCATCAGCATTGGTGTTTTTGGATTCTTTCTTGTAATGAATTTTGAATAGGAATTGTTGCAGATAAGTATTCTATCTTGCATATTTTCCCTCTAGTTATAAATTGTTAAGTAACCAAACAAGTTCTTTATGATTAATATATAGATTAAAGGGCAAATTAAGATAATGTTTCTATGTTTGTATGGCCCAATAAATAACAAGACATTCCAGATCTGTTGTACTGTAATTTTTTTCTGCTGGGCTAGTACTGTGACTGGTATAGACAATTGGATGTTCTATATTGTCCAGTTCTATTTGTGATAAGACTGCTTTTAGAGCATTTTTTGAGGCATTTGTAGTGACAATAAACTGTTTAATGAAATCTGAGTAAATCAGAATTGGAGATGTGATCAATCATTGCTTAAGATAATTGAATGCTTTCTGTTGGTCTTTTTTCTATAGATACTGTACATGTTTGAACAATAACTGGTAAAGTGGTTTTATAATAGTCAAGAATTCTTTGATGAATCATCAATAGTATTCTGCCAATTCTAAAAATTCTTATAATTCTTTGAGGTTGATTGGAGCTAGAAAATCTTTGACTTTTTGGATCTTATCTGGATTAGGTTTGACTTTATTTTTTCTGATTACATGTTCTAGGAATTTCAATTCAGTTTTTTCAAAGAAGTATTTATTAGAATTGAGTTTCAATCCAACACCATGAAGGCATTTGAAAACTTGCTGAAAATAGAGCAAGTAATTATCAAATGTTTCTAAGAAGACATTAGTGTCATCTAAGTATACTATAACTGATTTCCACAAGATTTTTTTGTACATAACATTCATAAGACATTAGAAAATAATAGGAGCATTATAGAGTTCAAAGAGCATTACGTTGAACTTGAAGTTTCTATTTCAGATAGTAAATGCTGTTTTTTTTTTGTCTTTGGAGTCCATTTCAATCTGCTAATATTTACTGGCTAGATCTAATAATGATGTTACTGATGATTATTTGGGGTCTCAAATCAAATAACAAATCTGTAACTTGGTGCTCAATAGATATAATAATGTTGGTAATTTCTGAAGGTGTGTTGTTCTGAAGGTTTTAGTTGAATCTTTTGTATAATGGACAGAGATTTAATGATAATAGTGTTATCCATAGCTTTCCAAAATCTTAGTTTTGTCAATTTCTTTTTTAGTGTAATGGCTAGTAATCCTTTTGATAAGCTATTCTTAATCAAGTGTTTTACCCTTATTTCTGGGTCTTTTACCAGTTACTTTATTCTGATGTTAGTACCTTTATCTGTAAATTTTTTTTAATTAAGTTAACAAATAACAAAGAAATAAAACAAGAAAAAAAAATAAAAAAAATAAGAAACATAAGTCAAGGCAATTTGCACATTAGTATTTTGTCAATAGCCATGATCAAGAGCTATTGTTTTAGTGTGGTTAAGTATCAATTACTATCAACACTTCATGTTGATAGTAGAGAGTAGATTGAGATAGTGAATAATTATTTATTGATATTTGTGAATGGAAAGTTGCTTAAATCAAATCTAAACTAAAAAGTCTGTCTTTTCTACTTCTAATACTACCACTATATATACATAATTGAGATTCTTCAATTCCTTAATTCTTCACACCAGATATCCTGGAATTTTTGTAATCTTGCAATTCCTTTGAGAGGAATTCTGAAATTCTGAAATCCTGCAATTCCTTGTACAAGAATCTTGAAATTCCTGGAATCCTGCAATTCCTCTGAAAAGAATCCTGGAATTCCACATTTACTATGATTACTTCTGATTGGCTAATTTATATGCTAATATACTTCTTATATTCTATGAGTAACATTATTTTTTTCTTTTTAATATTGAGCTTTGTTAAGATCTTCTAATTCTAATTCTCTATTTTTAAGTATTTCTTGAATTTTTTTTTCAAAAATTACTTATGTTATCTTGTTCTGTAATTCTTCAAATTGAGCATTGGTTATTTTTTCCATTTGGTTGATAGTAATGGAGTTTATTTCTGGATTGAGTAAAATTTCTGGTCAATCTTAAAATCTGGTGTATAGCCAATAAATGGTTTTTGTGTATATAGTCAAATTGTTTTTCCTTACAAATTGTTTCAATTGTTGTAGTATTGTTGCATCAAATAATCATTTTGTTTTATCTGTGTACAAGCCCTGAATGTTCAAGTGTTGTTCCAAATAAAAGTAACAAAAGTTTTTTGAAAATTGTTGTATTCACCAATTCCAAGTTTCTATAGTTAATTCTTGATATTGGGTGACCTTTGGTTGTGTTTCTATTGCCAATTTCACTTTTGTGATTATTTTGTCCACAGTGTTTTCTGTTTTTCTCTGTATTTTCACTCATGGTCCTTTTCTGATGTTACTCATAAAAAGAAAACAGATATAGAAAAATAGTAAACCAATAGGAGAGTAGTAGTTAGCATGTAAACACATTGCTCAGCAATGTGGAGCAATATCAGAAATCATGGCACATTGCTTGAAAAATTATAGCACATTGCTCGAAAATGTGAGTGATCTTGTAGAACCCAAATTATGTATATATAGTGATAGCATTAGAAGTAGAAAAGACAGATCTCTCAGTTTAGATTTTATCTAAGTGATCTTTTAATTCACAAATATCAATAAATAATTATTCTCTATCTTAAATTTACTTTCATTATCAACACTCTATGTTGATAGTGATTGATACTTAACCACACTGAAACAATAGCTCTTGATTATGGCTATTGATGGAATATTAACTTGCAATTGCTTTTGTTATTTCTTTATTTTCTTTTATTTTCTTTTATTTTCTTTTATTTTCTTTTATTTCTTTTGTTATTCTTTGATTTTTTTCTAAGTGATTAAAGATTAAATACTAAGATACAAACATCATAGAGACTGATAAAAGACCCGTAAAACAAGGGTAGAACACTCATAGATTTAAGGATAGCTTACCAGGAAAATTACCAACCACCACACCGAGAAAGAAATTTGATGAAATTGTGATTCTGGGAGGCTACTGAAAACAACTATTAAATCTCTGTCTATTATATAAAGAACTTAACCAAAATTTTTAGATACTAAAACTTTCAGACAACTATACCTTCAGAAATTAACAACGTCACTATATCCATTAAGCACCAAGTTATGGATTTATTATTTGCTTTGAGATTCCAAATAATCACTTATAACACTGGTGTTTGTGTATTTAATAATTTGTTGATTAATTGTAATTTCCATTTCCTGTTGTTGAATTAGTTGAAAGAGTTGTTGTGCTAGTAAGTGAATATTATCCATAATCTTCATTTTTTGCTGTCTTTTGTTACGTATATTGTGTCTTTATATACTTTTTGGTTGTTCAATTTTATGTGTTTGGTTCGATGATTATAATTGGTTCTAAATCTTGTAGAATCTCATCTGGTTTGACTAGTATTCTCTGTACTCCTAATTGGAGAATATTATTGGTAGATAATAATGCTATATGGTGATATTGTTTTAGTCAATCACTATGTACTGCTTTGGTTAAGATTTTGTTGTTCAACCTTAATTTATAAGCTCTATTTCCAAGAATTTTTTCTATGTGAAATGATCTGTCTCATTTGGGGTCAAATTTTCTACTCCATTGTTTTTCTGCTTTAGTATGATGTAGAAGTACTTTGTCTTCAATCTTGAATTCAACTGGTTTCTATGGTAGTTGGTTATTGTGTTTTCCTTTTTGTTTTTCTTGTGACTTTTGAATGTTATCAGCTGCTCTTTGCTGTGTGTTTTCTAATGTCTCTATTAAGTCATATGTTCTTCTTAACAATGTTCTTTGAAAATTCTCTTCTGTTATTAATTCTGTTGGATATGTCTTGACTTCTATCTCAACTGGTAATGTTGCTGTTCTACCATATACTAATTCGAATAGTGTTGTCTATGTAATGTCTTGCTTCATTGTTCTATAAGCAAATAATACTGATAGTATAATCAAATTCTATTTGTCTTGGTTTTTTTGGCTGATCTTGGCAATGGCTTTACACAATGTTCTGTTAAATCTTTCAACTAACTTATTTATTTGTGAATGAAATAGTAATGATAATGGTCTTTTTATCCCAAATCTTTGACTTAATTCTGCCAATGTTCTATTCACAAAGTAAGTTCCTTAATCTGATAGTAGTTTTTTTAGACATTCATGTTAACAGATCAAATTTTGATGAACAAATTTGGCAATAGATTCTGCATCTGCTCTTTGAATTGCTTTTGCTTCTGGCCATTTAGTGAGATAGTCCATGACTACTATAATATATCTGTTGCCTTTGCTGGTGATTGTTAATGATCTAACTAAGTCAATTCCAATGTGATCGAATGGTTGTCCTATTTTGATTAGTCTTAATGGTTCACTGGATTTTGTTTTATCTCTTCTTTGACAAGCATTACAACTTTGAACATATTAAATAATGTTTGGATATATTAATAGCTAATAGTATCTTTTTCTGATTTTTTTTATAGTTGCTTCTTTATAAAAATGTTTTGCTGTTGGATCTGAATGCATGTTAAATAATATTGTCTTTTTCTTTGATTCTATAATTACTCTGGTTGATTAATCTAGATTTCTTTTGTTTTTCCAGTAAAGTATATTTTGATGATTAATAAAATATTTTGATTGTTGTTTTATGTTCCTTTGTTCTTTTTGAGATAATTTCTCCTTGAACAATTGAGTATTTATATAATGTTGGAGTTGTTGGTATTTTTGTATATTCATCTTTTGTTATATTTTTGGGTTAAAATGTTTTTAGATTTGTTTTATTTGTGACAGACCATTAGCATTTCTGTTTTCTTTTCCTTTTTTGTAATGTACTGTATAATTGAATGGTAAAAGTTTTATTTTCTATCTTGCATAATAATCATCTCCAAATTCTTGCTTTTGGATTGAAGTCAATTCTTTGTGATTAGTGTATACATTAAACTTTTGACTCAAGTATTCTTTTTATTTGGTGACAGCCCAATAGATAGCTAAGTGTTCTAATGCTGGAGTTTTATAGTTCTTTTTAGCTGGACTTAAGCTTTTACTGGCATAAGCTACTGAATGGTTTTGTCCATCCAGTCTTTTCTGAGATAATACTACTCTTAATGCTTAATCCGATACATTAGTTGTAATTATGAATGGCTTGTTATGATCTGAATAAATCAATACTGAAGCTTGAATAAGCTTTTTTCTTAATGTATCAAAAGCTTTTTGCTGGGTTTTTGTCCATTCATATTTAGTGTTTTTTGTTTGGAGCTGGTGTAGTAATTGAGCTATTTTGGAAAAGTCTTTGATAAAATGGCAGTAGTATCCAGCAAATTCCAAGAATGCTCTTAATTTTGTGAGATT
This sequence comes from Geosiphon pyriformis, assembly GCA_016748015.1. NCBI lineage: Eukaryota > Fungi > Glomeromycota > Glomeromycetes > Archaeosporales > Geosiphonaceae > Geosiphon > Geosiphon pyriformis. Next base: position 443,816 of record JAAOMT010000057.1, read on the forward strand.
ATTTGGTATTGGAAAGTTCTTGACAATCTCAATCTTATCTGAATTTGTCTTAATTCTGTCTTTGCTAACAATGTGTCTCAAAAACTTAAGTTTAGTTTTTCCAAAGAAATATTTGGTTGTATTCAATTTTAATTCTGCTTGTCTAAGTCTTTTAAATACTTGTTGGAGATGATACAAATGATCATCAAATGTTTTTGAAAACACATTGGTGTCATCTAAATATATGACTACTGATTTCCATAGTAGCTCTGTATAAACAATTTTCATAAGTCACTGAAAAATGGCTGGATTATTCATCAAGCCAAATGGCATAACTTCGAATTCAAAGTTTTTTTCTTGTGTTGTAAAAGTCATTTTTTCTTTGTCTTCTGGTTTCATGACTACTTGCCAGTAACCACTGTCTAAGTCTAGTGTTGAAAACCATTTTTTTTCTCCAAAAGCATCAAACAGCTCTTAAATCTTTGGTATTGGATAGCTATCTCTTTTGGTTACTTCATTCAGTTTTTAGTAATTTACACAAAAGTGGATTTTTCTATTTTTTTTATGGACTAGTACCATTGGTGATAACCATGGGCTCATTGATGGCTAAATTAGCCTTTGTCAAACATCTGATTGATTTCTTGATGAATGATCTCATGGCTGGCTGGTGGTACTCTGTATGCTCTCTGTTTAATTGGCATTGTATCTTCAGTCTTGATTTGATGTTGGATAATATCAGTTTTGCCAAATTTGTTTTTACTGGCAAAGATATCATTAAAATTGTTGAGTAATATTTTGAGTTGCATACGTTGAAATGGGTCTAAGTTTTCCAAATTCATTTGTTCCAATTGTTTTGGTTGGAGCAGATAACATTCTTCTTATCTGTATATAGTTTGAGATGTGATATCTACATATCTGCACAGTTATAGAAAGTCTGAAATAGTGTTTGGCATTTGGTCTTCAATTTTTGTGATCAAGTATTCAATGATGGTTTTTTTTGGTATTTCAATGATATCTCTTATGTTGTTATAAATGGGAATTTTGATGTGTTTGTGGTTTTTGGCTGGTATGTATAGATTGATTAATCCAATCTTTCCTGATTTACAAAGTGTTGTTTCTGCCTCAAAAATCTGAACCTGATCCTTTACTTTTTTTTTTATGACTACTATGTACTGGTTATATGGTGGAATGGAAATTGATTAATGGGTGGAAATAATTTCTCCCTTGTCAATAATTTTTTTTTCTGTTATATTAACTGGTATATTTATTCTACCCATAAATTTGAATTCTTGTATCTCTCTTGCTGTTATCCCTAATTCTTCTTGGTTTTCTACTAATACTAATTAAGCTATTTTAACTAGAGACAAGAATATTGTCTGTGTTATCTTTTCATTTGGATTTATAATATATGTCTTTTCTGAGTTATTTTGTAGTATAGCAATGATATTTCCTATGTATCTTGTGTCAATTATTTCTTCTCTGATGTTGATTCCCTTTTTGGCTAAGTTACTCCTAGATATTAATTGCACTATTGTTGTTGCTGGAATTTTCAGTGCTATTTTGAGATCAATGCAGATGCATGAATAGGGTTCCAATTTAATAGGATTTTTTCCCAGATATCTCAGATCAAACTCTGTATTGGTATCATGCACATGTTCTGACATAATATCTTTATCATTATTGCTGAACCATTTAAGTTCCTGCTTTTTGGTAAGATCAGGAAATGTGATATATGTTTCAGGGTTTGAATCAGAGTTTGAATTATCATAATTTTCATTGCCATTTTGAATGAAGCTGAAACCATTATTTTCATCATTATCATTGTCAGAGTTTGAATTGGGATTGAAAGTTGATTCTAATTCTGATGTGCAGCTGCTGATTGGTTCGTCTTCTTCTGGAATCGTGTAGATCATGTGGATTGGTAGATTGTAAATGAGATTACACTCATTACAATATTGAAAGTTACATGAGATCAAACAGTAGTCACATAGTTAAGTGTTAATTTTTTTCAAATATTGTTCTTGTTCTTTTCAAGTGGGTGCCAATTCTTGGTAGTGCTCATAGAATTGTTCTGAGTCTAAGAAATTTATGACTGGTTCTGGGTTCCAGTCAAGTTTTATGAGTTTTGGAGGGTTATTTTTTATTATCCTAATTTCTTTTGGTGATGTGCCTTCAATTTTGGCAAGTGCCATTCATCATATTTTATCATTATTGTGTGGACAGCCATCTAAACATTTAACTGTTTATCTCTAGGCAATGTCTATGAGTGTTTTTTTTCTTATCCAGTCACTTATGAGAATTGTGTACTGACATGATTTGTTGCACATTCCTCTTCTCCCAGGAATTTTATTCCACATTCCTTCATTTAGGAGAGTTTCACTACATGCCAAGTATGGTTTGTTGTTCCATTTTCCTTGTTTTTTTGGTTGTCCAAACTGTTTAATATTGTATGGGTGGCAATAGAATTTAGTTGCCATTTGCCATTCTTCATCATCATCACAGCATGTGCCTATTGTGGACAATTTCTTGTCACAATTAATGCATACTAGTTTCAGTCAGCAATAGTTAGATGGTGGTGGTGTGGTATAGGTATAAAGAATATAAGTGGCAGTAGTGGTTAGTGCTGGCTCTTCTTTTTTCCTTTTTTCTTTTCCTTTTGTTTTTTCCTTCCACTCTCAAATTGATGATTTGTTTGGTTCATTATCAGTTCTTTAGGCTTGGTTGGCATTCCAGGTAAGTTCTTTCTTTTGTTTTTTTTTTCTGTTGTTTCAAGAAGGTATTAACAGTAACTTGTTGTGGTCATCTTTAGCCCATAACACTTGATAAGCTTTCCAGATAAGTTTCTTCTCTTCTTCTTCAAACTTAATGAATAGTGCTAATGGCATAGTGATGGGTTTGAAGTGACCACACATGACAGATACCCATGTGTGTTAACTGTCCTGGCTAAGTTGTAATTTCTGTGTGTTCCAGTCAAGCATGATATTTGTTTTGACTAGCCAGTCATTACCAACTAAGGCTTGGTACTGCATAGCTTCTATCACCAAAACTTTGATTGGGATAATAATGCCATTTACTTCAAAGAAAAAATCATCAATCTCACTAATAGAAGTTTTGGTCACTCCATCAGTCATTATTATCCTGGCACTGGCAGTGCGATCAATCTGGCAATCTAATTGGTCTATAAGTTGTTTTGTAATGATGCTGCCAGTTGATCTACTATCTAAGATCAGTTTGATGAAGTGGCTATTCACTTTAGCATTTGTATACATGGCAGTAATTGGTTTTTCTTCAAGTATGGCTCTACTAAACAAGAGCATAAATGACAGTTCTTCAAGTTCAAATAGGAATATTGTTGCTAGTGAGTCATTGTCAATAACAGTGGCTGAAAATATGTTGCTGGTCAGTGATTTGGTTTGATTAGATTCCTGGTTGTTGGATGAGGCATCTTTTGAGGTAACCAGTAGACTTAAATAGGATTGGGAATTTGGGTTTTGGGCATACCTGGTGCCTGAATTCTATTGTTGAGATTCTAATAGTTGTGTTAAAGAACTGGAGATTGGTTGGTAGACAATCATTGATAATCTCCAAATTTGGGTAACTCTTGATCTGGGATTCTCTGATGTTATCTGAGCTGAGTTTACTGGTGGTGATAGAATTGGTTGGAATTAATATATTGTTTGAGGCTGTAGCTGATAGATAGGTTGAGACTGCAGTTGATAAATGATGGGTGTTGTCAGCTGATAAATTGGAGCTTAATATATAGGTGGTTAATAAATTGGCTGTTGCATCATTTGGGTGTAATGAGGTAAGTATTGATCTTAATTTGTATTCTAATTCAGAGTTTGAAACCTGTGATCAAGATTTTGATATTGATTTCCTGATTGTGAGTTATTATTATAAAAGCAGCAGTCAATTCTCAAATGGTCTTATTTACCACAATTGTGGCAGATATGCGTTTCTTGCTGCCATAGCTAATTAGATAATAATTATGAACATGATTAATTTTGGGAGCAATTTATGTTTCCAGAATTATTATGTCATTGGAGTGGCTAATAAATTGCATGATTGTCAGTTATGTATCCTTCTAATTTCTGATTAATTGAATCACTGAGTTGTTTCAATTTGGAATTCAAGTCAGATGATCTATTTATGACTAAGTTTACAGCTTGGGCATGATTAGTCTTTAATTTAGCTGACTCAAAGTCTCTGGCCTGTGTAACTGCATCTTGGAGTGTTGGTGGATGTAATAGTCATATGCATTGAAGAAGGCTACTGTGCAGGCCATGAATAAATTGGTTTAGAATCTGTGGTGCTGTAAAATAGTCAGTCTAAATTGCTTGAATTTGGTGCAAGTTTCTGTAGAAGCATTCCAAGTAAGTGGTAACTGCTTTAGTTTCTCCCTGTTTGATTATAGTGAAGGCATTGGCTAAGTGATTAATACTATTATTATTGCTGAAATATCCCAAGAATGCAATTTTAAATTTCTAGAATGTTTGAGATTTGGTGGTTAAACTCTGATATCACAAGTCGGCAGTATCTTGTAGAAAATAGGAGATCACTTGAAGGGCTCTGTTATTGTTCTATTTATTGGCTGTGATGGTTTTTTCTACATCATTAAGTCATACTTGAGCATCATTCTCTTTGTCAGTAAATTTTTCTATCTTGATGATTGGAGCATAGGCCATTGGTTATTGTTATTGTGGGGGTGGTGGTTGAAGTTGTTGTTAAATAGGTTGCTGAAGTGGCTGCTGTTGAATCAGTTCAATAATCAGTTCAATTGGTTGCTAATCAATAACAATTACTGGAGATAAAGTTTTGCTAATTAATTGTTTCAAAGTTTGGATTGTTTTGAGTTTGCTGGGTTTGAATGTTCAGAGTTTTAACTTCCAGATTTTCAAAAATCGGGTTTTGATAATTGAATTCCTGATTATTGTCTTTCTCTTCTTTTGATTCCATTAATTTCTAAGAACTTGTATTTCCGAAATCTGGTGGAAGTGGTGGTGATTAAAATCCTGATGGCATTGGTGATCATAATTTAAATTCTTTAAAATATTCGCCATATGATCCCAATAACTCTGCTCTTCTTTATTTATTTTAAAATAGGAATTGTCCAAAGATTGATGTTGTATTTGATGTGGACATGTCTGCTGAGGAGATATTGATGGCACTTCTTGACATATAATGGTATAATAGATTGGTTGGTAATTTAACTCTGGTTTTCTTCCAAGTGGGTAGTTGTATCTTTTTGGGTATTACTGCTAGTGTTTACAATCTTCTTTTGCCTTTGTCTATGTAGGTGATGGGGAATTGTTGTTGGGTGTACCTTTCAATGGTTTGATTGATTTCCCCAATAATTGGTGCAAAACTGTAGTTTCTTGGTAAACTGGTATGTTAAAATAATTCTGTATAGAAATTTTCCCTTGTGGATTCAATATTAATTGTTCCTCCTAAGCAGTCTGTGATTTTATTATTAACATAAAAATTGAAGGCTGATTCTGCTGGAAAATGGTTATTGTTTAATCCTAACTGTTGGCTGTACTGTTGAAACAAGGATTTGGCAAATCCTAAATGGTTGGTTTCTATGATTTCTGATTCTGCCACTTTTGGATAATTGTTGTTGATGCTGGTTCTCTGTAGGATTATACTTTACAAAGAGCACCAAATGTTATTAATGATTATTTGCAGTCTCAAATCAAATAACAAATCTGTAACTTGGTGCTCAATAAATATAATAATGTTAGTAATTTCTGAAGATGTGTTGTTCTGAAGGTTTTGGTTGAGTCTTTTGTATAATGAACAGAGATTTAATGATAATAGTGTTATCTGTAGCTTCCCAAAACCTTAATTTCATCAATTTTTTTCTCAATGTAATGGCTGGTAATTCTCCTGGTAAGCTATCTTCAATCAAGTGTTCTACTCTTATTTCTGAGTCTTTTACCAATGACTTTATCCTGACATCAGTACCTCCATATGTAAATCTTTTTTAATCAAGTTAACAAATAACAAAGAAATAAAACAAGAAAAGAAAAATAAAGAAAATAAAAAACATAAGCCAAAGCAATTTGCACATTAGTATTCCATCAATAACTATGATCAAAAGCTATTGTTCCAGTATGGTTAAGTATCAATTACTATCAATATAAAGTGTTAATAATGGGGAGTAGATTGAGATAATAAATAATTATTTATTAATATTTGTAAATAGAAGGTTGCTTAGATTAAATCTAAACTAAGAGATCTGTCTTTTTTACTTCTAATACTACTGCTATATATACATAATTGAGATTCCTCAATTCTTCAATTCCTCAATTCTTTACACCAGGAATTCTGAAATTCTGCAATTTTTTGTATGAGAATCCTGAAATTTTTGGAATTCTGCAATTCTTCTGAAAGGAATCCTGAAATTTCACATTTACTACAGTTATTTCTAATTGGCTAATTTATATGCTAATATATTTTCTATATTCTATGAGTAACAATAAGAACCATTTTTTGTTTCCTAAATTGTTCAGAATTTCTTAAATAAGAGGTGTGAGATAACTATCTTCTTGGGTGATGCTGTTTAGCTTTTAGTAGTCTACACAGAATCTTATCTTCCCATTTTTCTTGGTGACCAGGACCACTGGAAAAAACCAAGAGCTTAGTAATTCTTTAATTAAGCCATTGTTAAGCATTTATTGTACTTCTTGCTTAATTAGATTATCATCAAATGGGAGCACTCAGTAGACCTACTGTTTAATAGGTTGTGTATCTTCTGTATCAATCTAATGCTTTACAATGTCAATGTGTTCAAACTCATTTTTATTGACAAAAACATCAACATATTAATTTAAGAGAACCTTAAATTGAATTTGCTAGAGAGTATTCAGGTTTCCCAAATGTAGTTTGTTGATTTCTTTTGATATGAACAGATAATTTTTTTTTGACAAGTTCTATACTTGTAAGATAATATTGCAAAATAAGAATAGTTGTGTAAAGTCTGGAATGGGTTGGGTTTTTTTGGGATGTTAAATGTCTGATGAAATGGAACCAATAAGAGTCTCTTTGGGGATTTTAATGACATCTTTTATGGGTTTGTGGATGGAGATTTTGAAGTGTTTATGAGTTTTGGCTGGTAGGTATAAGTTAGCAACATCAGTTAGGGAACAAATTTCAGAACTGGCTTCAAATAACAGGACTTGATCTTGAATTTTTCAATTCATTTTAAGGATATATTGTTGATATAAAGGAATAGAAATAACTGTATCAGTATAAATAAGTTCTACCTGGTCATTGTCTTCCTCCATGAAGTTGATTGGTACATTTACTCTTTTACTTGATCCAAATCTGTTGATTCTTTGGACAGTGAAGCCTAATTCTTCTTGAATTGTTACCAAAATTAATTGGAGTATTTTGACTAAAGATAGGAAGATAGCTTGAGTAATTTTTTCTTGTAATTCTATTTTGTAAAATTTGTCTGAATTGTTCTGTAGCATCATACTAATGTTTTCCATATAATTAGCATTAATGATTCCTTCTTTTATGTTGATTTCTTTCTTGGCTAGATTAGATCGAAAAGCAACTTGTACCATTGTACTAACAGGAATTTCTAATGCTATCTTAAAATTTATTGTTACAAGAGAATGTGAGACTATAACTATAGGTGATTGTCTGGAATATCATAGGTCAAAACTAGCATCAGTGTCATGTGTTCTATTAAACAGATTTTTTTTTTGTTGTCACTATATCATTTTAATTCTAATTCTTTGAAAAGATTTGGATAAGCAAGATACTATTCTGTTTTAGTATCCTTAGTTGAATTTTGAAATGACATATTCTCAGTGATTAATTCCTTTTCTACCTCAGACTCAGGTAGTTTGGTAATTGAATATAGTTTTCTTAGAGATGGATTAAACATAAGATCACATTTATTGCAGTACTGAAAATAACAAGAGATCAAACAATAATTGCACAGTTTTATGTTTAAGTTAGCTAACTACTGTTCTTGCTCTTTTCAAGTTAGAGCCAATTCCTAATATTGATTTTGAAATGTGTCTAAGTCATCCATAAAAAAATCTTCTATGATGTAGTTGGGTTCATTGTATTCTGGTATAAACAGATTTTCTTTGATTTTTTGTATTTTACCAAGTGTGGCATATTTGGCTTTGGCACTTGCCATTCTCCATATTTTGTGTTCATTATGTGAGTAATCATTTAATCTACTGAGTGCTTGTTTCCAGGTATTTTTAATTAGGGTTTTTTTTCATACCCAATCATTGATCAAAATAGTGTATTAACATGCTTCATCATATGTTCCTTCTCTGCTGGGAACATCATTCCATAGTTCTTCATTTGGCAGGATCTTGCCACAAGCAAAACATGATGTATTATCTTATTTATCTTGTCATTTTGGTTTGCTAAATCTTTTTAACACACAAAATCTGTAGTAATGTTTGGTAGTGGTTGGCTATTTTTTGTTATCTTTGATATATGCACCCATAAAAGATAACTTTTTCTCACAGTTAACACAAATTAATTTCAGGATTTAATATCATTAATTTCTTTAATTTGGAGTGAGATAGTCTGCAGGTGCTAATTGTAGTTCTTTTTCTGCTTTTCCTTTGCTTTTTTCTTCTCAAGTTGGTGGTGGAACTAACTCTGCTCAGTAATCATCAGTCCAAGAAACTTGATAGGCCTCTAGTGTTGGTGGTGGTATTAAGTCTTCAAATTCAATTAGCAGTTCTTTTGGGCTTTGAGCTTTTAAGTGTCTACATGTAGCCAGAACTTATGCATGCTGTTTATTAACAGTAATCTGTAGTTTTTGTATATTCCAGTCAATAGTAGCATTAGCTTTAGTTAACTAATCATTTCCTACAAGAGCTTGATATTGGGTGGCCTTCATAACAAGCATTTTGGTGGGGATTTGAATTCCATTGATTTTGAAAAAGAAGTTGTCAATTTTTTCTATTGGAGTTTTAGTATTTCTATTTGCAATTATGATTTAGGTGGTAGCTGCATAGTCTACTTGGTAACCTAGTTGATTTATGAGTTGCTTTGTGATTATACTATCTGCTGATTCACTATTGAGAATTAATTTAATGTTAATGTTTTTAACTCTAATATCAGTATACAAGACAGTTATTGGTTTATTCTGATTAATGGTGGCTTTACTGAAAAGACTATTGGTGTTCAGATTGTCAATGTTGAAGAAAAATATAGTGGCAAAGGTGGTGTCTTCAATAATAATGGCAGGTAAAATAGTATTGTTGATTTGATTTTGACTTGAAGAGTTGAATATTTTTCCTACATTTTTCTCTTCTAAAGATATAGAGCTACAAAAATTCTGGTTTTTAGTAAAACCAAGATATAAAGCTTGATTTAGGTATCTAGTTGGTGCTAATTGAGATAAGACATTACTCTAATTGAGGAGTTGCAATAGTTTACTGTTAGTCTGCATCTAATTGTTGTTGGAGTTCCTCCATTCTTGGTTGTAGTTAATCATACAAGGTCTAAGTAGATTATAGATAGAGTTTTAATACTGTAGTTACTTAAGTCATTGGCTACAATGACTAATAGTAGTTCTGAGACAGTTGTTGAGTATACATGATTGGTTGTACATATTGGGACAGTAGATACTAGGACATGGAGTATTAGGGTTCTATTGTCTGGGGATATCTTGGATGATGATATTGAGTTTCTTGATTCTGGTCTGCTAATTTCTGTTGGCAATCCTGGGCAATATGTTCAAGTTTCTGACAATAATAACAATTGCAAAGATCAGATTTCCAAGATTGCTGTTGTTGCTGATGTTTCTGTTGTTAAAGATACCTACTGCTATTATTGTTTTTTATTGGGATGACTGATAAGTTTCTGTTGTACTGGTTAAGAATCTCTCAATTTTCTGAGTTAATTTCTCACTTAATTGGATTATTTTTGCATCAATGTCCACAGTTTTGTTGATGGCTAAATTAACAGTTTGGGTGTGATTGGCTTTTTGTTCTGCTAACTCAAAATTGTGAGCAAAGACAATGGCATCTGGTAAATTTGTTAGATGTCAAGATCTCATGAATCTTAGGAGACTGCTCCTTAGTTCCTTGACAAATTGATTAAAAACTTGCACCATAGTGTAGTAGTTTTTTTCAATTGCCAGTATTTGATGAAAGATTTGATTGAATCATCTAAGATAAGTAGTCACTGCTTTATGATCTTTTTGTTTTATTATACTGAATTGATTCTGTAATCTAATAAAAGTATTGGGGTCACAAAAGTATCATAGAAAGGCAAGTTTAAAGGTAGTAAAGTCAGTGGGTTTTTTCATTAGACTTTGATACCATGAATCTGCAGTTCTGGTCAAAAAAAATGACAGTGCTTGAATAGCTCTGTCATTATTCCAGTTGTTGGTGGTAATTGCTTTCTTGGCTTCCACAATTTACAAGTATGTATTGTCTTCTTCACCAGAAAATTTTTCTAACTTGGTGATATCTTGATAAGTCATAATCTGGTAGGTAGGTGAAGTCTTACTAATTAATACTAAAAGGTTTGGAGTTTGCATGCTAAGGAGTTCTCCTGGTGCTAATTCTGGTTGTTTTTTTTTGTTAATTTTCTCAATAGGCTAAAAAATAACTGTTTCTTCAAAGGGGGTAGTTGATAATTCAGTTAAGAATTAAATTGATAGTAGTTCTCATGTCAACATATTTCTATCTGTTTTATTAATTGTTGGGGTGAGGTTTCCAAATAATGATCCATATTCTTTTAGAGATTTGGTCCAACTGTTGTGATCTTATGGGTATTGATTTTTGGAAGTTTATGGTATTTCTGCCTAGGTTTCTATGATTGGGTTAAATACAATTCTACTTTCCAGTATTTGATGATATAATGAAGTTGTTGGGAAAAGAATTCTTGGTTTCTTGTTGACTGTGGAGTGAGGTTGTTTTCATGTGACTACTGTGTTATTAGGTTCGAATTCATATTCTTCAGAGTCAAGTCTTGCTGGTTGTTTTACTTAAGAGTAGCATTTTTTCACATAGTACTTGATGTTTTTATTGAATATATGAAGTGTTTTGACTATGGCTTAAGTAGTAATATTCATTGAATAGGCTAATAATTTTTAATGAATTTGTTTTCCAAGTTTCCCAGTGTCTGTTGTTTGGCCTAAAAAGCAGTCAATTTTTGCATGTAGATAGTCACAAAATTAGTTTTCTGCGATAACAGTTTCTGCGAGTATTCCTAAGTCTTCCCAAAAGTGTTGAAATAATTTTCTTCCATATGGGGTGTAATTTTTTTCTACTGTTCCAATAGTTGTCACTTTTGTAAATCTTTGAGATGCTTTGTTTTTGTGGATTTATAACTTTACAGGAAGCACCAAATGTTATGAGTAAACTTAGTAGAATAGAAAAATAGTAACATTTAGTGCTCTTAATTATTAGTAATACATCTTTCATGTAATTCCATTGGCTTAATCTTGATTATCAATCTTTGAAGGTCTTATTTACTGATTGTTATTTTATCCATTGAGTTTTTTGGTTATAAGACACAAAGGTTTGGCTTTCACTGATTGCAACTTCTTATAAATGTGAGTTATTTTTTCCAAACTAATGAGTGTAGTCATTAGGATCTAGCATTGTCTTTTTGCCTTTTTAGTAAGCTAACAAGATAATATTAATATTCAAAACTTAGGGGGAGCCTTTCTCTTTTACCAGGCTATCACAAAGTCTATTCTCAAACAGTCAATTTTACTATGTTGCTGCTTTACAAAAGAATAAAAAAAAGAATAGAAATAAAATAAAATAAAATAAAATAAAAATAAAAAAAAAAGAATTAATATTGTCAATCACTGTGATCAAGAGTGATTGGTTCAAATCATTAATAGTTTGAGGCAATTATGCTAAGAACATTTGTCTTGGAATAAAGGTATAAAACAATAGTTAATTCATGTAAAGTCTACAAAGTTTGAGAACATAAATTCATGATTCTGATTTCTTAATAATTGATTTATTTTAGAAGATGAAAATAGAATAGAATAAATAATAGAAAGAATAAAAATATTTGATTCTTGTCTAGTGGGTTATATTTAGATGTCTCTTATTTTTTCTAACTTTTACAACTACTTATTTTTATATATTCTTTTGGTTTTATATAATTGCTTTTGATTGTTTTCATTATTGCTAGCTATTGCTTCACTATTTCTGTTATTGCTTTATTCTCTATGTTATTCCTAGTTATTCTATATTATAACATGCTATCTGGTATTTTTATATATTATTCTGTATTATTCCTCATTATAATATGTTATCTTATATTATTCTAAGTTATAATATGTTGTTCAATATTATTGTGTGCTATTTTGTATTATGTTACATTTTGGTCATGTTTTCTTCATAACTTTGGATCGGTTTTTCTACTTAGATAACAATATATAAAAAGTACATGATTTGTACTTAGTTTAGATTATTTAGTTTGATATATTATATTAAGTAGCATTTGGATTTTACTTATTAAAACAAATAAAAAAAAACTTACAATTAATAATTTTTGCAAAAAAGTTAATTTTTATTGTAAAATAATTATACAAAATAATTTACATATAATTGGTTATTTTATTATAAGTTTAATAATATAAACAGTTTAAATTATAAAAAAATACATTAAAAATAAATTAATTTATTAAAAATTCAACAGTTTTTATTAATAATAGAAAAAATAATAACAATTTAATATTAACAATATTAAAAAAACAATTAAAATTTTTAAAAATAATAAAATTAAAATCAAAATTTATTTTAATAATATAAACAATTATAATAAAACTGGTTTTTAAATATACTTTAAAAAAATATTATATAAAAAATTACTTATAAAAAAAAGACTATATAATTTGAAATATTTTAATACAAATTATATTAAAAAAAATTTTTAATTTTTTTTTAATAATATGTTTTAAATTCTGTTATAAAAAAAACTATTGTTATAAAATATATTAATAAATAGAAAACTTTTATTAATATTATTTATGTAAAATTACCAGTTTTTTAAATATTACATAATTTTTTTTAATGATTATAATTAAAAATTTTGTTATTAAAAAGTATTATTAAGAGTTTTTAATAATATATTTATAAATATTAATAAGACTAATTTAATTATTATTAATCTTATATATAATTTGAATTTTAAAGATAATTATAAATTAACAAAAAAAATATATATTATAATAAGATAAAACTGATTTTTTAATTTTTTTCTTTTATAAAAATTTTGACATGTATTTTTTTTTATTGATTTAACGAGTGCAGCCCCATCATGTATTTAAAAATCAATAAAACAAAATATAAATTTATTTTAAACAAAAATGAAATTAAAAACAGATGTAATTAAAGATATTTAATTATTTAAATTTTTTTAAAAAAAATTATAAAATTATAATAATAATAATATTATTTTATATTTAAAAATATAATTTTTTTTTAATATTTATATAAATGTAATTAAATTTGTAATTTTTTCATTATTATTATTATTATTATTTTTATTATTATTATACGTTTTACGAGTGCGGCCCAATCGATTATTATTTACAATTATTATTATTATTATTATTATTATTATTATTATTATTATCATTATTATTTTGATTTTACAATAATTAAATTAATTAAATCGTGAATATATTAAAATTTGTAAGCAGAAATTTAAAAAAAAAAACTTTAAAATGAATAAATTTATTTGTATTGAATTAGAAAAAAAAATCCCCCCTCCCCCAAAATTTATTCATGCTATATGTTAATTTTAAAAATTATAAGATTTCAATTAAGCCAAGAGAATGAGATCACCAAACAAACAAACAAACAAAACAAAACAATAAATAAATAAATTGAATTCACAACTTTTTTTCGATTTTTCATTCTATTTTTCCAAGCGTATATCGGGATTCACGTTATTATGATAATCAACAACAACAACAACAACAACAACAACAACAACAACAATAACAACAATAACAACAATAACAAAAACAACGACAACAACGACAACAACACAACAACATTCAGCATTCAACATTCATCAAAATTCATCATCAGAGTTTTTAAAAAAATATGCCTGTTTCAGTGAATGTTTTGCCATGCATGAAAATAAAAATAAAAATAAAAATAAACAATAACAACGACAACAACTACAAACAGTATCATCATCATCATCATCATCATCATCATGATCATGATCATCATGCATCATGCATCATGCAATGGATGAAACAATTTTCATTTATGATAATTTTTTTTGCGGAGAAAAGATTTCAATCAGTATTTCTTTCATCTATCTAAAAAGCATTACACATATATAATGCAGGGTATAAAGTTTTTTTTTTTACATAATAATAAGTATTTGGAAGCTCTATTCGTGATATTTGCATATTCAAATTTGGGAGTTTTTGTTCAAAGATTTTAACTCGTTTAAGTTTGGGATTCATCTTAATGAATAACATGCAACAACAGCATGTTAAACAATTAATTGAACTAGTTTGAGCAGTGAATTTAAATACTTTTTATGCCTCGTGTTCAGGAACTTTTTTTCTCCTGGTTGAAATCTTAAAGTAAGGTTTTACCACTTGCGTAAAAATCAATTTTCTGGATCGTAAAAAGTTATGAAACTTTTTTTTTTTTTTTTTTTTTTTTTTTTTTTTTTTTTTTTTTTTTT
>JAAOMT010000057.1:458487-611535 GCA_016748015.1 Geosiphon pyriformis
TTTGTTTGTTGTTTTTTTTTTTTTTTTTTTTTTTTTTTTTATTTTTTTTTTTTTTTTTTTTTTTTTTTTTTTTTTTTTTCAATATATGAGGTTTTAGAAATGAAAAAAATTTATTTACTTTTTTTCTTTCTTTTTTAATTTATCAATGAGATTAAAGAGTTTCCACTCCCCGTGTATAATATAAACGATACTGAGACACTGAGACAACAATCACTTGTTTATTTAAAAAAAATAAAAATACATATAATATATATTTTTTACTGAAAATTTTATCCTTCCCTAACCCTAATAACTGCAGATATTCATTTGATAATTAAAATATCATTTATTAGATTACCCTGTTAGCATAAATTTATTGCTGCAAATTACAAGTTTGTGTCTTGAAACGGTTTTAAGTAAAATGGGGAATTAAGTAATGAAAAAAAATATGCCGAGATATTACACAGGACCAACCCTTTTTATCGGAAATAGTTTTTGTGGGCAGAGAAGGTTTGAGTTTTAAGTGGTAAGTTGGAAGGGGATAAATATACCATTGTAAACTTTTGTGGCTAAGTTGTTTGTGTTAAAGTGTTATTATTATTAATAGTAATAAGAGTATTAGTATTACCATTATTACCATTATTATAAAGGATTATCATTATCATCATGCAAGGATAAACCATCAAGTCAAAAACGGCGTATTGTTAATCATAAATATCGGATCCTAAAGATTGAGAAAGAGACTTGGGATTAGGAATTAAACATTTTGACCGAGGAGAGGGATTAGAAGGTGAGGTTGAATTTTATATTTATTCTAAACAAAATGCAAATCAAAAAAAATAAGAATAATAATGATGATGAGTGGGATGATAAACTAAAAAATTGTTTTAACTGAAAAAAGTAAACGAATAATTAAAATTTCTGTCATACTATTACTATTATTACTATATATAATAATATTAATAGGAATTTTTGAAATTAGAACTTGTTTCTTACATGTTTTCGGATAATACTTTTTGAAAGTCTGATGAAATTAATCATTTTTTTTTTTTTTTTTGAAAACCTGTTACCAGAAACGTCAAATTTTTGGTCAAATGATATACTCCACTTGATATAAAAAGATTTCTTTATTTTAGATAAAATACATTATATTAAAGAGTTACGTATCATAAATCATAAATCATAAATTATAAATTATAAATTATAAATCATAAATCATAAATCATAAATCATAAATCATAAATCATAAATCATAAATCATAAATCATAAAAATCATGATTCAGAAGAGTTCTAGATTCAAAGAAATCTTTTAAAGAATTTTTTAAATAAAAAATATTTTGATTAAATTGTTACATTTCATTTCCCTTTAAAATTAATTAGGTTAAAATATTTGGGGAATTTTTTTTTTTTCAAAAATAAAAATAATAATAATAATACTCTTTTAATTCATTAGGGCGTAAAAGAGATGTAAAATAAATAAATTATATATTTGTTTTTCTTTTGTATAATTTCTTCATTGTGTTCTTTCATAGGTTTTTTCTCATGAAAATCAATTAGTATTTTTTTTTAATTATTATTTTTAATTATACACTACCAATACAATTGAAGGAAATTAAAATTAAAATTTTTCTTTCTACTTTCTCTCCCCCCTCCCCTTTTCCTCTCTCACTATTTCACTATTTCACTATTTCTCTATTTTTCTATTTCTCTATCTCTCTCTATCTTTCTTTATCTATCTCTCTTTATCTCTCCCTTTCTCTCTCTCTTTCTCTCTCTCTCTCTCTCTCTCTCTCTCTCTCTCTCTCTCTCTGGTATCACCCATTTTGTCCATTCCGAAATTGAAGTTCAAATTAACCAAAAATAATTTTTTTCTTTTGATCACAGCATGATCATATTCGTTAAAAGAGACTATCACTTAAATTTGATTATGTCCTCTTCTCAAATCTGTGAACTTTGTGAAATTTAATAGTTATTTAATATATACATAAAATTATGAAACATTTCTTTCTCATTTCTCCTTCTCGGTGAGTGACAAAAATGAAAAAGTCTATAATTCTAGAAATGGAAAATAATACTTTGAAATCTTTTTGGGTTTGACAAATTTTTTCTGTGATTCTTGTGACCATCATGTTGTTGTAACCTATTCTTTTCGTTTGAACTTTTTTGGATGAAATTCTTTTAAAAAAATCATCCAATCATTTGGAACCCTTTTAGAAAAATTAATTTTAGCCTTTCTAGAAAAAATAATAATTTTCTTGTTGTTTTCTCGTGTTTCTGAAAAAAAAAAAGTACTAATAATAATAATAATAAATGATAACGGCTGAATTTAATTTTATCAACAAAAAAATTATCGATCATTACTTAGAAGGGAATTTTATAATTAGAGTTGATAATTAATTTAATTTAATTTGAAAATTTGCGTCAAAAAATTAATGTCTTATTACTTTTTCGATATGCAATTTAAATCCTCATTTCAATCATTCACCTTCCGTAAGTCCCCGTTTCGATTCGGAATTCCAAGATGATCCTTGTGTTTTATAATGATTATATTGAAAAAGAGAGAGAGTTATATATATATATGTATATATAGATTTAGATAGATAGATAGATAGATATATATATATATTAAAAGTTCTTGATTTCCAAGTTTCGTAATTTTGTAAATCTCGGTTATCAACACTTTTACTTGAAATCTTATTGGTTGAGGTGAGGAAAAAAAAAAAAAAAAGGAGGCTAGTTGCAGCTCCCACTTTTGAACAAACATCCTTTTTTAACGTGGCATGATTTTTATGTGAGCCCGAGTTGACCTACTCCTTTTCCTTCCTTTTTTTCTTTTTCTTTTTTTCTCTCTTTCTTTTTTTTCTCTTTTTCTTTTTTTTCTCTTTTTCTTTTTTTTCTCTCTCTCTTACCCATCCCTTCACTTCTTTCCCGCCTTTTCGTTTCTTTTCCTTTCTAACACATTTTTTCCAAAATTGATCAAGTAAAAAATTGATCAAAAACAAAAGGCTTGTCCCTTTTGGATATATATATATATATACTTTTTTTTTTTTTGTACATTTTTTGTTTTGTCAAAAAAAGGCGCGGCCGGTTCGCCCTTCTTTTATCATATATACACAACAACGACAAAAACAACAACAACAACAAATAATAATAATAATAATAATAATCAAAAAACGTATTCACGATTTTTAATCTCATCAAAGAATCATCTTCAAAAAAGTGATTTATCTAATTTAGAATATCCCAAACCAAAACATTTATCTAAACAAACAAAAATTTTGGTATCTCTCAAGTTCCCAACAATTAATCATCATTTTTCTGTCTTTTTTTTTTAAAAAAAAAACTCTTAAAAGTATACACCAAAAGAGTCGTCCCTGAATCTCGCTCTGATCTTTACCGGGAAACAACCACCATAAGTCGAACCACCTTTTCCTACAGGTGCAATCGTTTCTTGTCATAGTCTACGCATCCTTTGTAGATAATAGATTTACATTACATTAAATACATACATACATATATACATACATTATTATTTTTAAAAGTTTTTCTGTATATTAGCATTTTCTTCAAAAAATTTCTTCCCCTTTATAATCTCACCCATAAAATGCATAAACATCACAAACCATTCAAGGTAATCACCTCGAAAATTCGATACTCGTTCCTGTTTCTGGAATTATGTTATCTAGGCACTGGTGGAATCGTGATCGCGTTCGCCGTGATTTGGTGGTTGAGAGACGGTCTTAATTTACGGAGCATTGTCGTTACTACCAATTTATTGTTAAGTATGTAGTGTAATTTTTATAATTTTGAAGTTTTACCTTTTTTCAGAAGAGAGATGGTGAATGAGAGGTTAAAATTAAATTGGATGTTAAAATGAACAAATAATTAAAAAATATGTATTTCCAAGGAGAATTGACTATAATTTAATTTTACCGTATATTCATCATTCACAAATATTAATCTCGAATTTTCATTCCCCCCCTTCCCTTCCCTTCCCTTCCCTTCACTTCACTCATCTCCTCTACTTTTAGGTGGGTTTGTTGTAGGTGGTGTGATAGTTTTATCAACAATTATTAGTCTTATCGGATATTCAAATCCTCTGAGACGAAAGAAATGGCTTTCATTGCATGCTGTTTTAATTGTCTTTACGATGATTCTGTTGTTAAGCTTGGGCGGAACAATTTGGTTTGAAACTCTGGAAGAAAGACGTACTTATGCTCAGGAATGGAGCACATGGAATCCATTAAAAAAGTCTACATTCCAGGATCAGGTATGCATTTTTTTTTAAAAAAAAGAGACTATAATTTGAGGGTTAATATAAAAATTTGTGATGGGATTAGAAGTTTCAAGTAAAATTTTATATATACATAAACTTGGGGTTCGATTCAATAATCGTTCTCCTTTTCAAATTATTCCTGTAAATACCTTTTCACCTATATATCAACTAACTAACCAACCAACCAACCAACCAACCAACCAATCAATCAATCCTCTTCTCTTTTTAAGTTAAAATGTTGTGGCTGGAACAATGCAACTGACCAAGCAGTACCATCTAAATACTGTTCTTCGACAACATTATCATCGAAATCAACACAAGGGTGTATTGATCCACTCCTACAAACCCTCGATAAAATATTACGTCAACTGTTCACCACGTTATTCGGATTCATTGGAATTGATGTATTTGCCTTTTTCGCTACAATAATTCTCATTCAAGCCATTAATGTCGAAAATCGTTATCGAAAGATTGATGAGAAAAATAATGTTGGTGATCGTGCATTGCAAAGACAATACGTCTAAAGGTCGATGTATAATACGGTTACCTTGGTTCAGATTAATCTAATCTATTATCTATTATCTATTGAAGACTGGGTTTTTCCTGATATTGCTGATTTTCAGCAAGCAAGGATTTTTTTTTGATGTTTTCTCTAATCGCAAATAGTTTAAAAATTTATTTTTTTCTCATTTCCTTGTATCATATTGCATCATCAAAAGCTCTTTTTTAATATAGTCGGGTCACCATTTTTATTTATATGTAAAATTTATCTTAATCACACGTAGAACTTTAGTTTCAAAAATCCCTTTTGACCCGTATAGCTTAAATTTTCCATCACTTCTTTTAAATCATTTACTTACCACTACACTCGCCAAAAATGTTATCACTTGTAGATTCTTTAAAAAAAAAAAAATAGTGAGCATGGCCTAATTATCATACTCTGTAGTATATATATCAGTTCTTGTGTCAAAAGAAAAAAATATGAATAATTTTACTTTTTTCAAATACGATTTCTCATGGATTTAACTAAATTATTTCATTAAACTTGTAAAAATTAAATATAATTTTAAAAAAAGTATTTGTGTGATTTGATTAATTGATTATTATTAAAAAATAAATCTTGTAAATATATATATATCAATTATTATTATTATTTTTTTTAATCAAGAATTTTTTTTTAATTGATTGAATTTTTTTTATTATATATATATATATATATATTTTTTGAACATAAAAAGAAAATTTAATTATTACCATCAGTAAAAAAAGATATCTTGCTATAGTAAAAAAAACAAAAAAAACCAACAATTTCTATACAATTAATATAAGCTTTAAAAGATGATGCATAATATATAATAGATAATCAGCAGGTGACAAACAGGCTTTTAATTTAAAGAGATTCTCGGCAAAAAAACAAAAAACAAATAATACCTCTTGTGAATATGTACTCTTGTGGTCAATTATTCTCTCGTGCAATAAAGAAACATAGACCATTGATTTTTAAAAGAGTAGGTTTAAAAAAGTAATGTGAAAAACACAAAATTTCTTTTGAGTTTTCGATTTTATTTGACTCGGGCAAAAATTTATATCACTTTCTTCATCAAAAGGCTTTGAGCTCAACTCTGCGAACTCACCAGAATCTCGTGAATAATGAAACAAAAGAAAAAGTTCATTTTCCCGGAGCTGTTAATAGTTATTTCACAAGTAAAATGCAATTCATTCAAAGTGTTGATGCGATTCCAACTTATCAGGTTATGGATAAAACTGGGCAAGTTTTAGACCCGGCGCAGGAACCTCAGGTATTTGTATAATTTCATTCCAGAGACCTTAAAAAAAAAAAAAAAGAAAAAAAAAAGATGCTTTTTCAACCATTCTGTTTGCTTTCAAGGTATCCCAAGACTTTGCTACAAAAATATATAAAGATATGATCACTTTGAATATCATGGATCTTATTCTCTATGAAGCCCAACGTCAAGGAAGAATCGGTTTTTATATAACCCATTATGGCGAGGAGGCATACATTGGGAGCGCGGCCGCGCTAGATATCAAGGATGTGATTTTTGGTCAATATCGTGAAGCGGGCGTTCTACTGTATCGAGGCTTTGGACTTGATCAGTTCATGAACCAATGCTACAGCAACGAACTTGATAATGGAAAAGGACGTCAGATGCCGGTCCATTATGGGTCAAAAGAACTTAATTTCCAAACAATTTCCTCGCCACTTGCTACGCAAATTCCACAAGCAGCAGGGGCAGCATACGCCTTAAAACGAGCCGGAAAAAAAAATTGTGTCATGTGTTACTTTGGTGAGGGTGCTGCCAGTGAAGGTGACTTTCATGCGGCGTTGAATTTGGCCGCCACCATGAAGTGCCCAGTTATTTTTTTCTGGAAAGTACCATTAAAATTTTTCTTTTTTTTTTTTTTTTTTTTTTTTTTTTTCGAAAACGTTCAAATCTTCCAGTTTCTTTTATATGGCAACCATCAACTATAACGACACTCATACAGTCGAAACAATGGCTTTGCTATATCAACGCCCGTTATGGAGCAATATAAAGGTGATGGGATTGCAAGCCGAGGTATCGGCTATGGGATTGACACGATTAGGGTCGATGGTAATGATGTCTGGGGAGTTTTTAACGTGACCCGGGCAGCCCGTCAGTTAGCGGTTGAAGAAAATCGTCCAGTATTGATTGAAGCCATGACTTATCGGGTTGGTCACCATAGCACATCCGATGATTCCTCGGCCTATCGATCAAAGACTGAAGTAGAAAATTGGAAACGCCTAGATAATCCACTTGTACGTTTAAGAAAGTGGTTAGAAAACAAGGTAAGTGCTAAATATTGTTCTTATGTTCCCTTTTTGAGCTTTTCTCAGAAAAGCTGATGAATTTTTGATGAGTTTTTTTCAGGGTTGGTGGAGTGAAGAGAAGGAAAAAAATTTTCGAGTCGAGATTCGAAAAGAAATCTTGGAAACATTTAACACGGCCGAGCGACTTCAGAAACCTTCCGTCACCGAACTATTCAATGACGTTTACGACCGTTTAACTCCCAATTTAATCGCTCAGAAACAAGAGCTTAAAAATTTGATTGAAAAATATCCAAATCACTACTCATTGAAAATGTTCAGGAATAGTGGAGAGGATCTTTAATAATGTGTGTTAAGAACATTTTTGATAAGTTTGAAATTTATTTATTTATAAATCTTAACAGGTGTAAATTTTGCAATATAAGTACTGCTTCTCTAAAAATATCTATCCCTAATCTACTCGATATTTCGGGTTACTTGCTGGTGGATTTTTAAATGATTAAAATAGGCTGAAATTTGGAACTTTATATCATCTGGCAAGACATGGCAAATACCACTCGAGAGTCACCCTTAAAACCACTGGAGGGAAAGCTAGCAAAAATGAATGTATAAGTGGAATTTGGAAAAATAAACACCACGGATGATGGGAATCTATTTTGATATAGTGGCCACTGTGAAAGACTTTTATACCATCCGAGAAAATAAAAGAGGGTAAAGCGCTTTTGATCTAGGGATCGAGGATCCGTTTATTTACGATCCCAAGTAATTACTTATAAAGCTCCAAGACCAGTTCGTCTTAATCTGAACACCGTTTCGATAGGTTGTGTAATACCACCAGACTGTCCTAGGGTGGAACCCTCTTTCCAACTAGAAATTGTAATTGAGATAAATATATGAAAAAAATACAAGTTGCAAACATCAATTCCCAACAATCGATGTCTGATTTTCTTACCCCATCTTTGACAACATGCGGTGTCCGAGATTATCGGATGCTAAAGGTGCAGCAGATCCTAGATTAAAATAAGAATTTTGTGAGTTCAACAAACCGTTCATCCTTCCTATCATAACACATTAAAATATGATATATACCTCCAACCACAGATCCATGTTTGAGACCAGGTCCTCCTACACCAAGTGCTTTGACAAGAGGGCCCTTTCCCTTCTTTTTTACCTTTTCTTTTGGTTCCTTTACTTTTTCTTTTGGTTCCATTACTTTTTCTTTTCGCGACAATTCTCTCTTAATCAAATCTTTCAATCGTGACTTTTCCTGACCGTTGAGATTTGTCGCGACCGCAACCATTTGCATTCGTCCCTGATTAACCAAAATATCGATCTCGGTTGGATCTTTGGGAAGGAAACTATTTGGCGTTTTCTCCAGGATGGTATACCTGAGGCGGACAAAAATATAAATCGTTAATTCCAGTTATTTTGGACATGCGGGGATTTTTGATTCACCTTGTAATACCAGTCCCAATACTTTGAGATTTCAATTTATATTTTTTGGCTAATATATGAATCCAGCGACGAGTGGCTGGGGCGTAAGGTTGCATATGTAGACTAAATTAATGTGACAAGTTAAACAAGTCACTATGATTAAGGATCAATAGAAAAGTAAGAAATTACGAATTGATCTTCTGATTCGTTATAAAGTTACGAATGGCTTTATTGATTCCTAGAAGCTCCACATATGGTTCATTACGAATTGATTGATCTCGCTGCCGTTTTTTTTTTGTCTGATTACGATTATAAACTTTTGCTCGTTCGAGTCGACTTTTGAAGTCTATTATCACAAGCAATATTTTGAGCATTAGCTTTTTCAAAAATGAATTTCAACGAGACCCTACACTTTTAAAAACACACACCTTGTCCTGGGTAGCTAATAAATGTAGGGTTAAATAAGTCGTTTAAATTTTTACGGTTCCTTTTCTTCTGCTTTCCACGTTTCTCAGTTTGCTTTTTAATCGGAGGTTGGTTAGGAACAATTGCTTCGGGTTCTACTAACATATCTATTTCATCTAAATATCTAACATCCCAATAGATATCAGAACCGAGAGGGCGATCAGTTATACGATTTTTAACGGGAACATTTTCCTCCTCGTCACATTCAGAAGAATCAATATAAGAATTGGAATCTTCGTCTTCGTCTTCATCGACATCCTCATCAACGTCATCGATATGTTCAAAATCTAATGAATCTCCAAAATTGAGGGAAGATGACAAAGTCTTCAGATAATCGGGATCATTGGTAGATGTATTCTGAGTGAAACAGATATTGCTGAGCTTAATCGAGAAAAGAGATTCCAAACTATGTAATATTACGAGAACATACTTTCATATAATCAATTAGGGCCTCCATCTCCTCATCCTTGTATTCACTTTCTTCCTCCAAATAATGCCTATGATTGTCCCTTCTTCCCCTCCGTGAAAGATTTCGGCTTTTGGGATTGCGATCCTTTTGAAATGAAGGAGATTCTGCGGAGTTAGCCACTGTACTGGGAACAACAGGTTCACTCGGAATAATAGCTATAGGTGTATTATTAAAAACGCTGGATTGAGGTGTAACTCTGATTCCCCGTGGTTTGAAAACAATGATTTCGTCCTCATCACTTGATTCCAAACCGGCATCTTTTTCCCTTATGAAGCCGGTTATATTGTGGCTGCTCGACTGCATTAAAGCATGGTTGCCAGTTATATCAATAAGATGATTTTCGGAATCAAGAGATGCTTCCTGGGTTTTTATTGGAGGTGATCTTGCCAAGAATTCATGGCTTGCGGTCGAACCAATAAAAGTAACAGGCTTTGAAAATGGTCCATTTGGGGTCATTTCATTGGAAGACGAGTCTTGTTGCTCGACTTTGATTACTTGAGAAAATGGACGTTCGATATTTGTCTTGAGCGATTCTTTATTCACATTGTGATAATCAAGGCTCCCCCAAATTTCATTCTGAACTGTTAAAGAGAGCGTGGTTGTGGGAGGGGTAGTTTTGTTTTGCTTGCTCGTTGATGCATTTGTGGCATTATCATGCGCCAGTGGAGTAGTCTGGAGAGTTTTTGGTGGATGACAATCTTCTTCAATCCATTCAAAAGCTTGCATTAAGATTTCATCTTCTGATGCGCTTTCTAGTATATTAGAAATTATGAAGCGAAATCATTCTTTGGAATAGGAATGAATAATTTTCATCCATAATCCGCTTCGCATACTTTTATTCCAACAAGTGAAAAATATCCTCGAGGATATTTCAATTAACTTTTGATTATCGCAAAAACAAAGGCTCAATTGAACAATGATTACTTACCGGTCGGATTACTGATAGCTTGATTAACTGGTGATAATTCACCAAGCTCATTTGGATTATGTAGATGTGCAAGCGCGCGAGGCTTATTGAAGATAATAGGACGCCGATATTTACTGTTTCCATCAGCATATCTTCTCTTCCACGAGGAATTAGGCTCATTGTAAGCCATCTCTTTTGTTTCTTTTTTCGAGTGACTAGCAAGGGAAGGCTTGCTTTCCTTCTTCTTACGAATCAGGTTGACTTTAGTTTGGTTTCCAGTAAGTGGATCATAGGCCTGTCTGATCACAGTATGAAAAGACTGATCAAGAGTCCCCGCGTGAGAACCAACGGATTCTTCTTTAAATTGCAAAACACTTCAGTTATGACCAGATCCTGAATTTTATGAAAAACCTTGTTCTTTGACCTGCCAAAATTCAAACTAAAAAGTTCAAAACACTGTGTAAAGAGACGGCTAACCTTGAGAATCGTAGTCAAAAAAGTATCCCTTAGAACGAGTTTTGAATTTTTTACCAGAAAGACGAACTTTTCCTCGACCACTTTTACTAAATCTTTTTGGCATTTTAATAGTCCTGATATTAGGTTCTCTGAAACTATAGTCGGATAATAAATGAGATCAGAGTTCGATCATTTACTTAATTACTTAATGTGTACGTTATTGCGTATTTTTTTTTGGAAAACAGTTAAGAAATCCTTTTTGTGTTTAAATTTAAACTTTTAAAATAATCTTATAACTTTTAACATATAATAATTGCAAACATACAAGCAATATTTTAAAAATCACAATATAATTTTAAAAATTATTAAAATATTACCAAATAACAAGTTACATTAAAAATTTTGTTTTACTAATTTGTTTTCATTTCTATATTTTTCATGAGAAATGTTAAACTGATTGTTGATCCATAAATCTCACATTCAAGGATCGGCATCAAGTTGTGTTCTATATTATATTATCGTATAGGTCGCACATTTTTTGCTGATCAGACAACCTTTACTGGCAGCCCGAAAGACTGAAAATTAAAAACTTTGGTTTCTAATAAATTTAGCCATAAGCAGAGAGGCATCTTTTCTAAGCTTATAATGGAACCCTCCGCGTCAACAAGTACTGAGTTTCCCGAAACGACTTCAGAGTTGTGGACCCAGAAAACAGCTTTTGAAAGAGTAAGTCATAGCCTTTGACCTAAACATTGTTTCGACACCTTTTTGAAGATTCGCTGCTGGCGACTTTTTTCCAAATGTCATCAGTTAATCAACGAAAATCCAATTTTTTGAATGACTCCTTTAAACAACAAATCGTTTACAAACATCGCTCTAGCCTAAATATAATGCAATCCTTTTCCGTTTGGCTTACTCGAAAGGCAAAATCGTGTCCCGAGGAGAAATGTTTCAGTTTTTGCCTTTTTCGTTACAAATAACGAATACTGACGTGTTTCATTTTTTTCAACCTAAAGAAATATCAAAAATTCCTTGATGAATTAACTCCTCATACTGCCTATAGATGGGTCGGAACAGTTGCTCTTGTATTATTATATATGTTACGGATTTTCAAAATCCAAAAATTTTACATAGTAACTTATGTGAGTATGTCAGATAAGAAATTATATCGACCAAATGTGTCAGGGAATTAACGCAAATACATATTTTACACCTTTTTAGGCGCTTGGTATCTATCTCCTTAACTTATTTCTCGCTTTTCTTCAGCCCAAATTCGATCCTTCGCTCGAGTTAGATCTTGCAGAAAGCGAAATTGAAGAGGGCCCCGCACTTCCAACAAAAGCAGACGAAGAATTTCGGCCTTTTATTCGGCGATTACCGGAATTTAAATTTTGGTAAAACTCTCTTATAAAGCACAAAATTTTCCTTTATATACTTTCTTTTATTGATTGTGGGGATTTTTTTTACCAGGCATTCTTCTACCAAGGCCATAGTGATTTCTCTAGTATGCACATGTCTTCCTTTCTTAGATATCCCTGTATTTTGGCCGATACTCCTTATCTATTTTTGCATTTTATTTTCAATTACAATGAAGAGACAAATCAAACACATGATAAAGTACAAGTAAGTCATTAAGATCCTATGCTATTTTCAGCTTATTGATTAAAGTTAAGCATTTGCTAAACCAGGGCATTTTTCTGTAGATATATACCGTTTGACATTGGTAAAAGATCTTACAAAAAGTAATTATATGTTTGCGGACATGTGGCAGTTTTGAAATCCAAAGTAAGAGCTACCATCTCACTTTTCTTGCCTTTTAATCTTTATTTTACAATCAACATTAGATTCGTTTCTACTAAAACCCAAGCAACGTAATGAAGCCCTCTATTCCACTATTTTATTATAATATACTATTTTAATTGGATTCTAAAGTAAAATAGACGAATTAAAAACTTGATAATCTTGTTAGTTATATTCCCAAGTGATATAAAATCGGCTATGTTTTTAGCCCTTCTTAATAAAGGTGACATACCATGATTACTTACGAACTTTATGATATAAACGTGGCTTTTAATTGTGAGGCTTTTCAGTAATAAATTATTGTACATTGAATAAATTCATGCTTCTTTTGTTCTTAATTTATGTCAGCATTTTCAGGCTTATTAGAAGCCATCTATGATATATTCAACGTTTAATCACTAACGCTATGAGACATAGACTAAAAAACTTTTTTACAGATAACTCAAGTTAAACTACATGAAATATGAGAACACTAAATAATTTCGTAATTCAAGAAACAAAAGAAACTGGTAGACTAAATCATATGATCAAGTGTATTCCACGCCACCCGGATTAAAAAATTCTCAATGTTTCACTTACAAAGTTTAACGCTTCCATGAGCGTTCACGTTCTTCATCTTCTTCATCTTCATCAAAAGTAACTTCTGATTTTATTGGTTCTGTTGTTGTTTGTGCTGTTGTTGTGGCGTCAAGTGATTCGGAGGCATCATTCTCAATGGTTGTATTTTTAGGCTCTGAAGGAACAACAGGTCCTGAGGTGGGTTCAGTATGCCAATTGATAGACACCGCGCCAATTTCTGGAATGTTGCGCCCTTTGCTCAGAGCCTATGAAATAATTTTATAATAAAATAAAATGGTTGATTCATAAATTAAAACATGTCTTTTTACTAACCTGTTCAGCCTCGTGCCTGTTCTTGAATTGAACTATTGCAGATTTTATTTCCTCGTTTATTGTCAATGATTCGACTTCCCCAAATTGCTGATAAGTGTAGACAGTAGAAGCAGTAGCATAAGTACATTTGTTTTATCTATTTTTTCTGTTTTCTCAAATGTTTTTGATATTTTTTTCAGCATTCAGGCATGGAACAGCCGCTTTGTTATTTTTATATGTGAGGCTTTTTTTCATTTTTAATTGATCATGGTGGTTTTTTTTTCATTTTTATAAGATATAATATATCTTTTCAACCAACCTCAAAATAGCTACGAAGAGTATCTTGAGATCCTCTTGGAACTTCTTTGAGTATAAGTTTTGTAGGACGGTTATCCAGTTTATAGGAGCGCAGGACTCCACCACCACGAACTCGAGGCCAAATCGTACGAGCTCTGCCACGAAATCCAAAAATCCCTCGTCCACGGACTTTGGATGATGAAGCGTCATTTAAACTGTTTGTGGTAGATGTCAGATCGCCCTGGATTTGTGATGAAGTAAGTAAAAAAGAATGAAGACTGTCAACAAATATTTAATCGATTCTGAAAAGTCTAAGAATAATACCTCGGGTTTTCCTGCATCAGGTTTAACTTGAGAGTTTTCGCCTATGGTAAGTTGTCCAAGGGCAGTCTCTGGAGGGACACCACCAGACTCATTCAATTTACTCAATGCATCAAGCTCCCGATCCAAACGTTCTCGTTCTTTTTCTTCTAATAAATTTTTAGAAAAAGCTCCACCCGTCAAAATCGGAGCTGCTCCCCCAAGCATGGGTTTGAGAACAGAAATGCTGGTATCCTTTTTGATGTCTTCAGAGATTCTGCTCAAGCTGCTTAAAAGCTCCTCCCGCCCTTTAGGGTCACCGGTCTTCTTCTTGGCTAATTCCATGAATTTCTTTTGTTCCTCGATTTGTCGCTGAATCAGCTGTTCCCTTTGTTTTTGAATTTCAAGAATAGCTTTGAGATTCTCCTTTTGTTTTTTCACTTTTTCATCTATCTCTTTTTGCTTTTTTTCTTCCGCTTCTTTCTGCTTTTCAGCGATGGAAGCTTGTATTTCGACCGAATGTATTGTCGATACAGAATCTAGTTTGATTGAAGGAATAACGGGTTGTTTTGATGGTGACGTGCTTGAATTTTGTTGTTGTTCTTCCTTTTCCACTTTATGCCAATAAACCTTGACGAATCGATTGTCAAAGATTGGTTCTGGAGAATTGTAAGCCTTTGAAGCTTCCTGACTGGTGCTAAATTGGATGATAGCTTTTTGGAAAGGAGGATCGACATTGATATTGGTTATAATACCAAATTTTTTGAAAAATTCATTGACCTTGTCAATTGTACAGAATTCAGCAGGAATGTTTTCAACTACTAATGTCGAATTTTTGCTGATTTGCCCAATTACACTAGATCTACTGAAATTTCCGCGGGCTCCACGACCACGAGTACGGCCCCTAGATGAATTAGAGCCACGATTTGATGGCTGTCCATTTGAATCGATAAAAGGTGGCGCATTTGGGTTTAGCGCGGGTATAATGACAGAATTTGGCCTGTTTTCAGGAATTTGGGAGGTTTCATTGTCCTTATTTTCTGTTATGGCCGATTGATTCAGCTCTTCAGGCCTCGATAAAGCAGCGCGTTCAGGGTCATAAGCATCTGCTGTTGGTGTTATGGAGCGCGATGTTTGTTGTGTAGCTATTCATCGAGGCAATTAATTGATCAATAACCAAATAAAATATTAACTTTGAAAAAGTGAATTGGAATAATTAATAAAATATATCAGGTAACTTACGAAATGGGGGTTCGATATCAAATTGGTTGTGTGTGCCTGTAGTCCCCATAAAGAAAGGGGGTCTTCCAGGAACACCTGGACCCATCATACCCACATTGCCTGCCATAGGAGCACCTCCAATTGGAGGTATTATATCAAATGGGCGATTTAACGGAACATCATCAACGACAATTCTGTCAACACCGTGATCGAAAGGGCATAGATCACCACGCATACAATATCCCTTTTCTAAGAGGAAAAGGAAATGTATATATATTTTTATTATTATTATTATTGAAATTTATAAAGACGAAAACACGAGAAAAAAATAACTACCATCGTAATCGCGACATCTAGATTGCCTTCCAGGTCTTATATCAGGGAAACCTCCACGACCTAGAACCAGTGGACCATTTCGACCTCCACCTCGATCATTCACTCGTCCACCGCGAACTTTTCTATCTTCGAAACGATCACCAACTGGCAAATTCATACCATTTGAACCCCATTCATTTCCCCATCTTCCTGATCCGATATTTGGAGCCGAAGAATTTGGTGTTACTGGCGCAAAATTTCTGCTATGTAATCTACTGTTTCTGTCATAATCTACTCGGCGAGCGCCAACATTATAACCTATCCCATTAAGGGCATAACCGTTTCCAGCAACACCTATATTTTGATTAGGTCCTAACATATTATTTCGTGGTATCTTATTAGAGCGAAATTCCTCATCAGATTCATCCCGACGCCTTTTTGAGGAACGATCATCTTGAAAAGCGTTATTGTACTGAGGGCCTGCAGCGGGACCTGTAGGTATCCCGTCACTACGCATTCTTTTATTTTTTGTTTCTCGATCGTCATCGCGGTTCGAAAAATTGGATTGTCGTTCAGCCTGACGTCGATAATCCTCTCGATTGTCACCCTCACGCTCACGATGTTTAAAATTACGATCATCATCTTCATCAGAACCTTCGCTTTCGGCTCTTTTTCTTATTCCTGATTTGGGTAAGGATAAGTATTCATTTTTATCAGGTTGATTTATTGAGCTTTTGGTTGGCTTAGTCTCAGCCTGTGTCGAATTTGAAGCCTGAACCTTCGAAGTGGGTTCAGGAATATTTTCACTTTGGTCGTTTGGAGGTGTCACAGATATTTTCCCTAAATATTCTTTCGTATTTAAAGCGTTGAAAAGTTTGCCAACAAAGGGCTCCGTTTCTTTAAATCCAAGTATCGCAAATGTAATAGGAGATCATCGATACAGTTATGCCAAATTTTGAAGAAGCTTCAGTTAGTTATTAAAGTTTTATAAGAAAATCTATTGGGAATAACATGGATGAAAAATACCTTCTTTTAAAAAGTCATCAAGTTGACTAACACATAATTGTCTCAAATCCTGACTAGATTTATCGTGTTTTAACAAGGCGATCACATAATCTGCGAGCACACCTGGGTCAGCGTCACATCTATGAAGAAATTTTAAGGATAAAAATCAGTATTTGAAGCTTAAAATTTCTAGAGCTATTAAGTACGCGACTAATAGTTTGCAAGTTTTACATTGGCTCTAGTTGTTGAGTAAGATATTCTTTTAAAGCTTTAGAGGAAGGATCGTCAAGAAGCATGTTGCGCAAAAAAACTGTCAGGTCAAAGTTCAAACCTCCTTTGTGAGAAATACTTGGGTAAATATTGTAGAAAAGCGAATGAGCGTACTAAGCATGGATACCTAAAGGTTCTTTGACAGATGGATAGACGAAAAAATAATAATAGCTAGTAAAAGCTGAAATATCATTTTCAGGCCGGCCCCCCAGTCACTAATTTATGTTTTCTTTGAATCAGGAGTGGCGCAGTTAACTCGTTGGGCATATGAATGACGTAGACTATAATAATCACTCTAAATGAGGTCTGATATTTAATTCTTTGGGTTTTGGAAACAACGAAAAATTTAACAATATATATTGAATAAAAAAAATTTTTTCTTAAGAACATTTATGAAAAAAAAACAATACAGATTTATCATATTTAAGAGTTAATCTAACAATAAACTTGTTAATATTTAAATTATTATCCAACTTTATTTAATTTTGATATATTCTAAATCATGATAAAAACCATGTTTATTAATATACAATTTTAAAGAGATTATTTCAAATTAAAAAGTAATAATTGTTTAATTTTAAAGAATAAAATATATTTTAAAATTGTATTTATATAAAATTATTAATTATTTTAAAATAATATATTATGAATTTTTTATATTAATTCAATTTATATAATAAAAATTTATATTTTTATATATATATTTAATTAAAAATTAAATTAGTAATAAGTATTTAAAAAAAATATATATATTTACATGATATATAAATTAAAAACTAAATATTTTTCTATTTTTAATTTTTTTTTCTATTTTTTTATTTTAATATAATATTAATATAAAAAAATAAAAATTTTTATATTATTAATATAATTTATTAATTATTTTACAAAAAAATTATAATTATTAAAAATTTATAAATTAAACAAATAATTTTTTTTAACATAATTAATAAATTATAATAATAATAATAATAATAATAATTTGTAAATAATCAATTAAATTTGGATTTTTAAAATTAATAAACAAATTAATAAATAATAGTTAAAATAAAGTTGTAAACACAAATTAATATATAAATTAATATATATTTATTATTAAAATTTAAAAAAATTATATTTTAATGTTTTGTAAAATAAGCATATTTTAAGATATTTAATAATAAAAAAATTAATATTTGCATAAAAATTAAATTGAATTATATGTTTAAAAAAAAAATATATTTTTTAATAGTTTCTTTAAATTTTATGTTATAAAGTTATTTGAAATGGTTTAAAAAACAAAATTTATAATTTAAACAGAAATAAATATTGAAAGAATAATAATTTTTTCTTTTTCAACTAAAATTCTTTATTTTTTAAGTATAACTTAATATTAAATAATGAATCTAAAAAAAAAGTAAACTAGTCTAAAAATTGCAAATTAATAAAATTGGATTGGTAACAAAAATGATCAAATTAAATTCTTTGGTTCATTATATGAAAATTTTTTTATTTAAATATTTATGAATAGATTGATTTTTTGAAGTGAGGGGAATTTAATCCCAGATGATTGACTAGAGTTCAATTAATTTCTTTTTATATATTGAAAATTAAATGATTACAAATGAAATGTTCCATTTCGGGTTTATTTCATTTTGGAAATTTAAAAAAAAAAAAAAAATTTCCGTAAAACAGAAAAAAAAAAAAAAAGATCCTCAAACCGTTAATCAAAATAATGCAGATGATTTAACAAATGGAAATTAAATAATGATTATACATTCAGGATAAATAAAACAAAAGCCTTGTTTAGGTGATGCGAAAAAAAAAATCAATTATTTGTTGTTTTTATTATTATTTCTGTCTATATTTTCTCTTGGTTATTATCTCTCTTGGGTATTTCAATGATTTTTCAAATAAGTTTTCCAAACAAAATGATCAAAGAATGGTTTTCATTGGCTGAATTTATCATCATGTGTTTCGAAATGTGAATTATTGAAAATTCTATAATAAAACACAATTTCGAATTTCACCATTAAACAATATATGTCTTCAAAGTCATCTAAATCAAAGCTTTTAACATCAAAGCGATCAACATATGGACACTTTGTTCAGAAAGCATTAGGGAGGTATAGATTATTAAAATCTTGCACTATTTTTAAAATCTGAACTCAAAATTCAAATATTTAAGAGGTTGCCGAAAAATATTTACGATTCTTGTAAATGAAGTGAGCCGATCTTATGACATATGAAACTTATAAAACAAGATTGTGCTTTGATGAATAAATTCCAATATTTGGTTTTCAAAAAGATTTAATAATTATTATAAACACACATGCACACACACATTTAACCTTTTATTATACAATATTATTTATGTGAAATATGAGTAAATTAAAAAATTATTATTTTTATTATTATTATTATTATTATTATTATTATTTATTTTGTATGATTACCATATTTTTCAAATTTTGATAATGTACCTTTTTTAAAAATTTTAATTATTAATAAAAAGTTATTTATATCTTTTGACTCATTAATATTTTTGATTTAATTAAAAATATTAGAATTACGTTTAATTAATTAATTAATTATTTATTTATTTATTTTATATTATCTATTAATATTAAAAATTTTATTTACCTATATTGTTTTATTTTAGATTTATAAAAATTTATTAATTATTATTTTATAATTTTGTTTTGTTTTGTTTGATTTACATATTTTTATTTATTAAAAATCAAATTTAACAAATATATTTTAAAATTTTATTTTAGATTTAAATTTAAACTATTTTTTAATAATAATTTCATGTTTTATTTTATTATTTTATTTTATTTTATTTTATTTTATTTTATTTTTCCTTTTATTTTATTTTATTTTCTTAAAAAATTTGACTGAGATTTACTATTATTATTATTATTATTATTATTATTATTATTATTATTATTATTATTATTATTATTAGAAATTTAATTTTAATTAACTAAACCGATTTTTTTTTGTTAAATAAGGTTAAATATAATTATTTATTTGTTATTTGTTATTTTTAAATTAATGAGCTATTAATTTAACGATAACTTTATTGTTTGTTTTATAATTGAAAGTAAAAATTTTCCAATTAAAAAAGTAAATTAACTCGCTTTATTAATTATTGTGAACAAATAAAACCTCAAAAAAATTCAATCACGTGAATAAAAAAGATCGTAAAGTCATAGTTTTCGTGTCGATCAATCATAATATTATATCAATCGAAAAATTTTACACTACAGCAAATTATCCGTATGGGCAGGATGCCTGAAATAAAATCGACCAATCCTTGACTCGACCAACCAACGCCATCTCAGACCCCTTTTTATCTTTTGTTTGAATGATAAAGTAATAGGTGTAGTAGCAGTGGTAGTAGTAGTTGTAGTTGTAGTAGAAGTAGTAGTAGTAGTAGTAGTAGTAATAGTAGTAGTAGTAGTAGTAGTAGTAGTAGTAGTAGTAGTAGTAGTAGTAGTAGTAATATTAAAACACTATTATTTGTGGATTGATACAAAATTAGAAAAAAACAAAAAGGATGGCTGTACATACTATAACACGTAATAAAGAAGAAAATGCGACGGAATGATATAAAGAGGTATAAATTAATAAAGACACATATAAACAAGTAAGGCCTGGATGAAGTGACCGGGACAGCCCTGAATATATTTATATACTGAAAAGGCTATTTTTTTATGTATGACGTGAGACAATATTGACTTTTTGGGTGATGATAATAATAATTTTCTAATGATTAAGCCCAAACCTACAAAAAAATAAAATGAAAAAAATTTTAGAAGGCGAAATATGATAATTCAAAGAAAAATAGAATATATCCAAAGGTAAATAAAATATCCAAAGATATATATTTTCTACAAATGAAAATAAGGCAAACCACAAAAGTAATGAAATTATTTCTTCTTTACCTTCAATAATGAGTCCCAACTTCCCGTGCACAATGCCATTCCATCACTGGACACACCCAGACAACTGACACGATTTGCATGTGCCGCCAAAACACCTACACGCTCACCCTTTAGAGTATCCCATACATTACAATTAAAGTCATCATATCCAGCAAATAGGAGACGTCCAGAAATGGAAAAGGCAACCGAGGTAATTCCACAAAGAATATTGTCATGTGTATACTGATTAAGTTCTCTGTCAGCTCTGAGGTCAAATAATCTACAAGAAGCATCATCTGAACCAGTACCGAAAGCATCACCGTTTGGGAAGAATCTTTTTGAATTAAAACAAAATTTCCCCAATAGATGAAATATACTTGCAAATAAGAAAATTCAACTTGATAATTAGAAAAAATTCAACTTACTGTACAGCATTGATATCTGACTCATGACCTGTAAATGTTTGTACACATCGTCCACTTCGAATATCCCAGACTTTAGCGGTAGCATCACATGCTCCAGAAACAAATATTTGTTGATTCGGTGCGAGAGATAAACTAGCATCGGATCAACACCGAAATTCCCATGAAAATTTTTAGGAAATGTCAGTTATAAAATTTCTAAATTATGAGAGGTATCATTTTTAAAACATTGAAATAATAATTACCTCATTACATCACCGGTATGGTCAGTGAATTCCAAAAGTTTTACTCCCGCATCAATATCCCAAAGCATGCAAGTCATATCGCCGGACGATGTTAGAATTTGCTTATCGTTCAAAAACCGACAGCAGGAAAGATAACCAGTATGAGCTCCCAATTCCCGTGCTACTTTAACAGAACCTTCTTTTGTTTTCAAATTATAAATCGAACAAATATTATCTAGACCACCACAGGCGACAAAATGTCCAGATGGTGCATACGCACAAGTCATGACCCATGAAGATCGAAGCGGAATCGCGTGCACTTTATTCGTTGTGGGTGCGTCCCATACGATAAGTTTTCCATCTTGTGAGGCGGAAACAAGGTGACGTTTATCCGACGCCCAATGCATGGCATAAATTTTAGCCAAGTGACCTTTCAGGGTACGACGAACTTTCATCACGATTCTGGGTAGCTGTTCAATCTCGCTTGCCATAGATCTTACTATAAAATGTCAAGTAATTTGGATGAGGTATTTTTACAGAAGGAAGAAGAAAGAAGAAGATGAAGAAGAAGAAGAAGTTTCTTCCTAGTAAAGGGAAACTTTAAGGATACATACGGGAAGTATCTGCCAACTCATCTCTCTTCATCTTAATTTTTTCCTTTAATGTCTCGGCCTCTTTACGAGCGGCTGCTATTCTGTCTGAGATGTCAGTCATGTTGGGTCTTTATTTTTTTTAGGGAAAGGTTTTAAAGAAGCCACAAACAAAGTCCTGGTCGGTTAATAAGACGATGAAGCAAATTGGTCAAAATTTTATATTTGTAAAGGTGGCTTTCCCTAAGAGACAAAGGTTGTGGGAGATAGATAGGTTAGAAAGGGAAAGGGTTAAATATTGAATAAAGGAAGGGACAGCAAGAGATAGAAAGGATAAGGACTTTGTGGTAAAGAGAAAAAAAAGGGAAAGGGAAAGGCCACACCTGTTAGTAAAACTCACCAGTCGTTTACCGAGTTTGAGAGATGCAAAAATGAGGGGACAAAGTAACATTGAAAGAATAGGGTGTTGCCTAGGTGTCTTGTTACCATAAACAGAAAAGCAACGAAATTCTAGTACAACCGAAAGAGTTTGGCCCAATTGGATATTTAGATATTTTACCGTCCGATATCTCTAACGTAAAGAGCAAATAAAAGAAAAAATAACTGCATAACTATTCATGCAGAAAGTGAATCCCCAGCAATTTGTATTATTTTAGTCTTTCACATATCTTTAATAGCCTTGGCCAAAAAATACCTCACTTTTTGAAACTCTAAGTTTGCAGTCGAAAAGAATTTCCAATTCACATGGCAAAAGATCGACATTAGAAGAGTTATCTATGTCCGACACCCTTCGTGAAAATGGAAGATTCCATGAGAATATTTCGGCCTAAATTTTTTTGAGTAATTATATCTCTAACTCCGAAATTATCTTAATGAGCCATGATAGGGATTGTCCACCAATTTTTACTAACAAGAGAGATTCCAAAGAGGATTCTTTAAAATGTATCCATCAAAAAAGTTGCTATAAATTTTCTTTTTTAATTTATTATAATTATAATTATAATTATAATTATTATTATTATTATTATTATTATTATTATTATTATTATTATTATTATTATTATTATTATTATTATTATTATAATTATTATTATTATTATTATTATTATTATTATTATTATTATTATTATTATTATTATTATTATTATTATTATTATTATTATTATTATTATTATAATTATTATTATTATTATTATTATTATTATTATTATTATTATTATTATTATTATTATTCGTCTTTTAAATTTTCAAATATCATATTATTATAATTTCATGTTCAAAAATGCTTGTGTAATGTGATGCTGGTGATCAATAATACATTACGGAATCTTAATTTCTTCAAAGATAACAGATACGCATTTACATATAAAAAAACTGCAGCAAAAGAGAGAGAGATTCCGGTTTATTGAAACAAATACATAACAAGGAAATCTACATAATATTTTATATTTAATTGTAGTAATATATTAATATTGAAATTTTGTTCCCAAGCTTTTTCGTAATTTTTTTTATTGTCTTGGTAAAGAAATTAAAATTTTAAAATTATTTTAACAATGTGAGTTTAGAAAATTTTTCAGTATTTAAGGAGCGGTGTTAGGGTTAGGTAAATTGTTTGTTTTATTGTAAACAATTCATTTAAACCTTAGATAACAGGGTTTGCGTCTAAAAAATTGAAAATTATTGTTTTATCAGTTGAGTTAAACAAAAATTGTGTTTCACAGACTGGTCTGTGAAAAAGACGAGACCTATCAAGACTTTGTACAATTTTATTATTAGAAATTTTTAAACTTCTTTATCTGTATTCAAAAATTAAAAATTAACAATTAATAAATAGAATTGTGGAATTTATACTTATACTTGAAATGAATCATATTTTTTTGCTTTTAATGTTTTATTAAAAAAACTTATTACTTGAGAAATATGCTAGTATTGGGAAATTTTGTGATTTTTCAAATTTTTATATACATGAGAAAAATATTCAAATAATATCTTTCAAGCTAATTTTTAATAATGTATTGTTATAAAATTGAACACAACTTTTTTCTATCTTTTAATAAAAAATCAGATTTTAATTAAAACTTTAAAGATTAAAAAAAAAATTTTAATAAATTAATTATTATGTGTTTCAAATATTAAAATAATAACAATTTTTAAAAATTGTTTTACTTAAAACCTAATTTTTTATAAACAAATTCTTATATCAATTGACAATTACTTAATTGATAACATTATTATAATCTAATTATTATAATTTAATTGTTATTATTTAATTGTTATTATTACAAAATATTTGACTTTATTTTTTTATTTGATATTTTTTTTATTAATTAATTAATTTTTCTATTCAAGTCAATTTTTTTTATTTTGTAAAATTTAATTAACTATATATTAACAAAAATTTTCAAATTTATTTATCAATAATTTTAAAGTTTTATTAACCAAATTCAAAATAATATTGTCTAATTTAAATATTAATAAAAACAAACAAATATTTTTTAACATAAAAAAATAAAATTTAATTATTAAGCTTTATTTTTTTTTAAATCAAATTTTTATTTATTATTATTATTATTATGTAATAATAAATGTGGTTTAATTACTATCTAAAAAAAAACTTTAAATTAAATACAGTTTATGTATTTATTATATATAATTAATTATTTAAATTAATTAAGACTACATTAAACAAACAAAATAAAAGTATTTATACAAACAATTTTAACATATTTCAAAATCTTAAAAATAAATTAATTGGCTTTTTATATTAATATTATAAATGTTTTTTTTTAATATTTAAATTAAAACCTTTTTTAATATTTAAAATTATAAAGTTTTTATTAACAATTAAATTTTTTTTATACTTAATTTAAAATTTAAAATTTAATAATTATATCTGATTTTTATAGTTAATTACAACAAAATACACCAGATTAATAATCTTAAACAAATTTGTTTTGAAGTTTTTTTTAAAAATATTGATTTTTTAATTTAAATCTTAAAAACCAAGTTTTTAATAATAATCATATAAACAATATTATTATTATTATTTATATTAATTTAAAACTATAATATATCTAAGTTATTTACATATTTTTTTAAAAAATTTTAAATTTTAATTATATAATTAGAAATAAATAATTTTTTTTAATATTTTTTATTAATTTAACAAGTATAGTTCAATTATTATTTAGTATATAAAAACAAACTAAATAAGTCTAACCAAATATAATTCATGTGTTTTCTACATATAACTAGTTATTCAGGCCAATTAAGACAACACTATACACTTATATATATTTTTATATTATTACAAATACCTAAAAAAAATGAACAAGTTTTATGTAAATTAAAACTAATAGTAAATAACTCAACAACACTAAACAAACAAACAACACTTACTAATAAACAATTAGACACAGCATAAAAAGCAATATAAACTATTTCTATATTACTAACTAATCTACTTTTTTCTATATCTACTTTAAATTTTGTTCTGAACAATCACAACTTACTTTGATGTTCCTTAGCCAAATAATAAGCAAAATTAATTATCACTAATACAGTTTTTTTTTTATTTCCAAAAACCAAAATTGTCTTATTAATTCATCTCTTAAAAATAAAACTCTTGCATAAATTTACATAAACTTCAATATTTAATACTTTTAAAAAAAAATATGCAACATCAAAGATAATAATAGAAAACATTTATTTATTAAAGATTTCTACAAATCTACATGGCTTAGCAAAATTTTAAAACATACTAAAGTGTTTTTTAAGCAAATAAAAATATGGTCAAGCAGTTTAATATTACTATATATCAAACATAATATCTTTAAGTAATCCTTATTATAGAGTTTTTTCTTAATAGTAATTAATAATTTCTTATGAACTGTTTTTATTAAATACATATAAAAAGTTGCTAAAACTTTGCCTATAAAATTTGACAGTATATAAAAGTTTGAATGCCAAACTGCTGTTGTATTGACCCAATCTATAAATTTAACTAATGTCTTATCAATAACTTTCACATTTAAACCAGTCTTTTATCAAGCTCTATAAATTGTTCTGTAGATATTTTAAACAAAATAATAAGTATACTCTAATATGACTTGACTATCAGTCATAATAAACTTTTTATAAATTTTAACAAAAAGAACAAAATCAGAAGTTGTTATATTATATGTAAAATTATTAGTCTTATTATTATTAATGTTCTCAGAATAACTTTTAACTTTAATTTACTTAACAAAAATGTTCTTAAATCTAATTAAATTAACTATGTAATGTTTTTCTATTCAGTATTTGTTTTAAAAGTTTGACAAAAGAAGTCTCAGTTCCAAAATACATGTATTTAAAACCACTTAACTGTTTGTATACACTACTATTAAACAAGATAAAAAAATATATTCCAATATTAAAACAATTTCTTAAAGTTTTAATATTGTAGAAAATAGCATCTTATATATCTTTACACTTATGCTCTTTTTAACATCAGAAAAATAAGTTATCATCCTACTAGCTACATTTATAATACTTAATTGCTTTAATAATTAATACATGTAAACATTAAACAGCCCAGTCTATAATTCATGCAAATAATTATAAACATCTAAAAAAGCAAATAAATAAGAAAGATTTAAGCAACCAAAGACAAAAACAGCTTTACTAAAATTTACATTACAATTTTTTATATAATTTGAAGCTTTTTTAAATTACAATAGTATTAAACTCTTAGGACTTAATTTTTTTCATTATAAAAAGTTTTTCAACTTATAATCAATTTTTATTTATCCAACAATTTGTTATTAAAAACAACACTAAAGTGCCTTAAAAAGTGGACCACATTATAATAAAAGAAGTTTCTCAAAATTTTTAATATCAAAAATTACTTAAACTATAAAAAGCATTAGACAAACTATTGGTTAAAAAAATTTTGTTATTCAAAAATATTTTTACAACATCTGCCAAAAAGTTATTCACAGAACTAACTTTTAACTTAGTAAAAATTGCAAAAAATTTTTTAGAACTTACTCCAAAACTTGCAAGTCCAAAAAATAAGATTTAAACAGTTGTTCAAGAATTTTAAATATATTAGCAAACATAACAAAAAAACAATTTTGCTTTTTATCTGAATTTATTCAAAGATTTTCAATCTATAAAATAATAAGTGATACAAAGTTTTATTAAAAAAGTCTCTTGATAGATTGGCCTTGAACTTTAATTTCTTTTTTAGCATAATATCTTATTTTTGATACATATTTTTAAATATAAAACTAAACTGTATTTGGTAGCAAACAATAAGCTGTAAAACTACTAAAACCAGATATAAAAATTGCTTATCTGATACTGTTTTCTAAGTACCAGATTAAAAAAAAACTTGACATCAAAATGTGCTTTGACAAGACTAGGCTTAAACATACTTTTTGTCAATAAAAATATCTCTAAATATCTGTAAAACTTACTATGTCTAACTATAGATATTAGCTGACCATAAATGTTTAAAGAAGTATTTACAAATTTTTAATTAATAATAATTGTTACAGTTTTGTTATTGTTGATAGAAATATTATTAATTATAAAAAACTTACTAATTATATTCAAAATATATTATATAAATGTTTGGTTATTTTCTATCCAAATTGTATTATTGACAAATACATCTGCTACAAAAAAAAAAATTTACTTCTATTTATTTTCATTCTGTCTGTCTTTATCACAAAATTAATATTGATTCTGTATTTACACAAATGTTCTTGTCTTTTAATATTATACAGCAGAAAATCATAAAAAATCTTCTACAAGAGTAGTAAAAATATTTTATTCTAATCAAACTCATCTTGTATTTTGTTGTCATCTAAAAAGCCAAAATTTGTTATTATTTTATTAAATTTGTTCTTGTGTATATTGCCAAAAAACTTAATAAATTTGTCATATATCTTGATATATCTCAAACTAGCTTTTAAATAATGTTATCAAACCAAATCATAAGCTTTATAGAACCAATCAAATTTCACAGTTTTTTTTCAAAGTATTTTCTATAACTAAATTAATAGCAAATACAAAAAATTAAGTTAAAATATCCTTTAAAACCCAAAAATTGTCACTTTAAAGAACATTACTCTAATACAAACTAATAAAATCCAGTCTAATAAAATCTTTAACAAAATTTTTTTTGCTGTTTCAATCAGTACAATAAGACATGTATTTATTAAAATATTATTTCAATCATAAGATTTAGAAATTATTAAGACTCAAGCTTTTTTTTAAAAAACAGAAACTTTACTAAAAGCCAGCCAAAAATTTAGCAAACCCAAAAAGTATTTTAATATTTTATTGTTACAATGTTTTCAAAGCTTATTTAATATATTAAATAGACTAATAGCTTTGTTATCTAGCAAGTCATTGATTACCAAAATTAATTTATGTATATTAATTATATTTATTA
This sequence comes from Geosiphon pyriformis, assembly GCA_016748015.1. Lineage (NCBI taxonomy): Eukaryota > Fungi > Glomeromycota > Glomeromycetes > Archaeosporales > Geosiphonaceae > Geosiphon > Geosiphon pyriformis. The sequence continues at coordinate 486,948 of JAAOMT010000057.1, forward strand.
TATTAACAAAAGCATTATCTTTTATATAGCTTAATAGTATATATTAGTAAGACTATATAGTATTTAGCATTAAAAACACCTTTTATTTTTTTGTCCAATCTACTATAATTTCATCAACTTTAAGCTTCACTTTATTTAACTTTAAAACCAGCTTTTTTCTAATTACCAAATAATTCAAAACTACTTTGTAAAAAGACTATTCTAAAATACTTCTTATTATGTTTTTCTTGTTAAAACTGAAATTTTTTATCCATTTCTTAATTACTTTTTTAATAACCATATTTTTAGCTATCTTTGATTTATAATATTTGGATTTTCTATACAATTTTTTAATTATTAACAAATGTTTAGCAATATTATTTGAATTTACACCATTTTTAAATCAAAACTTCAATTTTGAAGACTTTCTTATTATCAATTATCAGCCATTTTTTAAAAAAACAGTCATACTCAATTTTATTATCTAAATTCTGCTTCTTAACAAACTTGGCAACCAGCAGTTTTAGTTTAAGAAATTTTGAAGATTGTTTATTTCTTGATTAATCAAACTCATTAAATTAATGTTTAAAAAAAACTACATCTGTTAAATCTATTATTACCTTTCTTAATACTTCTTATATAGCATTCAAATTACTCAGAACTTTAATTTTTATAAATTTGTTTATTATTTTAGAAAATTTATCAAAAACACACTTTTTAAAATGAATTCATTTGACATTATTAGCATCCTTAATTCTAAATTTCCAATGGTTTTAGTTAGCATGTTTCTGATATTATGAGTAAACTTAAGAATATATAATAATAACATTTAGTGTTCAAAATTTGGGTTTTTAGGGAGCTTTTAAAGATTTTCTGTTAGTAAGCTTGTTTAGTATATCAGTGTTATCAGTCTTTAAAGGTTTTTTTGATTGATGTGAATTTATCTATAGAGTTCTTTGATTATAAAGCACAGAGAGATGGTTTTATGATATTACAACTTCATATATGTAAACTATCTTTTTTGAGCTAGTCAAATACAGTTGCTAGAGTTTGACAGTGTTTTTTTGCTCATCTAATAAACTAATAAGATAATATTAATATCCAATTCTAAGAAAAGCTTCTTTCTTTTATCAGGCTATTATAAAGTCTATTCTCAGACAGTCAATTTTTCTATATTGTCATTCCACAAGAGAAAAAAAAAGAAAAAAAAAGAAATTAGTATTGTCAATTGTTATAATCAAAAGCAATTAGTTCAAGTCATACAAGTTCAAGACAGTTTTATGCTAAGAGTATTTGGCTGAGAATAAAGATAAAAACAAGATTAATTTAGCTAAAATACATGAGTATAAAAATTATATAGATATGAATTTTGGTTTTTTTAATATTTTTTTTATTTTAGTAATATAAAATATAGGATATAACAAGGGATATGTAACAAATATAGGTAAAAGGAAGTTGATTTTTGTCTATCTGCTTGTCTTTTTATCTTTTATAATTACTTTTTTTTATACTTTTTTTTAGTTTTATAAGATTGCTTTTAATTGTTTTATTATTGCTAATTATTGTTTGCTATTTTTGTTATTGCTTTATTTTTCTATATTATTACTAGTTATCCTAAGTTTGACTAGTTTTTTTGTATTATATTATGTTTTCATGTTTTGTATTATATTATTTCGAGTTATTATACATTATTCTGTGTTTTTTTGTGTTATTCTGTATTATTTTATGTTATTATATTTTGATTACATTTTTTTATAACTTGAATTGGTTTTTCTACTTAGATAACATTTTTCTTTTTTAAAATTGAGCTTTTGTAAAATTGTATGCATCTGTAAAATCTTCATTTTCTGTATAATGTTTGATTATTGCTTTAATTATTGTCTTTTTTAAGTCTTTAAATTCTGCATTCATTATTTGTTTTATGTTATTGACTGTAATAGTCTCTAAAAAGCTGTTTAGCAGTATTACTTATAGAAAATAAAAATCATAGTAGTATATATTAGCTAATCAGAAGTAGACATAGTAAAATGAGAAATTCCAAGATTTTTCTCAAAGAAATTACAGGATTTCAGATATTACAAGATTCTCATACAAGAAATTACAGGATTCCAGAATTACAGAATTCCAGGAATTCCAGAATTTCTGGTGGAAAAAATAGAGAAATTGAAGAATTTTAAATATGTATATATAGCAATAGCATTAGTAGTAAAAAAGACAAACCTCTCAGTTTAAATTTTATTTAAGAAATTTTTTAATTCACAAATATCAATAAATAATTATTTGTCATCTTAATCTACTCTCCACTATCAATATTTTATGTTAATAATAACTGATACTTAACCACACTAGAACAATAATTCTTGATTATGACTATTGATAAAATACTAATATTCATTGCTTTGGCTTATTTCTTTCTTTTATTTTATTTTATTTTATTTTATTTTATTTTATTTTGTTATTTCTTGTTGTTGACTAATTGATTAAAGATTAAAGTACTGAGTTATTGACATCAAGAATTGTCTGGTAAAAGACTTCTGCAAATAGGTAAAACATGTAAGAAATATGGATTGCTTACCAAAGGATTGCTGGCCACCAAGTCAAAAAAAGAATTGACAAAATTGCAATTCCAAGAGGCTACTGAAACCAACCATTAAATTTTTGTCCATTATACAAAGTACTCAACCAAAACCTTCAGATATTACCAATTATATTAGTTATTAAGCACCAAGTTATGAGTTTGTTATTTGATTTGAGACTCCAAATAATTATCTGTAACAGCAGTATAATTAAGCAGTGTTTAAATGCTGTATATAATTAATATGCTGCTTTGTAGTATATTATTAAGTTGTTTTTTTCTATAAATATTTTTACTTGTTTAAAAGCTTTTTTATTGAATGTTTGTTGATTAAGGTTTTCATATAATATCCTCAATCCTATTTGTTTACCAATTTTATAGAACTAGTAGACTAGTGAAAATTTTTCTTTTCATACTCTAGAGTTTTTGGATGTCTATTTTCTTGTTATTGGTTTTAATATTAACCTACTTAAAGCTTTTTTTATTTCTTCGAGCTTGACCTGACATATATTTTTTTTTTTTTTTTTTTTTTTTTTTTTTTCTTTAATTGTTTGTAGGGATAAAAACATTCAGTTTTAGTTGAACTTTTGTTCACTTTTTTTTTGCTTTTGTCTTTGTATTATATCTTTTTCTTATTAATTGTGATTTCTATTTAGATTGTGAATTGTTGAATTGTCTCAAATAGTTGTTTTGAGAGTTTTAGAATTTGATTTAAAAGATCTATATTAAGAGTTCTATTATTTTTCTTGCTGTTTCAGCTATTATATATACTTAAATTTTTCAATTAAATAGTTATATGTTAATTATGTTTCAATAATGATAATTGATTCCAAATTTTGTAATATATTTTTTGGTTTGATTAATGGAATCTGTGTTTCTAATTGCAGTATGAATAACAATGTTTCTTGTTTTGTATAATAAATTTTTAACTAATTTCTATGTACTACTTTCTTTAAAATTCTGTTTTCCAATCTTAATTTGTAAGCTTTATTGTCTAAAACTTTGTGTATGCGAAATAGACCATTTTATTTCAGATTAAACTTTCTATTCTACTGTTTCTTAGTCTTTGTACAATGTAACAATATATGGTCTCTAATTTTGAATTCAATTAGTTGGTCAAATAAGCAATTATTATGTTTTTTTTTTGTTGTTTTTGAGTTTTACTAATGTTATAGGTGATTATTTGGGATCTCAAATCAAATAACAAACTTATAACTTGGTGTTCAATAGCTGAATTATGTTGGTAATATTTGAAGATTGTTTGTATCTGAAAGTTTTAATTGAGTCTTTTTTATAATAAACAGAGATTTAATAATTGTTTTTAATAGCCTTCCGAAATCACAATTTCATCAATTTTTTTCTTGGCTTGGTAGCCAGCAATTCTCTGATAAGTAATCCTTAAATTCAAGTATCTACTCTTTTACAGAAGTCTTTTACCAGGCAATTCTTGATATTAATAACTCAGCATTTAATTCTTAATCAATTAATAAACAACAAAGAAATAAAATACAAAAGAAAATTAAAGAAAATAAAATATAAGCCAAGGTAATAAAGTTAGTATTCCATCAATAGCTGTGATCAAGAGCTATTCTTTTAGTATAGTTAAGTATTAGCAGCTATTAACATGAAGTATTGATAATTAAAGTCTGATAAATATTTATCAATCATATAATAGCAACATGAATTGGATATAAATAAGTATTTTATTGATATTTTGATAATTTTATTTCAATAAATATGAACTATCTGGGAAGTGATTAGTGAATAAATAGGAAGGAAAGTCCAAATTAAGAGGTTTTGGTTCTGATTCTGTCTTTTTTGCTTCTAATACTCTTGCTATATATATATAATTTAGATTCTATAAGATTGCTTATATTCTCGAGCAATATGCTATAATTTTTTAAGCAATACTTATATTGCTGAACAATGTGCCCTAATTTTCTAATATTGCTTTACATTGCTAAGCAATGTGCTGTAATTTCTAATATTGCTCCACATTGCTGAGCAATGTATTCACATGCCAATTACTACTCTCCTATTGGTCTATTTGTTTTCCTACTATTTTCTTTTATACTTTTTCTTTATGAATAACATTATCTCCTTCTTTTAATATTGAGCTCTGTTAAAATTTTCACTTTGAATTAAGTCTAATACTTCTTTTTCTAATACTATTTGTTCAACTTTGTTTCTTATATTTTCGATTTATGCATTGTTTATTCTTCCTTATTGGTTAATGGTAATTGTCTCCATGTTGGAATGTAACAATATTTCTGGGTAATTTTGAAATATTGTGTGTAGTTGATAGATTGTTCTAATATATAGTAATAGATTTGTCTTCTTTCTAATAATATTTTCAATATTCTGTATTATTTCTTGATTGAATATTCTTTTGGTTTTATCAAGATATAATTTTTGAATGTTCAATTTTTGTTCCAACTGATAGTAGCAGTATGGTATTAGAAGTTGTTCTGTTTATTGTTTCCAATTATCTTTTGAAAGTTTTTTTGTTGGAATCATGATGGGTATTTTCTTAAAAGTGTTTTTTACTTTCTCTACTATTTTATCTGATCTGTTTCTTGATTGTTTTTGTGGTCACTGGTATGGTGTACTTTTTCTTTTTTGTTTAGTGTTTCAATAACAGATTGTTTGGTGGTTAATGACAATTTCTATGTTTAATTGTTGTTGACTTAAGGCCTGAAACAATTGTTGAGCTAAGATGTAAATATAATCTGGTATTTCCATTTTTTTTGATGTTTTTGTTGCATATACTGTGTCTTTATATATTCTTTTGGTTGTTTAATTTAACATGTTTGGTTTAATGATTATAATTGGTTTTAGATCTTATGGAATCTTATCTGGTTGAACTAGTATTTATTGTACTCCCAGTTGTGGAATATTATTGGTGAATGACAATACTATATGATAATATGGTTTCAGTTAATTATTATGTGCTGCTTTGGCTAAGATTTTGTTGTCTTATCTTAATTTATAAGCTCTATTTCCTAGAATTTTTTCTATGTGAAATGGTCCATCTTATTTGGGGTCAAATTTTCCCACTTCATTGTTTTTCCATTTTAATACAAGTAAGAGTATTTTGTTTTCAATTCTAAATTTAACTGGTTTATCCAATAGTTGGTTATCATGTCTTTTTTTTTGTTTTTTTTGTAACTTTTGAATATTATCAGCTGCTCTTTACTATTTGTTTTTTAGTATTTCCATTAAATTATATGTTTTTCTTAACAATGTTTCTTGGAAATTGTCTTCTGTTATTGGTTTAGTTAGATATGTGCTGACTTCTATCTCTACTAATATTATTGCTGTTTTACTGTATATTAATTCAAATAGTATTGCTTGTGTAATGTCTTGCTTCATTATCTAATAAGCAAATAATACTGATAATATAAACAAATTCTATTTGTCTTAATTTTTTTGGCTAATTTTGGCAATTGCTTTACACAATGTTCTATTGAATTTTTCGACTAAGCCATTGATTTGTGGATAATATGGTAATGATAATAATTTTTTTATTCCAAATCTTTGGCTTAATTCTGCTAATGTTCTATTCACAAAGTAAGTTCCTTGGTTAGATAATAATTTTTTTGGACATTTATGTCGATAAATCAAATTTTGATGAACAAATTCAGCAATGAATTCTGCATCTGTTTTTTGAATGGCTTTTGTTTTTGGCCACTTAGTAAGATAATCTATGACTATTGCTATATATCTGTTTCTTTTGCTAGTTATTTTTAATGATTTGACTAAGTTAATTCCAATGTGATTGAATGGTTGTTCTACTTTAATTGGTCTCAAAAACTTACTGGGTTTTGTTCTTCTTCTTCTCTGATAAGCATCACAATTTTGAACATATTAGATAATATCTGGATATATAGATGGCCAATAGTATCTTTTTCTGGTTTTTTTCATGATTGCTTCTTTATGAAAATATCCTGCTGTTAGATCTGAGTACATATTGAATAGTATTGTTTTTTTTTCTGGTTCTGTAATTACTCTGAGTGGTTGGTCTGAATTTTTTCTGTTTTTCTGATATAATATATTTTGGTAATTAATAAAATATTTGGATTGTTGTTTTATGTTGTTCTATTTCTTTGAAAATAATTTTTTCTTAAACTGCTGGGTATTAATATAGTGTTGAAGTTGTTAATATTTTTGTGTATTTATTTTTGTTATATTTTTAGATTGAAATGTTCTTAGATTTGTCTCATTCATAACAAACTGTCAACATTTCCATTTTTTTTCTTTTTTTGTAATGTACTGTATAATTAAATGATAAAAGTTTTATTTTTCATCTAATATAGTACTTATCTTCAAATTTTTGCTTCTGGATTGAAGTCAATTTTTTATGATTAGTGTATATGTCAAATTTCTGACTTAAGTATTTCTTTCATTTTATGACTGCCCAATAGATAGTTAAGTGTTCTAATGCTGGTGTTCCATAGTTTTTTTCAGCTGGACTTAAGCTGTGACTAACATATGCTACTGGGTGTTCTCTTCTATCTGGTTTTTTCTAAGATAGTACAGCTCTTAATACTTGACCCAATACATCAGTTGTGATTATGAATGGTTTGCTATAATCTGAATAGATCAGTACTGGAGCTTGAATAAGCTTTCTTTTTAATGTATTAAAAGCCTCTTGCTAGTTTTCCGTCTATTTATATTTGGTGTTTTTTGTTTGGAGCTGGTATAATGACTGAGCCAGTTTAGAAAAGTCTTTGATAAAGTGATAATAGTAACCTGCAAATCCTAAGAATGCTTGTAGTTCAGTCAAGTTGGTGAGTACTAGAAAGTTTTTAACTATCTCAATTTTGTCTGGATCCATCTTAATTTCATCTTTGCTCACAACATGTCTCAAAAATTTTAATTTTGTTTTGCCAAAAAAGCATTTGGTTGCATTTAACTTTAATCTGGCTCTTTTTAGTCTTTTAAATACTTGTTGGAAATGATGTAAATGATCATCAAATGTCTTTGAAAACACGTTGGTATTATCCAAATATATGATTACTGATTTTCATAATAGTCCAATATAGACAATTTCCATAAGCTGTTAAAATATGGCTGAAGTATTTATTAAGCCAAAAAGCATAACTTTAAATTCAAAATTTTTTTCTCAGGTTGTAAAAGCTGTTTTCTCCTTATTTTCTGGTTTCATGGCTACTTGCCAGTAATTATTGTCTAAGTTTAAAGTTGAGAACCATTTTTTTCCTCCAAAAACATTGAAAAGTTCTTGGATCTTTGGAATTGGGTAGCTATCTTTTTTTGTTACTCCATTAAGTTTTTAGTAATCTACACAAAAGCAGATTTTTCTATTCTTTTTATGAACTAGTACTATTAGTAATGACCATAGACTCATTGATAATTAAATTAACCTATTGTCTAACATCTGATTGATTTTTTGTTAGATGATTTTATGGCTTGCTGGTGGTATTTGGTATGCTTTTTGTTTAATTGGCATTGTATCTCTAGTTTTGATTTAATGTTGAATTATGTTAGTTCTGCCAAATTTATTTTTACTAACAAAAATGTTATTGAAGTTGTTGAGTAATATCTTAAGCTGCATATATTGTAGTGAATTTAAATTTCCCAAGTTTATTTGTTCTAATTGTTCTAGTTGGAACAGATAATATTTTTCTTATTCATATATTGTTTGTGATGTGATATCCACATATCCACACAGTTGTAGAAAGTCTAAAATAGGGTTTGGTGGTTGTTCTTCAACTTTAGTGCTTAAATATTCAATGGTAGTTTCTGTTGGTATTTCAATGACATCTCTTATTATATTGTAGATGAAAATTTTGATATGTTTTAGACTTTTGGCTAGTATGTAAAAATTGGTAAATTCCATCTTTCCTGATTCACAAATGATAGTTTTCACTTCAAAAATTTGAGCTTGATTCTTTATTCTCTTTTCTATGACTAATATGTACTGGTTATATGATAAAATAAAAATTGATTAACAGGTGGAGATAATTTTTTCTTTGTCAATAACTTCTTTTTTTGCCATATTAACTGGTACATCTATTCTACTTATGAATCCAAATTCACTAATCCCTCTACTGTAATCTCTAATTCTTCCATGTTTCTCACTAATACTAATTGAGCTATTTTAACTAGAGATAGAAATATTGTCTGTGCTATTTTTTTATTTGGCTCTATGATATAAGTCTTTTCTAAATCATTTTGTAGTATTGCAATAATATTTTTTATATATCTTGTGTCAATTATTCTTTCTCTGATATTGATTCCTCTTTTTGCTAAACTACTTTTAGATGCTAATTAAACCATCATTGTTGCTGGAATTTCCAGTGCTACTTTGAAATCAATGCAGGTGCATGAATGTAGTTCCAATTTGATGGTTTTTTTTTCAGATATCTCAAATCAAACTTTGCATCCATATCATGTATGCATTTGGGTATAATACCTTTATTATTATCACTGAACCATTTAAGTTCTTGCTTCTTAGTAAGGTCAGAAAACATGATATATTGTTTTGGATTTAAATTAGAGTTCAAACTATTGTTATTGTTATTGCCAATTTAAATGGAGCTAAAACCATTGTTTTCATTGTCATCATTGTTAGAATTTGAATTGAAATGAAATGTTGATTCTGGTTCTAATATACAGCTGCTAATTGGTTTTTTTTCTTCTGAGATCATGTAAATTATGCATGATGGTGAATTGTAGATAAGGTTACACTTATTACAATACTGAAAGTCATATGAAATCAAACAGTGGTCACATAATCAGGTGTTTATTTCTTCCAAGCACTATTTTTGCTCTTTTTTTGTTGGTGCCAAATTCCGGTAATGCTTGTAGAATTTCTTTGGATCTGTTTTAATATCTAAAAATGTGTTTAAATTGGGAATGAGAACAATATTAACTGGTTCTGGAGAATTGTTTTTTATCTCCAGGATTTTATTGGGTGAAGCATCTTCTATTTTGGCATTGGTCATTTGCCAGATCTCATCTTTGTTGTGCAAATAACTGTCCAAGCAAGAGATTACTCAGTGCCATATGGCAGTAATAGATATGCCACAACTAATCCAGTTGCTTATGAAGATCGTGCACTGACATGAAGTGTCACATATTTCTCTTTGACCAAGAATGTTGTTCTATATTCCCTTATTAAGTAATTGTTTATTACAAGTGAGACATGGTTTGTTGTTCCACTTGTTCTGTCTTTTTGAATAGTCATAATATTTTCTATGGTATGACTTGCAATAATAATGTGTTCTGGTCTAATAGTCTTCATTAGATGCTATTCATGCTCTTATGGAGAATAGCTTCTTGTTGCAATCTTAACATTTGAGAAGAATATATGATGGCTTCTTGATGGGTTTGTGTAAGTATAATTGTTTTTAGCTACTAGTTATTTCTTCTATGGCTGTGGTTTCTTCAGGTTTGTCTTCTTCTTTTCCTTTTTCTTTGTTGTTCTAAGAAAGTATTGGTGGCAGTTTGTTGTGGTCAGTGTTAGTCCATAAGACTTGGTAGGCTTTTCAGATAGATTTGTTTTCTTCTTTTAAATGAATTAGCAGTGCTGGCATAGTGTGGGATTTGAAATAACTGCACATGACTGGTACCTAGATGTGATGTTTGTTCTGACTGAGTTGTAATTTCTAAGTAGTCCAATCAATTACAGTATTTGCTTTAATCAGCCAGTTATTTCCAACAAGAGCTTGGTATTGGGTGGCTTTTATAATTAGGACTTTAATAGGAATAGTAATGCCATTAACTTTAAAAAGGAAGTCATCAATTTTACTGATTGGAATTTTGGTTGTTTTATTAGCAGTGATAATTTTGGTGCTGGCAGTTTGATCAACTTGACAACCTAATTGGTCCATAAGTTGGTATGTAATGATGCTGCCTACTGAACCACTGTCCAAGATCAGTTTGATTAACTGACCATTGATCTTAGCATTGGTGTACATTGTGGTGATGAGTTTGGCATCAAGAATGGCTTCACTAAAAAGAAGTACTTTGGTTGGTTCTTTGATTTTGAAGAGAAAAATTGCTGCTAATAATTTGTTGTTAGTGACAGTAGCTAGAGATATGTTACTGTTAATTATTTGTTTTGGAGTGCATTCTAAGTTGTTGAATGAGGTGTTTTCTGGAGTAACTAGTAGACTTAAATAGTTCTGGAAATTCGGATTTTAAATATATTTGGTTCTCAAACTTTGCAGTTGTAATTCTGAGAATTGGATTGAAAAACTGGAAATTAGTTGATGCATGATTATTGTTAATCTTCAGTTTTGTTGGGTATGGGTAACTCTTGGCCTTTGAGTTTTAGTGATTAATTAAGCTAAATTTGATGGCAGTGTTTGAATTTATTGGAATTAATAGATCACTTGGAACTGTGACTAATAGGTAGGTTGTGACTGTAGTTGATAAATTACAGGTGCTATAGGCTGATAAATTGGTGGTAAATACATTTACTACATCATTGGTGGGTAATAAAGTTGATAATAGTTCTGATTTGGGTGGTAATTTGGAATTTGAAATTGGTGATTAGGGTTTTGATATTGATTTCCTAATCATTGATTATTAATTCTAGTGTGGTAATCAATCCTAATATGTCCTTGTTTATCACAATTGTGACAGATACATGTCTTTTGTTGCCACAATAGTCAAGTTGACAATGATATGAAACATGACTGATTTTGGTAATAATTTCTAAGATTGTTATAACATTGTGACAGTTGATATATTGCCTGATTGTTGTTAGCTAAGTACTCTTCTAATTTCTAATTGATTGAATCACTAAATTGTTTCAATTTAGAATCCAATTTAAATAATCTGTTTATTACTAGATTTACAGCTGGACATAGTTAGCTTCAAGTTTAGCTGATTCAAAGTCTCTGGCATATGTAATTGCTGCTTACAAGTCAGCTAGATGTAATAAACATATATGTTAAAGGATACTACTGTGCAGACCATAAATAAACTGGTTCAAAATTTGTGGTGCTGTGAAATAGTTGACATTGATTGCTTGGATTTGGCACAGATTTCTATGAAAACATCCTAAGTAAGTGATAACTGCTTTAGTGTCTCCTTATTTTATAGTGGTGAAGGTATTAACCAAGTGGTTAATCCTGTTATTATTACTAAAATATCTTAGAAATTTTAGCTTAAATGTGTCGAAAGTTTGGGGTTTTTGAACCAAACTTTAATATCACGAGTTGGCAGTATTCTATAGAAAATAGAGAATGGCTTGTAGTGTTCTGGTGTCATTCCATCTATTGGCTGTAATGGTTTTTTTTATGTTGTTGAGTCATACTTGGGTATTGTCTTCTTTGCCAGTAAATTTTTCTATTTTGGCAATTGAAACATAAGCTATTTGTACTGCAATTTGTTGTGGTTGTTATGGTGGTTGTTAAAGTAGTTGCTGATGTTGTATTGGCTGTTGTAGTGATATAGCAACTGGTAGTGAATCAATTACAAGTTTTGGAGGTAAGTTTTGCTGAGTAACAATGTTGAGGTTTGGATTGTTCTAATTTTACTGAGTTTAATCAATCAGAGTTTGATTTTCTGGGTTTTCTGAAATTAAATTTTGATAATTAAATTTCTGATCTTCATTTTTTTCTTCTTCTGATTCCATCACTTCTTAAAAACTCATGGCTCTGAAATTTGGTTGAGATAACAGTAATCAAAATCCTGATGGTGTTAGTGATCACAATTTAAATCCTTCAAAATAATCATTATAGGTTCCTAACAATTCTGCTTTCTTTTGTTTACTTTAAAATGGAAGTTAGACTAATGATGATTTTGCATTTGAGGTGGACATGCCTAGTGATGAAATATTGATAGTACTTCTAAGTTGGTGATTCTACTCTTGTTTTTTTCCAAGTAGGTGATTGTATTTTTTGAAGTGTTATCATTGGTGTTTGTAGTTTTTTTTTGCCTTTGTTTGCATAAGTAATTGGATATTTTTGTTGAGTGTGATTTTCAATTTCTCTATTGATTTCAATAAGGATTGCTGTGAAATTATAATTTGCTAGTAGGCTAGTATTTTGAATTAATTTGTTGTAAAAATTTCCTCTTGCTGAGTTGGTTTCTACTAATACTCTTAGCAAATATGAGATTCTCTTATTAATATAAAAATTGAAGGCAGATTTTACTGATAGGTAATTGTTGGTTAATTTCAAGTGTTAACAATAATACTGAAATAAAGATTTGGCAAATCCTAAATAATTTGTTCTTATTCTTTCTGGTTTTGCCACTTTTGAATGGTTGTGTATTGGTGCTGGTTTTTTGTAGAATTATATCTCACAGAAAGCACTAAATGTTACAGGTGATTATTTGGGGTCTTAAATCAAATAACAAATCTGTAACTTAGTGCTCAATAGTTGAATTATGTTGGTAATATCTGAAGATTGTTTATATCTAAAAGTTTTGGTTGAGTTCTTTGTATAATGAACAGAGATTCAATAGTTGTTTTCAGTAGTCTTTCAGAATCACAATTCTGTTAATTCTTTTCTTGGCTTGGTGGCCAGCAATCTTCTGGTAAGTAATCCTTAAATTCAAGTGTCTACTTTTTTGTAAAAGTCTTTTACTAGGCAATTCTTGATGTCAATAACTTAGTATTTAATTTTTAATCAATTAATAAACAACAAAGAAATAAAATACAAAAGAAAATTAAAGAAAATAAAATGTAAACCAAGGTAATAAAGTTAATATCCTATCAATAGCTATGATTAAGAGCTATTGTTCCAGTATGGTTAAGTATCAACAGTTATTAACATGAAGTATTAATAGTCAGAGTCTGATAAATATTTTTTAATCATATGATAGCAACATGAATTAGATGTGGATAAGTATTTTATTGATATTTTGATGATTTCACTTCAGTAGATACAAACTATCTAAGAAGTAATTAGTAAATAAATAGGAAAAGAAATTCAAACTAAAAGGTTTTGGTTCTGATTCTGTTTTTTCTGCTTTTAATGCTCTTGCTATATATACATAATTTAGGTTCTACAGAATCACTCACATTCCCAAGTAATGTGCTATAATTTTTTAAGCAATGCTTACATTGCTAAACAATGTGCTTACATGCTAATTACTACTCTCCTATTGGTCTATTTGTTTTTTTACTATTTTTTTTTATATGTTTTCTTTATGAATAACACTAATATTGTTAGCTGTTGTTCTATGATTGTTTTTTAATGTTTCTATATGCTGATATGTTTTTTGGTATAAAGTAGTTTCAAAATTTTTTTTGGTATTGTTTTTGTTAAAAAAAAAGATATTTTTTATTTAATAGATAGAGTAGTTTTTTTTTATAGATTAGTTTGAATAGTGTAAACTGGGTAATATTTTGCTTTAATATTTGGTATATAAATAATACAGAAAGTATAAATAAGTCTTATTCTTACACATTTTTATAACTTAATTTTGCTAATGTTTTATACAGTGTTTAGTTAAATTGTTTTACCAGTTTATTTGTTTGTAGGTGATAAAATAACAATAAGAGTTGTTTTATTCCAAACTATTAGCTTAGTTCAGTTAGTGTACTATTGATAAAATATATTTCTTGGTTGAATAACAATTCTTTTAAACATCTATGATGGCAAATTAGATCTTAGTATACAAACTTAGCTACTGTTTTAGCATCAACTACTTGGATCACTCTGGCTTCTGGCCACTTGGTAAGATAATTTACAACTACAGCTATGTAACAATTTTCCTTGAATGTAATTAAAAAAAGACCAACCAAATCAATCTTTATTTTATCAAATAAATTTCCAACTAGAATAGATCAAAATAGTTCCATTGTTCTGGTTTCTCTTTTTTATTGGCATGAATTATTGTTAAGAACATATTCAAAAATGTTTTTATATATTATTGGCCAATAGTATAGATTTGTGGTTTTTTCTAGAATAGTGTTTTTATTGAAGTGTTTTGCAGTTGGGTCAAAATACATACTATGCAAAACAGTTTCTTTTTTATTGTTTTTTATAATTTGTTGTGGAATAATATAATTTTAGCATTCTTGATAGTATAATTGGTTGTTCTAAATAAAGTAATTACAAGCTTGTTTCTATATACTACTTTGTTTTTGTTAAGATAATAGCTCCTTGAACTGAAAAGTTAATAAATACTAATGTAATCACTAATAGGTAGTTGTATCTATGAATTTAAAATTAGATTTGTATTATCTTTGATAAACTGTTGGCATTAGTGTTTTTGAATTCTTTTTTATAATGAACTTTGTATGAGAATTGTTGCAGATAAGTATTCTATTATGTATATCTTCCTTCTAGTTGTGGTTTACTGAATAACCAAATAAGTCTCTTATAATTAGTATATAGGTTAAATAGTTGGCAAAGATAGTGTCTCCAATTTTGTACTGCTTAGTAGATAGCAAAACATTCTAAATTTGTTATGTTATATATTTTCTTTACTGCACTAATACTGTGATTGGCATAGACAATTAGATGCTCTCTATTGTCTGATTTAATTTGTAACAGAATGGCTTTTAATGCATTTTTTAAGATGTCTGTAGCAATGATGAAATGTTTATTAAAATTTAAATAAATCAATATTGGTGTTTTTATTAAGCACTATTTAAAATAATTAAACACTTTTTGTTGTTTTTTTTTTATAAGTACAGAACATATTTCAAAAGTAAATGATAAAAAAATTTTGCAATGTCAGAGAAGCCTTTGACAAATCAACAATAATATCTTGTCAGTCTTAAAAATTCTTGTAATTCTTGCAGATTAATTAGAACCAGAAAATTTTTAACTTTCTGAACTTTATTTGGATTAAGTTTTACTTTGTTTTTGCCTATTACATGTCTCAGAAATTTAAGTTCAGTCTTTTCAAAAAAACATTTGTCAGAATTAAGTTTTAGTTTAATGTTATAAAGATAATTAAAGACTTGTTAGAAATAGAGCAAGTAGTTGTTAAATGCTTTAAAAAATACATTGGTGTTATTCAAATATATTATGACTGATTTCCAAAAAATTTTCTTGTACACAATATTTATAAGATGCTAAAAAATAGCAGAAGTATTGCAAAGTCCAAAGAGTATTATATTGAATTCAAAATTTTTGTTTTGTGTAGTAAATATTATTTTTTTTGTCTTTGGAGTTTATTTTGACTTGCCAATATTCACTGGCTAGATCCAAAGATAAAAACCATTTCTTATTTTTCAAATTATTCAGAATTTTTTGAATCAAGAAAGTAAAATAATTATTCTTTTAAATAATACTATTTAACTTTTAGTAGTTTATGCAAAACTGTATTTTCCCATTTTTTTTGATGGCCAATATGACTGGAGAAAACCAAAGGCTTAACAATTTTTTGATTAACTTATTATTTAATATTAATTATACTTTTTGTTTAATCAGATTATTGTTTGCTGGAGTTACTTGATAGATTTATTGTTTAATAGATTATACATCTTTTATGTCAATCTGAGTTTTATAATATCAGTATATTCAAATTTATTTTTACTGGTAAAAACATTGGTGTATTGATTCAAGAAAATTTTGATTTATATTTATTGGAGTATACTTAAGTTTCTTAAATTTAGTTTAGTAATTTTTTTAGATGTAAACAAATAATTTTCTTTTGGCAGGTTTCATACTTGTAAAGTAATATCACAAAATAAAAACAGTTGTACAAAGTTCAAAATAGGCTGTGGTTTCTCAGAATTCTGAATGTTGGAAGAAATGAAGCCAACAAAAATTCTTTCAGAAATTTCAATAACATTTTTAGTAAGGTTGTAAATAAAAATTTTAAAATTTTTATGAGCCATAATAGAGATATATAGGTTAGCAATATCAGGTAGGCAACAGATTTCTAGATTGGCTTTAAATAATAAAACTTAGTCTTAGATCTTTCAATTCACCTTAAAAATATACTGTTAATATAGAAAAATAAAGATGACTGTATTAGTGTAGATGAATTCTATTTTGTTACTGTCTTTTTTTACAAAATTAATTAGTACATTCTCTTTTCCACTTAATTTAAACCCATTAATATCTTTGGTAGTAAAATCTAGTTTTTTGTGTGATGTAACTGGGATTAATTGTGATATTTTTACAAAAAGTAGGAAAATAGCTTGAGCAATCTTTTTTTGTGATTTAATTGTATAGAGTTTATTGAAATTGTTTTATAGTATAATAATGATGTTTTCTATATATTTGGCATTAATAATTATTCCTTTTATGTTGATTTTTTTTACAAGACTTGACTGTGAGACAACTTAAATCATATTATTAACAAAAATTTTTAAAGCTATTTTGAGATCTATTTTTACAAGAGAGTATAAAGTTATAACTACAGAGAATTGTCTGAAGTATCTTAAATCAAATCCAGCATTGTTTTCATGTGTTTTTTCAAAGCAAATTTCTTTATTGTCATTACTATATTATTTCAATTCTAATTTCTTAAAGAGATTAGAGTAGATAAAATACTGTTCTATTTTGGTAGTATTATTTGGCTTTTAAAATAACATGTTCTTAGCATCAAACTTATATTATTCTTCTGGTTTTAATAGTTTAATAATAGAGTATAGTGTTCTTGAAGGTAAATTAAATACGAAATTACACTTATTACAGTATTGAAAATAACAAAAAATCAAGCAATAACCACACAGTTTTGTATTAAGATCTGCAAGTCTCTGTTTTTGTTCTTTTTAGATTAGAGCCAGTTCTTAATATTAGTTTTAGAATGCTTTGGAATCATTTGTAAATATGTTGTTTATTTCTTTAATTGTTACTAAGACATTTTTTATAATATGTATTTTCTTAATAATGGCTTCTTTTCATTTGGCTGTGACTATTTTCTAAATTTTTTTTTTATTATGGGGCCATAAATCCAGTCAGTTTATTATTTAACTATATGCTGTTGTAAATGGAATGTTTTTTTTGGTTCAGTTATTTATTAGGATAGTGTATTGACACAATTCATTACTGTTACTTATAGAAATTAAGAATATTATAGTTAAAGAAATAGCCAATCAGAAGTAAGCATAATAATAAAAAAATTGTAAAATTCCAGAATTCCAGAATTCCAAAAATTTTATATAATATTAATTATATATATACAGAGGGGTATAAAAAGTATTGGATACTTAATATAATATATAAAAAAGGCTATATATTATAATACCATTACCAATTTAAGCCATAATTTTTTTTATAATTACTTATAGTTATAATCTACAAATCAACATAAATCATGTCTTTGTAAAACACAATAGTGGATTATATGCATATATATAAAATATCAAACATTTTTGTTATAAAAAAATTTACCACATCAAATGTGTCTTGGAAAAGAACTTTCTGAATACCAAAAAGGAGGAATTATTTCAGCAATAAAGTTAGGACATACAAACAGTGAGATTTTCATGACTATTGGATGTTTACATTCTTCTGTAATACATGTATAGAAGTCATACGAGCTAAAAAAACTTCCTAAAAAATGAATGGGCCAACCACAAATTTTTAACAAATGTGCACATGAACAACTCAAATATTCAATAATGGAGAATAAAGAAACCTGCCACCAAACTTTTTCTCAAATACGATTGAATTTTATTAAAGATACCAACAAATCTATTTCTATACAAACTATTTGAAATGGATTAGCTCAAGAAGAACTTCACTCGTGCATTTCTCGTTTCAAGCCATTAATTTTCAAATTAAATAAAGAAAAATGTTTACAATGGGCTTGTACTTATGAAAATTGGACAGTAGAAGATTTTAAATGAGTTGTTTGGTCAGATGAATCTACATATACACAATTTAGGACTACAGAATTTGGATGTGTATGGCATAAACCTTCCGAAGACTTTCATAAGAATTGTATTGTGGCCACAGTTAGAAAAAGCTTTGGTCACATGTTTTGGAGATGTTTTTCATGGGTTGGTTTAGATCTTTTAGTTCCTTTGGTTGGTCATATTACTGGAGTTATACACCACGAAACCTTGGCTAATTATGCAATTCCTACGGTAAAACTTTATGCAAAAAAAACTAAAAAAAATTTTTTTTTCCAGGAAGACAATGCATCAATCCACACATTAAAAGTCACACATTCTTTTCTTACCTCTTCAAATGTTGAATTACTTCCTTGGCCAGCACAAAGTCCTGATATTACTTCAATAGAAAATCTTTGGTCATATATTGAAGTTAAAATTTGTCAACATAATTTACAACCCTCAAATATTGTACAATTGGAACAGTGGGTTAAGGAAGAATGGAATGCAATACTTGTAAATTACTATCGTAATTTGATCAAGTCTATACTATGTCGAGTTCAAGCTATTTTTAAAGCAAATAGAGGTCAAACAAAATACTAACATGTATTTTAATATAATAATAAAAAATTAATAATTCATAAGTTAGTTCTTTTATATAACATATTATAAAAGTGTCCAATACTTTTTATACCCCCCTGTATAACAGTAGCATTAGAAGTAAGAAAAAGCAAAATCTAGTTCCAGTTAGTATTTCCTTTTTTATCTATTAATTAACCTTTACTTCATGGATAATTAATATCAACTGAAGTAAATTTATTATCCCATATTAAATAAAACATATTTGTTATTATCTAATCTATGCTGTTATTATTTGATTGAGAATATTAATTCATCTTTTATTATTAACACTTTATGTTAACAATATCCAATACTTAACTATACTGAAACAATAATTCTTAATTATGACTATTGATGGAATACTAATCTTTTATTTTTTTATTTATTTTTTATTTTTTTTATTTGTTTTATTTTGTGTTTGTTGATTTATTAATTGATTAAAAGATTAACGTGTGAAATACTGACATCAAGATATAGCACTAATAAAAAACTCAAAAATAAAGCTAAACATTCGGAATTAAGAATAGCTTATCAAGAAATACTGGCCACCAAGCTGAGAAAAAAATTGATGGAATATATATTCTGAGAAGTGACAGATACCAAAATATACCAATTTGAAGATTGGAAAAGAAATTAAAACAAAACATCACAAAAAATATTACCATTGAATCTCTGTTTATTATACAAAAGATTCAACCAAAATCTTCAAATATTACTAATACTATTCAATTATTAAGCACCAAGTTATGGGTTTGTTATTTGTTTTTATACCCTAAATAATCATCTGTAATATTTGGTGCTTTCTGTGAGATATAATTCAACAGAGAACCAACACCAGCAACAACCATGCAGGAAAGTGGCAGACCAAGAGAAAACAAGGGAAAATCACTTAGGATTTGCGAAATCCTTATTTTACTATTACCTTTGAAAAACTCATTAAATTAAAACTCTGATTATTCAAGACCCAATCATTAAAACCCCAACCATTTGAAACGTACCATTGATAAATTTGTTAAAAACTCATTAAAATTAAAACTCCGATTATTTAAAACCCAATCATTAAAACTCTGAACATTCGAAAATTACTGTTGAGAAATTCGTTAAAACTTGTTAAATTAAAACTCTGATTATTCAAAATCTGATCATTAAAACCCTAAACATTCGAAACTTACCATTGATAAATTCATTAAACTTTATTAAATTAAGAACTCTAATTATTCAAAACCCAATCATTAAAACTCCGAACATTCGAAAATTACTGTTAATAAATTCATTAAAAATTTGTTAAATTAAAACTCCATTTATTCAAAACCCAATCATTAAAACCCCAAACATTCGAAACTTACTATTGATAAATTTGTTAAAAATTTGTTAAATTAAAACTCCAATTATTCAAAACCTGATCATTAAAACCCCAAACATTTGAAACTTACCATTAATAAATTCATTAAAAACTTATTAAATTAAAACTCCAATTATTCAAGACCTAATTATTAAAACCCCAAACATTTGAAATGTACCATTGATAAATTTGTTAAAAACTTGTTAAATTAAAACTCTGTTTATTCAAAATCCAATTGTTAAAACCCCAAACATTCGAAACTTACCTTTGATAGATTTGTTAAAAAAACTTGTTAAATTAAAACTCTGATTATTCAAGACCTGATTATTAAAACTCCAATTATTTAAGACCCAATTGTTAAAAAACCCAAACATTTGAAACCTGATAATTCCAACCCTGCTATCATACAAAGAAACTTACTGTCGATAAAACTCATTAAACTTTTAGCAATTCAAACTCTGAGAATTATTCAAAAATCCGAACATTCAAAGTCTGATAAATTCCAAACACCACTATCATACAAAGAAACTTACCTAATTCCCACAGTACCAATAAATCAGAAAAATCCACCTGACAGCCCTAAGTCAGAATATTGGGATGTAGTTACAATCCACTTCCATGTGTCATATATTTGAAGAAGAGCCAATCAGTGAGAACAAATAGGAATCGGAATCAGAACTTAATCCCAATTCAAACTCCACTGATAACAGCAATGATTCAAACACTACTAATGACAGCAACAATTCAAACTTCGCTAATGACAACAATGATTCAAACTCTGCTAATGACAACAACAATTCAAACTCCACTAATGACAACAACAATTCAAACTTCACTAATAACAATAACAATTCAAACTCTGCCAACAACAAATTCAAACTCCACTTCAAACACTGAACAATATATCATGCTTCTAGATCTTATAATGGAGCAGAAATTAACTAAATTCAGTAATAATAATGAGAGCATTATGTCTAAACATACACATAATACAGATGCAAGATTTGAAATTAATATTTTGGACAGACTGCTATAGTTAAAAACCCCAGTCATGTATAAAATTAGATTTACAAATAGCAATAAAAATTACAGCAACAACATTAATACAAAAGAGAAATTTAGAAAATTTTGCAGAAGCTTAATATTAAAGAAAGAAATAATGTTACTTATAAAAAAAAAATACAAGAAAATAGTAGGAAAAAACAAATAGAGAAAATAGACCAATAAGAGAATAGTATTTAGCATATGAGCACATTGCTCAGCAATGTGAAACATTGTCAGAGAATTACAACACATTGTTCAGCAATAAGCACATTGTTAGAAATTACAGACACATTGCTCAGCAATGTAGAGCAATGTCAGAAATCATGGCACATTGCTCAACAATGTAAGCATTGCTTGAGAAATTATAAAACATTGCTTGAGAATGTGAACAATCTTGTAGAACTCAAATTATATATATATAGCAGTAGTATCAGAAGTTAGAAAATTAGTCAATTAGGCTCAAAATTAAGAAAACTGAAAGTCAGTAGGACTTTCAGAGTCAATTAGACTCACAGGTTATAATTATTAAATATTCTTCCTTTAAAAGATAGAATACTATAACTTGAAGTAAAATTACTCTCATATTAATGTTATTATCCACTACTTAACCTGCTGGCACAATAGCTCTTGATCACAGCTATTAACAGAATACTTATTTTTTATTTTATTTTATTTTCTTTATTTCTTTATTTTCTTTTATTTTCTTTATTTTATTTTCTTTTCTTTTGTTATTCACTAAATTGATTAAAGAGTTAAGTGCTAAGTTATTGATGTCAAGAATAGCCTGGTAAAAGACCCCAAAGGAAGGGTATTGGAATTGAGAATTTAAGGATAGCTTACCAGAAAGGCATTTCTGCCAAGATTACCAGCCACCATGCTGAGAAAAAAATTCGATGGAATTGTGATTCTGAGAGGCTATGAGAAAGACAACAATTAAATTTCTGTCCATTATACAAAAAACTTCACAACAAAATCTTCAGATCTACCAAACCTTCAGATAAAACAACACCTTCAGAGATACCAACACCAATTATATTAATTGAGCACCAAATTACAGGTTTGTTATTTGATTTAAGACCCCAAATAATCACCTGTAACAACAATTCCAGCTCTGCTCAATATAACAATGAAAATAACAATAATTCGGACTCTGATTCAAAACCCAAAACATATATCGTGCTGTTTAATCTCACTAAAAAGCAGGAACTTAAATAATTCAGTGATAACAATGAAGATATTATGTCAGAACAAGCACATAATACCAATGCAGAGTTTGATTTAAGATATCCAAAGAAAGATGCTTTCAAATTGGAACCACATTTGTACACTTGTATTGATTTGAAAATAGCACTAGAAATTCTAGCAATAACAATAGTTCAATTAGCATCTAGGAGTAATCTAGCAAAAAAAGGAATTAACATTAGAGGAGAAATAATTAATGCAAAATATATAGAAAATATCATTACAATGCTATAAAATAATTCAAAAAAAGCCTACATTATAGAGCCAAATAAAAAGATAGCACAGACAATATTCCTGTTTTTGGTTAAAATAGCTCAATTAGTATCAGTAGGAAACAAGAAAGAATTAGGAATTACAGCTAGAGGAATACAGGGTTTTGGATTCACAGGTAAAATAAATGTACTAGTTAATATGGCAGAGAAAAAAATTATTGACAAGAAAGAAATTATTTCTACCTGTCAATTAATTTCCATTCCACCATATGATTAATACATAATAGTCATAGAAAGAAAAATAAAAGACCAGATTCAGATTTTTGAGACAGAAGCAACACTTTGTAAATCAGAAAAGATTGGATTAGTCAATCTACACATACCAGCCAAAAACCACAGACACATCAAAATTTCTATTTATAATAACACAAAAAATATCATTAAAATACTAGAAAAAACTATTATTGGATACTTAACCACTGAAATTGAAGACCAACTGCCAAACACCATTGCAGACTTTCTACAACTGTGTGGATATATAGATATTACATCACAAACAATATATGGACAAGAAAAATATTATCTGCTCCAACCAAAACAATTGGAACAGATGAACTTAGGAAATCTAGACCCACTACAATATATGCAGCTTAAGGTGTTACTCAACAACTTCAATAACATCTTTGCTAATAAAAATGAATTTGGAAGAACTGACATAATTCAGCATCAAATCAAAATTGGAAATGCAATGCCAATTAAACAAAAAGCATAGAAAGTACTACCAGTTAGCCATGAGATTATTTGTTAAGAAATCAATCAGATGCTTAATAATAGATTAATTCAGTCATTAATAAGCCCATGGTTATCACCAGTAGTATTAATCTATAAAAAGAATGAAAAAATCCACTTTTGTGTAGATTACTAGAAACTAAATGGAATAACAAAAAGAAATAGCTACTCAACTCCAAAAATCCAAAAACTTTTTGATGCTTTTGAAGGAAAAAAATGGTTTTCAACTTTAAACTTAAACAGTGGTTACTGGCAAGTAGCTATAAAACTGGAAGATAAAGAGAAAATGACTTTTACAACTTGAAAAAAAAACTTCGAATTTAAAGTGATGACATTTGGCTTGATGAATGCTCCAGCCATATTTCAATGGCTCATAGAAATTGTCTATACAGGACTACTATGGAAATCAGTAGTCATATATCTGAATGACACCAATGTGTTTTTAAAAATATTTGATAATCATCTATATCATCTTCAACAAGTATTTGAAAAACTCAGATGAGCAGGATTGAAATTAAATCCCAACAAATGTTTCTTTGACAAAACAAAACTCAAGTTTTTGGAACATATTGTGAGCAAAGATGGTATCAAAACAGATTTAGATAAAATTGAGATTGTTAAGAACTTTCCAGTACCAAATAATTTTATAAAATTAAGAGCATTTTTGGAATTTGCTGAATACTACTGCCACTTTATCAAAAACTTTTCCAAAATAGCTCAATCACTACACCAACTCCAAACAAAAAACACCAAATATGAATGGACTAAAACTCAACAAGAAGCTTTTGATATATTAAGAAGAAAGCTTATTCAAGCCCTAGTATTGATCTATCCAAATCATAACAAACCATTCATAATTACAACTAATGCATCTAGTCAAGCATTAAAAGCAGTACTATCTCAGAAAGAACTGAATGGATAAAAACACCCAGTAGCTTATGTCAGTAGAAACTTAAGTTCAACTGAAAAGAACTATAGAACTCCAGTACTAGAACACTTAGCTATCTATTAGGCTGTCATCAAATGGAAAGAATACTTGAGTCAGAAGTTTGATGTCTACACTGATTACAAAGGATTGACTTCAATTCAGAAGCAAGAATTTGCAGACAATTGTCATACCAGATAGAAAATAGAACTTTTACTATTTAATTATACAGTACACTATAAAAAAGGAAAAAAAAATGGAAATGCCAACAGTTTGTCACTAATAAAATAAGTCTAAAAACATTTTCAATCCAAAAATATAACAAAAGATGAATATACAAAAATACCAACAACTCTAATATTATATAAATACCCAATTGTTCAAGGAGAAATTATCTCAAAAAAAACAAAATAACATAAAACAACAATCAAAATATTTTATCAACCATCAAAATATACTTTATCAGAAAAACAAAAAAAATCTAGATCAACCAACCAGAGTAATCACAGAACCAGAGAAAGAGACAATATTATTCAACATGTATTCAGACTCAACAGCAGAACATTTTCACAAAAAAGCAACCATAGAAAGAATCAGAAAAAAATACTATTGGCCATCAATATATCCAAACATCATCTAATATGTTCAAAATTGTGATGCTTGTCAGAAAAGAAGAGGAACGAAACCCAGTGAATCATTAAAACCAATCAAAGTGGAACAACCATTTGATTGTATTGGAATTGACTTAGTTGGACTATTAACAATCACCAGTAGAGACAACAGATATATTGTAGTAGCTATAGATTATCTTACAAAATGGCCAGAAGCAAAAGCCATTTAAAGAGCAGATGTAGAATCTATTGTCAAATTCATTTATCAAGATTTGATCTGTTGACATAGATGTCCAAAAAAACTATTATCAGATTAAGGAACTCATTTTGTAAATAGAACATTAGCAGAATTAAGTCACAGATTTGAAATAAAAAGACCATTATTGTTACCATATCATCCACAAACAAATGAGTTAGTTGAAAGATTCAACAGAACATTGTGTAAAACAATAGCCAAGATTAGCCAAGAAAACCAGAATGAATGAAATTTATTTATACCATCAGTATTATTTGCTTATTGGACAATAAAACAAGACATTACACAAGCAACATCATTTGAATTAATATACAGTAGAACAGCAATATTACCAGTTAAGATAGAAGTCAAAACATATCCAACAGAATCAATAACAAAAGAGAATTTTCAAAGAACATTGTTGAAAAAAACATATAACTTAATAGAGACACTAGAAAACAAATGGTGAAAAGCAGCTGATAACATCCAAAAGTCACAAGAAAAACAAAAAAAAAGACACAATAACCAACTACCAGAGAAACCAGTCAAATTCAGAATTGGAGACAAAGTATTTCTACATTGTACCAAAACAGAAAAACAATAGAATGGAAAATTTGATCCCAAATGAAACAGACCATTTCACATAGAAAAAATTTTAGGAAATAGAGCTTATAAATTAAGATTAAACAACAAAATATTAACCAAAGCAGCACATAAAGATTGACTGAAATTATATCAAAACATAATATTAGCATTTACCAGTAATATTCCACAACTGGGAGCATAGAGAATACTGGTTCAACCAGATAAGATTCTACAAGACCTGGAACCAATCATAGTTATTGAACCAAACACATCAAATTGAACAAAGAAATATATAAAAACATAGTGGATGCGACAAAAACAACAAAGAAAAATGAAAATACTAGACCATATTTATACTTTAGCTTAACAATTGTTTCAGACTTTAAGTCAATAACAAGTAAACATAGAAATTATTATTAACAATCAAACAATTTGTTATTGAAATACCAAACAAAAAAGGAAAAATACACCATACCAGTAACCACAAAAACAATCAATGAACTGGTCAGATAAAATAGTAGAAAAAGTAAAAAACACTTTTAGAAAAATAACCATCACAGTTCCAACAGAAAAACTAGTGAAAAAAAATTGGAACCAATAGATAGACCAACTTCCAATACCATACTGTTACTATCAATTAGGACAAAAAGTAGATATTCAAAAATTATACCTTAATAAATCCAAGAAAATCTTCAATCAAAAGATAATTCAGAACATTGAAGACATTATTGGAAAGAAAACAAACTTGACATTACATATTAAGACCATTTATTGACTACACACTATATTTCAAAACTACCCAGAAGTATTGTTACACTCTGACATAGAAACAATAACCATCAACCAATAGGGAAAAATAAACAACTCACAAATCAAAGAAATAAAGAGCAGAGTAGAACAGACACTACTTGAAAAAGAAGTATTTGACATAATTCAAAATGAAGATTTTAACAGAGCTTAATATTAAAGGAGGAAATAATGTTACTCATAAAAAAAAAAACAGATATAAAAAATAATAGACCAATAAGAAAGTAGTAGTTAACACATAAGCACATTGCTTAGCAATGTGGAGCAATATTAGAAATCATGGCATATTGTTCAACAATGTGGAGTAATGTTAAAAAATTAGAACACATTGCTCAGCAATGTGAGCATTGTTTAAGAAATTATAGCACATTACTTGGGAATGTGAGTAATCTCATAGAACATCAATTATGTATATATAGTGGTAGTATTAGAAGTAAAAAAGACAGATCTCTTAGTTTAGATTTGATTTAAGCAATCTTCCACATTACAAATATCAATAAATAATTATTTACTATCTTAATCTACTCTCTACTATTAATAATTCATGTTAATAGTTGCTGACACTTAATTACACTAGAAAAATAGCTCTTAATCATGGTTATTGATGAGATATTAATATGCAAATTACTTTGACTTATTTATTATTATTTTTTCTTGTTTTATTTTCTTTGTTGTTTGTTAACTTAATTAAAAAATTTATATGTAGAGATACTGACATCAGAATATAGCACTGGTAAAAGACCCAGGAATAAGAGTAGACACTCAGAATTGAAAATATCTTATCAAGAGGATTATTGGCCATTACACTAAGAAAAAAAATTAATAAAACTGTGGTTTTGGGAAGCTATAGATAAAACTATCAATTAAATCTCTGTCTATTATACAAAAAACTCCATCAAAACCTTCAGATACAAACAACCTACCAATATTACCAACCAGAACAACTGTTAAAACACCAAGTTATGGGTTTGTTATTTGCCTTGAGACCCCAAATAATCATTTGTAACACTATTAACACAAACTACTTTATAGTGCCACAGATTTTGAACCAGTTTATCTGTGGACTATGTAGTAGCATTCTTCAGTGCATACATCTATTACATTCACAAACACTTTAAGATATAATTATTCATATCAGAGATTTCAAATTACCCAAGCTAAAAGCCAATTACATTCAAGCTATTAATCTAGTAATAAATAGATTATTTAACTTGGACTCCAAATTGAAACAATTCAATAATTCTATTAACCAGAAATTAGAAGAATACTTAGTTAACAATTAAGCAATATATTAATCTCTACAATATTGTAACCATTCAGAAATTTTCAATTAGTTCCAAAATTAGTCATGTTTTTTTTTATCATCTTATTAATTATGGCCACAAAAAATGTGTATCTGCCATAATTGTAATAAATAAAGCCATTTAAGGATTGATTGCCATGCCAAAATTAATAATCAATAATCGGAAAATCAATATTGAAACCCCAATTACTGATTTTAAACTCCAAATTATTAACCAAATCAAGACCCATATCAATTTTATTACATCCTAATAACACAACAAGCAATATACTCACTATCAATTTATTAGTCTTTAGTATTAGTAATATATTAACTGCAGCCACAAGTCATCTATAAACCCCAATTATTTCAAACACCACCACAAAACTTATATAAAAACAGAAGCCAAAGGCCAAAGATCATTCAAATTTGACAGAATTAGAGATTGGCAATAGTAATACACCAATTAATTTCCAGTTTATCAAACCAATTATTGGGAACATGACAACAAAATTCAGAAAACCACTATGTCTAAAACCCAAATATTCAAAACTATTTAAGTCTTTTTATTACACCAGAAAATGTTTTAACCAACAACCAGAAATCAATTA
This sequence comes from Geosiphon pyriformis, assembly GCA_016748015.1. Lineage (NCBI taxonomy): Eukaryota > Fungi > Glomeromycota > Glomeromycetes > Archaeosporales > Geosiphonaceae > Geosiphon > Geosiphon pyriformis. The sequence goes on from JAAOMT010000057.1 coordinate 515,532, forward strand.
ACTTACACTTATCAACAATATTTTATCTGCTATCATTACAAACAACAAATTGCTCACAGCCATATTTTTTTTCGAACTGAAAGAACCAATAACAATTCTTTTATTTAATAGAGCAGTTTTTAATACTAAACCAATTACCACTATGTATATCAATGCCAAAGTAGATGGCCAATCTATTAAACTCATTCTTAATAGTGGATCAGCAGACAACATCATCATATAACAATTCATGAACCAATTAGGTTGCCAAGTTAATTGAACTGTTAGCATAAGAATAATTATTGCTAATAGAGCAATAAAGACTTCAATTGGTGAAATTAATAACTTTTTCTTTGAAGTTAATGGCATTATTGCATCAATTAAAGTCCTAATTATGGAAGCCACTTAGTACTAAGTGCTAGTTGATAATGATTGGCTGTCCAAAACCAATACTGTACTTAACTAGAATACTCAAAAGCTACAATTCAGTCATAATAATTTGCAAACTTAAATACTTGCTATTTGTGGTCATTTTAAATCATTTACTATGTAATTATAGCCACTAATTAAATTTGAAGAAGAAATAAACAAATCTATCTGAGAAGCCTATCAAGTTTTATAAACTGAAAAAAAATACAATAAGTTATCATTCATACCAAACTAAGAAGAAAAAAAAATGTTCTAAGCAACCACCTTTACATATACTTTGTACACTACTATTAATCAAAACTAGCCAATCTATTGTTGATCCAAACTAATTTGTGTTAATTGTAATAAGAAATTGTTAACAATAGGCACATATTGTGGTAACAATAAGAAATGGCCAATAGCAATCAAGTATTATTGTCACCTATGTGTTCTTAAACACTTTAAATAATTAAAAAGATAAAGAAAATAAAACAACAAACCATGTCTTGCTTGTAGAAAAACTTTTTTAGACAAAGAAACATGAAATAACATTCTTGGTTGTAAAAAAATGTGTGCCAAATTATGCTAATACACAATTTTTATCAGTGATTAGATAAAAAGAGGAATGCCAATAGACACTGTTTGAAGGAGAGCCATAAAATATTTAGATGATTGTTTATACAATAATAATGAAATCTGGTGAATGGCAATTGCCAAAATCGAAAACATGTTTTCAGAAAAAATAAAAACAATTAAAACAACACACCAGAACCTAAAAAAATTATTTGGATTTTAAACTCTAATATTATTTTTAATGTTATAGATCTGAAACAATTTTACAAACACTACCAAAAATTAGCACTCACTAGAGAGAAGCAAAAGCAATGCTTAAAACAGCTTAATATCTAACTATGTAATCATTGTTTAATTCTATGTGATTTTTAGTATTGTAATAATTGTGACATCATTTATAATCCACTATCACAAATAATCTATTCAATCTCCAAAAAAGAAAAACCAATTAGCAAGTGCACAGCCAAATCAGAATCAAAATTCAATCATGATTTAAACTCCAATGATGACAAAAACAACAGTTTCAACTCTATTTACTATGACAATAACAAAGATAATTCAAACTTCAATTTAAATTCTAAGCAATATATTGTACTTTCAAATCTATCTATAAAGCAAAAACTAAGATAGTTCAATAATAATAATAAAAGTATTATGCTAGAATGTGTACATAATACTAATACAAGATTTGATTTAAAATATTTAGGAAAATATGTCATAATATTAAAGCCTAATATACACACTTGTATTGATTTGAAATTAGCATTAGAAATTTTAGCAACAATAATGATTCAATTAGTATTCAGATCTAGTTTAACAAAAAAAGAAATTAGCATCAAAGAAGGAATAATTAATACAGGATATATAGGAAATATTATTATAATATTATAAAATAAATTAAAAAAACCATATATAATTGAACCAAATAAAAAAATAGCACAGACCATATTCTTATCTTTGGTAAAAATAGCTCAATTAGTGTTAGTAAAAACAAGAAAAAAATTAAGAATCACAGCGAAAAAAAAATAGATTCGAATCAATGGGTAGAATAGACATATCAATTAATATGACAGAAAAAGAATCAATTAATAAGGGAGAAATTATCTTCACCAATTGATCAGTTTTTATTCTACTATATAACCAGTATATATTAGTAATAGAAAGAAAAATAAAGAACCAGCTCCAAATTTTTGAAAAAAAATCAACTATTTGTGAATCAAAGAAGATTGAATTACCAATCTCTATATATTGACCAAAAACTATAAACACATCAAAATTCTCATCTATAATACAATAAAACATTATAAAAATACCAAAAAAAACCACCATCAGATATTTAAATACTAAAGTTAAGGACCAACTACTAAACACCATTTCAAATTTTTTACAACTGTGTGAATATGTGAATATTATAAACAATATATGGATAAAAAGAATATTATTTGCTCTAACCAGAAAAATTGGACCAAATAAACTTGAAAAACTTAAAGCCACTTTAACATATACAACTCAAGATGCTATTCAACAATTTTATTAATATTTTTGCCAATAAAAACGAATTTGGCAGAACTGATATCATCTAACATTAAATCAAAACAAAAGATACAATGTCAATTAAACAATAAGCATACAAAATACTACCAGTAAGCCATTGTTATTCATAAAATATAGAAATTATATTAACATATAAATTAACCAATCAGAAGTAGATATAGTAAATAAGAAATTTCAGAATTCTTCTTAAAGAAATTGCAGGATTCCAGGAATTCTAGAATTCTTAGTGCAAAGAATTGAGAAATTAAAGAATCTCAATTATTTATATATAGTAGTAGCATTAAAAGCAGAAAAAACAGACATCTGAGTTCTATTTTCTAGTTAGCATCCATATATTCACACTATCAATAAATATACTTATTAATTATATTAATTTAGTTGTCTACTATTAACACTTTATGTTAATAGTAATTTATACTTAACCATACTAGAACAATAGATCTTAATTATGGCTATTGATAGAATACTAACTTAATTGTCTTGGCTTCATTTTCTGCATTTTTTTTATTTTTTTTTATTGTTTCTTGTTGTTTACTAATTGATTAAGGATTAAGTACTGAGTTATTGATGTTAAAAATAGTCTGGTAAAAGACCCAAAAACAAGGGTAGAGAACTTGAAAATTAAGAATAGCTTACCAGAAGGACATGATTGTTAGAATAAACTAGTCACTATGTTAAAGAAAAAAATTTGATGAAATTGTGATTTCAAAAGACTACTGATAAAACAACTATTAAATCTCTGTTTATTATACAAAAAACTCAAACTTAAAACCTTCAGATTAACAAAACCTTCAGATAACAAAAACTTTTAGATCACAAAACCTTCAGAAATTATTATTATCATATTAGCTATTAAGCACCAAGTTACAGATTTGTTATTTATTCAAGACTCCAAATAATTACCTGTAATATTTGATGCTTTTTGTGAGATATAATTCAACAGAAAACCAATACCAGTAACTACCATTCAAAACAGTGGCAGAATCAGAAAAAATAAGGACAAACCACTTGGAATTTGCGAAATTCTTATTCCAGTATTACAAAAACCATTGTTACAGGTAATAGTTGGAGTCTCAAAGCAAATAACAAACCTGTAACTTGGTGCTAAATAAATATAATGATGTTGGTTTCTGAAGGTTTTGGTTGAGTTTTTTGTATAATAGACAGAGATTCTAAGGTGGTTTTTTTTAATAATGTTTATGTATTAATTTACAGGTTATAGTAGTTGTTGTTTGTCGCTTTCTGGAATTACAATTCCATCAATTCTTTTTTCAGTGTAATGGCCGGCAATCTTCTGGTAAGCTATTCTCAAATCTGAGTGTTCACTCTTATTCCTGGATCTTTTACCAATGTTATATCCTGATGTCAATAATTCAGTACTTTAATCTTTAATTAATTAGAAAAACAAAAAAAAATAATAAAGAAAATAAAAAAATAAGCCAAAGCAATTGCAAGTTAATATCTTGTTAATAGCCATTGTTATCAGTAGAATTTAGCTATTAATTAGCATGAAATTACCCTTATAATTCCTATTATTAATTAGCTATATTATTATTATTTTGATTATTACTTATTATTTAATCAAATTATTAAATATTATTACTCAATCAATAATCTAATTTGTACTCTAAAAATTAAGATGATCAAATTACACAATACTCTAAACCATTTAACATAGTCAAAATTCGCCGAAATTAATAAAAATTGGCCGAAATAATCAATAGTTCAGTGAAATAACTTGTAGTTTACCAAAATGTATCTTTAGTTTACCCAAATTGTAGCAAAGAGAAAAATGCAAGTTTAAAGACTAGTACTACAACAAGTTGTATAAAAGAACAGCTTTTCTCTTCAAGAAAATGTATCCTTTCATAATATCTTAACATAGTATTTTACTTTAGATATCTTAATTGGAACAAATCATTTTTTACACATTTCAAATAAAAATTAAATATTCAAAAAACCAATCTTTTGATTATTATACTTGGAATTCTTCCAACACAACTAATGTTTTGAAATTGATTAGCTACCAATTTCAATAATTTGCTAGTGACTTCAGGCCTAAATAAAAAATGTTTTCCTTGATAAAATTTTATTTCTTTTATATTTCTTTTATTTTTCTTTTCTTTTCTTATTATAATCATTAAGATACTCTACAAACAAAATTTTTGTAGAAGAGTTGACTTTTACAGCAAAGTAACTACATATTTTTAGTAAGCTTTCAGATAAGCAATTCTTGGAAAAGAGTTGATGTTTACTACAATGTAACTACATAAAATAACTGGCAAGAAATTGGCCATTCTATTTATAAGCCCAGCAGTTCAAATTATAGGAGATAATTTGAAGATAAATTCAGTTATTGGAAGTCCAACTACTTCCTGAAAACATGAATTCACAGCAAATTAACATTAATAACATTAAAAAAAAGAGACAAAAAACCTCTGGTAATATTTGGTGCTCTTCTATAAAAATAACACAGCAATAACAACTTTAAAATGGTGACCACACCAAACACAACAACTTTAAAGTATTATTAATCAATTTACACCCATTGCAAACAGAGATTTAACATTCAAGACGGAATTGAAATTGTTAAAAGGACACTTTACTAATACATTAAAAACCATATTAACAATTATCTTCTTGGAAATTACAACATTTCAGAAATTAAAAGCAACCTCTACAATAATTTAGTGCACTATTCACAATTGGGAACTGAAGATCTTAACAGTGAAACACTTGTCACCTACTTCTAAGAACTTAATTTTAACATTATCAAGTATTGTAAAAAAACATATCTAGTACAGTCTAAATACTCTATCAATTTTGAATCAGAAACAAAAACAAGCAACAAAAGCAAACAAAAACTGAAACAACACTCAAGTACGACTCCAAATACTCCAAAAACACCAAAGACAACTACCAAACACTTACAAACACCTGAACAAGAAACCAGTATCAAATTACCACTTTCTATTACACCATTTTCAATTTCACTTGTTTAACCACAAATACCAAATTCACTATTTAATCATTTTTTTAGACCAGAAGACTTTCAGTTACCTAAAAATCTTACTTAACAGCAGAAACCAATATTAACCAGCACTAATATTATTGATTACTTACAAGAAAACAAAAGTAATCATTCAAAGAACTTAGAAAATAAGAAAACCGAATCAGAACAAAAAGAAACTACAGAAAACAAAGAAGAAATGACAACTGCTTACATTGCAAAAATTCCAGAATTTACTGGTGAAGATAATAATACCAGTTCTCAAGAATGACTTGACAAAATTCAGAAAACAAGAGAGGCAAATGGTTGGAACACAGCAAAAATGCTTAAAACAATCTTATACTTTCTCTAAGAAACTGCAAAAGAATGGTTTGAAAACTTAGAAAAACCATTTGGAAACTAGCAAGTATTTAAAAATGCATTCTTACAATAATTTATTAACAACAACACCTCTATTACTCTCCATAATCACTTTCATAATATTAAACAAGAAACATCTGAAACTGTCATGACTTATTTTGGAAGATTCAATAAACTTCTTAGACGAATTTAACAATTAGAAACCAATAACTACTATTCTAATGTCCAGATTCTGGACAATTCATAGCAGAATTAAAAGACAAACTTATTAAAAAAGTTTGTTCACATGCTCCAAAAGACTTAACCATTGCCATTAGACATGCAAAAAACTATAAAATAGCAATGGAAGAAGCAAACCACACCAAACTTGTCAACTTAGCTATTGGAGAAACCAGCTCAACAGCTGAAAAAAAAATAAACCAACTCACAAAAAAGGTTGAAAACTATTTTACAAACCAACAACAACAACAGCAACAATAACTACAAAGATATCAACCACCACAATGACACAACCAAAACAATTTTGGATCACCATCTACCAACCAACCTCAAAATTGTCATTATTGTAGAATCTCAGAACACTGGAAACAAGATTGCAGGAAATTGCAAAGAGACCAACAAAACAGGAATAATTAATGTTACTCTTCACTACAACAATCTTATTACCAATCCCCACTACCAATTTATTACTTACCAAGACCACAAAATTAAAACAATTACTATCAACCAGCTCCACAACCAATGTAGCAACAATATCAGCAATCTTTACCAATTCAGCAATATCAAATACCATCCACTCAACAATATCAAGTACTAGCCAGAAAATTGGTCCAACAAAATTAATTTACACTACAAAACCGTTTTTTAACAAACCACAATAGATTTAACCCCAATAATCAACTAGTTCTCCAAAATTCTGTTCAACAAAGACCTACTCAGTTTTACACTCAACTCAGTTATTTAACAATACAAAAAAAATCGGATTTTCAACAAACTGCACTTTCTAAAGGTGAAGTTGTAGCACCAAAATCAAATCCTTCCAACAATACTATTTCACTAACCCAAAATGCCAACCTTTTAAATATATTTTCATTCGAATTTGAAGCAAATGAATCACCATTCTTGCTTAGCAATGCAACAGTTAATGAGCAAAAAGCTATTACTGCCATGTATACTGAAGCTACAATAGAAAAAAAGCCTATTCAATTAATTCTAGACAGTGGATCCATTGGAAGTATCATTACCTACCAATTAATGCAATAACTCAATCAAAATGTCAACAGACCAGCCCAAACAGTAATTGTTACAGCAGATGGCATGAAAAAGACACCAGTAGAAGAAATTAACAATTTCTCATTTACTATCGATGGAATCACCATTTCAGTTAAAGTTTTAGTTATGGATGCACCCCAATACTAAGCTCTTGTTAGAAACAATTGGCTTCTTAAGGCCAATGCAAACTTAGACTGAGAAACTCAGGAACTAAAAATCTCATACCAAAAACAATACATCATAGTACCTACTACTTGTGATACTTTCAACAAATGATCAGAAAAAGCCCCAGTATTTGAATTTGAGAAGAAAAAAAAAATGCCACTTACTGAAACCTATATGGCTTTTGGATCAACATCCAATTGGGCTAAGGAAACAGAACAAAAGATTTTTGAAGAAACCAGAAAATGGAAGAAGGTTCAGTATTTTACACCAGAACCACGAAAAAAACCACCATACATTTCATTAAAATGCAAAGATTGCAAAAAAAAGCTTTTATCTATGGGAGTCTGTATTTTTTCAGAGGAGGAATATAAAACTCATACCAGCTAATTTTGCAAAACATACCATAAAAAATGATTTGGATCCCCAAAAAAAAATAGAAAATAAGACAATACATCTTGTCTCACATGTGGAGATATGCTACTAGAAGAATACAACTGGATTAATGTTGCAATAAGAAGAGGAGTATGTAATCAAACCTGTCAATATGTTCTATTAATTTCGGAAAAAGTCAGAAGAAGAACACCATTTGATGCAGCATACTACAGTGCTTTTAATAAACTCTACCACTATCCTCATAATGCTGAAATGATTTTTGACTTAACAATAGCATTAATCAATAGAGCCACCCAAGAAGATGTCTGCCAAATAAAAGAAGCTGAATACATTAAGTATACTATAGAATTAGCTGAATTTAATTATGAAGATAAAGTAGAAACCTACCACCAAATTGCAAGTCATACATACCCAACCAAAGAAGTTCAAATTCAACAATTAGAGCAAATGAACATTCAATTATATGAAGAATGTGTTATGTCTTGTGATGACCAATGGTGTTTAGAATACTATGCTCTTAACATTTTTATGCCAGAGGAGAATAATAAAAATGAAATCGAATTTGGAGTATTTGAATTGGTAGAAGAACTACCAATCACCCCTATCTATTTTCTTGAAAATCAACCACCTTTACAACTTAAATATTACAACAACCATGGCCAAGGAATCAGACCAGAAAAAACACACGAGATTAATGCTGGATATGATTTAAAATACCCAGAAAAAGATACTTTGGTTCTCTAATCAAAGTCTTTAACAAAAATCAATCTCAAAATTGCTCTTAAAATTCCACCTGAAGCAATGATTTAAATTGCATCTAGATTATTATTGGCAAGCAAAGGAATCAATATTAAAGGAAAAGTCATAGATGCAAGATATACTGGAGACATTACCATCATGTTGCAGAATAAAACAGACAAACTATTTAGAATTAAACATGATGAAAAGATTGCCCAAGCAATTTATCTACTCTTAATCAACATTTCGGGTTTACAATCAGTTAACAACAAAGAACAATTGGAAAAAAGTAAAAGAGAAATGCAAGATTTTGGTTCAACTGGATGATTTACAGTAATAAACATAGCTCTCAATGCACAGAATAAATTTCACCAGATTTTTTAACTTCCCCAACCAATATTACTGAAGGTTTTTGGTCTCTTTTTTTGAATGTTGTTAATGTTAATTTGCTGTGAATTCACATTTTTAGGAAGTAGTTGGACTTCCAATAACTGAATTTATCTTCAAATTATCTCCTATAATTTGAACTGCTGGGCTTATAAATGGAATGGCCAATTTTATGCCAGTTGCTTTGTGTAATTACATTGTAATAAACATCAACTTTTTTCCAGAAATTGTTCATCTGGAAGCTCACTAAAAATGTGTAGTTACTTTGCTGTGAAAGTCAACTCTTTTACAGAAATCTTGTTTGTAAGCTACCTTAATAATTGTAATAAGAAAATAAAAAAAAATAAAAGAAATGTAAAAGAAATAAAATTTTGTCAATGGAAACGTTTTCTATCCAGGCCTGGAGTCACTAACAGTTTACTGAAATTGGTAGCTAATCAATTTCAAAACGTTTGTTGTGTTAAGGGAATTCCAAGTGTAATAATTTAAGAATTTGGTTTTCGAATATTTAATTTTTATTTGATTTTGTAAAAGGTGATTTGTTTCAATTAAGATATCTAAAATAAGATACTATAATAAGATACTAAGAGAAGATACATTTTTTTGAAGAGAGAAGCTCTTCTTTTATACAACTTGTTGTAGTACTAGTCTTTAAACTTGTACTTTTCTGTTTGCTATAATTTGGGTAAACTAAAGATACATTTTGGTAAACTACAAGTTATTTCACTAAACTATTAATTATTTCGGCGAATTTTCATTAATTTCGGCGAATTTTGACTATGTTAAATGGTTCAAGGTATTGTGTAATTTGATCATCTTAATTTCTAGAGTACAAATCGGATTATTGATTGAGTAATGATATTTGATAATTTGATTAAATAATAAGTAATAATCAAAATAATAATAATATATGCTAATTAATAATAGGAATTATAAGGGTAATTTCATGCTAATTAATAGCTAGAATTCTATTGATAACATAATTTCCTCCTCAAGACTGAGCTCCATCAAAGTCCAAACACTATCTGTAATATTAAGATAGTGGTCCAAGATAATTGAAGTAATCTGGTCTGAAAATTGTTGAAATTTCAGTTTTGTGAGCTTTTCAATGTATTGAATCTTTATTAAATGGAATATTGGGTTTTATAGGACGTTTTTACAAGTGTTAAATAAATCATAGAGTCTAAATGCTGTTCTAAGTTTGTAGCAAGTATTTGTTGGTCCAGCTGTTGTCTTGAATTCATTGTGAATTTGTTTTTGTATAGTCTTAGGAGTAATGTTAGTTGCTTTAAGTTCTAGTTTTTGTTCATAAAGTGTTTTTCCAATATGAAAATATCTATATATAAGGGTATGTTCATTGTTCTGTTCATTAAGAAATAATAAAAGTTTTTGTTGTATTGTGGTATTTGGTAGAATGTTAATAAGGACAGATAAAAAGTTTTCTTTTAGTGCTTGCTTCAAAAGTTCTGGCAATTGATTTTCAGAGTAACTTTTTGTTTTTCTTCTATAGAGGTGATAATTCTGAGAATTATTTACTACTGGGACTGTGGTTTCTTTCTGAATGTAATTAATTTGACTTCCATTAATCGTTATGGATAAATCAGAAAGTGTTTTCAAAGCTAACATTAATTTTTGGAATATTTGTTGAATATTTTGGGGAATAATCATAATAAAAATAACTAACTAATAAACAAAATTTGAAAAAGAATAAAGAAAATTATTTTTGGATATAGGGTTTTTATTTGTTTTTGTGTTTGAATATTTCTTCTAATTATTTACTATTTTTGATTTATGTTTTGTGTATTTTAAAAGGGTTTGTGAAAATGTTAAATTAAGTGTTTAAGTTTGGTTGTTGTTCTATTATAATTATTGGTTCTAAATTTTGAAGAATATCTTTAGGATTAATTAAAGGGGAATATGTACCAATTTGTGAAATTAATGGTTCAGAATTGTTTTTTTTTATTCTTTTGTACTAATCTGAATGATTGGTTTGAATTTCTGTGATTTTTGTAATAAATTTTGTTGTAGTGTATGAAATATTGTTTGAATTGGTATTGTAATTGATGTTTTTTACTTGGAAACCAATTTTCTGGTATGGTAAGAGTCTCTAAATAGTTTTTAAGATTGTTGTAATTTTTGGAATCTATTGTTGTTTTGTTATTTGTTAGTAGATTGATAAGTTGTAGTGAATTTATTAGTGTTATTAATTTTGTCTTATTCTTAAGAGACTATCAACATTGGTGTGTAATTTTCTTGGTTTGTGGTATACAATATATTTGTAATCTGCTAGGAAATCATTCCATCAAGACTGTTTGGCACTTTGTTCAGTTTTCTTCTTATTGAGCCATTTGAGACTAATATTGTTAGTTATAATGTCAAATTTTTTTCCATTCTTCAGATATTGTTAAAAATGTTTAAGAGCCCAAATGACTATGACAGTTTCTAATTCAGTTGAATCATATTTGAGTTCTGTTGGCTTGAATGTTCTACTGGAATAAGCAATAACTTGTTCTTGGCCATTTTCATCTAATTATGATAAAATGGCACCAAATGCTATATGTAAGGCATCAGTGGCTAGTTGGAACTGTTTGTTGAAATCTGGATAAGCAAAAACTGGGGCTGTTATCAATTTTGTTTTGAGAGTTTCAAAAGCTTTTTGTTGTTTTTCAGTCTATTGATATGGCACATTTTTGTTAGTAAGCTAGTTAAGTGGTTTGGCAATTTCTGAGAATTTTTTTATGAATTTTTGATAGTAGAAGACTAATCCTACAAATTCTCATAGCTCTGTGGTATTTTTGGGAGTTTGAAAGTTTTTGACAGCACTGATTGTTCTAGAGTTTGGTTTGACTCTATCTTTGCTAACAATATATTCAAGAAAAATTAAACTTGTTTTTCCAAAGTAACATTTCTCAATGTTCAACTTTAATCCTGTTTTCTGTAATTATTGAAAAACTTCTTGCAGGTGAATGAAATAGGCTTCAAAACTTGATAAGTATACAACAGTGTTATCAAGATAGACAACTACTAATTGCCATAAGAGTCTTTTATATATAACATTCATAAGTTGCTAAAATGTTGTTGGTGCATTGCAAAGTTCAAAAGGCATAACATTGAACTCATAATTTCTTCTTTGAGTGGTGAATGCTGTTTTGGATCGATCTTTTGGGTCCATTTCAACTTGCCAGTATCTACTTTTTAAGTCTAAAGTTAAGAAAAACTTGGCTTTTCCTAAGGCATCTAGCATATCATTAATTCTTGGAAGAAGGTAGGCATCTCCAATTGTCATGCTATTGAGCTGACAATAATCTACACAGAATCTGATTTTTTCGTTTTTCTTTTTAACAAGAATTATTGATAAGGTTCAAGAACTTCTTAATGATTGAATCAATTTATTATTGAGCATTTTTTGGACCTCTTCTCTGATAAATTGGTGGCTAGCAGGTGGAATTCAATAGACTTGTTGTCATTTTGGTAAAGCATTTTCTGTATGGATCTAATGTTAAACAATATCAGTTTTTCTAAGGTTATTGTTGTTTTTTGGAAATATATCTGCAAATTCAGCTATTAGTTGTTTCAATTGTCTTTGTTGTTGGAATTCTAAGAAACTCATGTTGATTTGAGAGAGTTTTTCTTCCAATAAGTGATAGTTTTCAGTAATAGGAGTGATGTTTGGATTTGGAAGTAGAGTATGTCTTATAATTTTGATGAAATTAAAAACAATTTGAGGGTTTTTATCTTGGAAGATATTGCTGTGTATGATTCCAATTTCCAATTTATTTAATAAAACAATAGGGTAATTATTGGGATTGTAGAATGTAACTCAAAATTTTTTCATTTTTTTAGGAATATAAACGTTTGGGATTGAGATTTCATGCTTTAAACAGATTTATTTATCGGATTCAAAAATTTGTTGGGTAGTAGTGGGTTTTAAGCAAGTGTAAATTTCGTGATGTTCACCAAAAAGTAAAATAGTAATTGGTTGAGGAAGTTGAAGAATCTGGTGAGATTTATTCTGTGCATTGAGAGCTATGTTTACTGGCACTGTAAATTGTCCAGTTGAACCAAAACCTTGAGTTTTTTTTTCACTTTTTTCCAATTGTTCTCTGTTTTTAATTGATTGTAAACTCGAAATATTGATTAAGAGTAGGTAAATTGCTTGGGCAATTTTTTCAGCATGTTCAATCCTAAATGGTTTGTCTGTTTTATTCTGTAACATAATAGTAATGTCTCCAGTATATTCTGCATTTATGACTCCTTTTCTAACATTGATTCTTTTGCTTGTCAATGATGATCTGAATGCAATTTGAACTATTGCTCTAGATAGAATTTTAAGAGTGATTCTGAGATTGATTTTTGTTAAGAACTTTGGTTGGAGAACCAAAGTATCTTTTCCTGAGTAGCTTAAATTATATCCAGCATCAATTTTATGTGCTTTTTCTGGTCTGATTCCTTGACCATAGTTGTCGAAATATTTAAGTTGTAGAGGTGGTTGATTTTCAAAAAGATAGATGAGAGTGGTTGGTAGTTTTTTTACCAGTTTAGATACTCCAAATTCGATTTCATTTTCATCATTTTTATCTGGCATAAGAATGCTAAGAGCATAGCATTCTAAACACTATTGGTTATCACAAGACATAACACATTCTTCACATAATTGAATATTCATTTGCTCTAATTGTTGAATTTAAGCTTCTTTGGTTGGGTATGTATGACTTGCAATTTGGTGGTAGGTTTCTACTTTATCTTTATAATCAAATCCAGTTAATTCCATGGTATACTCAATGTATTCAGCTTCTTTCATTTGGTAGACATTTTCTTGGGTGGCTCTATTAATTAATGCTATTGCTAAGTCAAAAATCATTTCAGCATCATAAGGATAGTAATACAGTTTGTTGAGAGCACTGTTGTATGCTGCATTAAATGGAGTTCCTTTTTTCACTTTTTCCGAAATTGATAGGGCATATTGGCAGATTTGGTCACATACTTCTTTTCTCATTACAACATTAATCTAGTTGTATTTTTCTGGTAGTATATCTCTACATGTAAGGCATGAGGTGTTGTTCTATTTTCCACTTCTTTTTGGAGATCCAAATTGTTTTCTATGGTATGCTTTGCAAAGTAGCAGGTGCAAGTTTCATATTCCTCTTTTGGAAAAATACATGCTCTTATTGATGAAAGCTTTTTCTTGCAATCTTTGCATTTTAGCAGAATGTATAGTAATTCTTTTTATAGTTCTGGTGTGGAATATCTAACTTTCTTTCATCTTCTTGATTCTTCAAAAATCTCTTAATTTGTTTCTTCAGCCCAATTGGATGTTGATCCAAGAGCCATGGAGATTTTGGTGAGCGGTATTTTTTTCTCCTCTTCAAATTTAAATACTGGGGCTTTTTTGGATTGTTTGTTGAAAGTACTACAAGTAGCAAGTACTATGGTATATTGTCTTTGGTATAAGATTTTTAATTCCTAAGTTTCCTAGTTTAAGTTTGCATTGGCCTTAAGAAGCCAATTATTTCCAACAAAAGGTTGGTATTGGGGTGCATCCATGACTAAAACTTTGACTGAAATGATAATTCTATCAATGGTGAATGGGAAATTGTCAATTTCTCTTACTGGTGTCTTTTTTATACCATCTGTTGTAACAATTACTGTTTGAGTTGGTCTGTTGACATTTTGATTGAGTTGTTGTATTAATTGGTAAGTAATGATACTTTTAGCAGATTCACTGTCTAGAATTAATCAAATAGGCTTTTCTTCTACTATAGTTTTAGTGTACATAGCAGTGATAGCTTTTTGCTTATTGACTGCTGCATTGCTAAGCAAGAATGGTAATTCATTTGCTTCAAATTCAAATGGGAATATATCTGAAAGGTTGGCATTTTGGGCTGGTAGAATAGTATTGTTGGAAGAATTTGATCTTAGTGCTGCAATTTTACCTTCAAAAAGTGCAGTTTGTTGAAAATCCGATTCTTCTTGCATTGTTAAATAACTAGGTTGAGTGTAAAACTGAGTGGGTTTTTGTTGACCAGAATTTCAGAAAACTAGTTGATTATTGGGGTTAAATCTGTTGTGGTTTGTTAAAAAATGATTTTGTGGTGTGAATTAGTTTTGTTGGACCAATCTTCTGGCTGGTACTTGATATTGTTGAGTGGATGGTATTTGATATTGCTGAATTGGTAAAGATTGCTGATATTGTTGCTGCATTGATTGTGAAGCTAGTTGATAGTAATTGTTATAATTTTGTGGTCTTGGTAAATAATAAGTTGGTAGTAGAGGTTGGTAATAAGATTGTTGTAATGAAGAGTAATGTTAATTACTCCTGTTTTGTTGGTCTCTTTGCAATTTCCTGCAATCTCATTTCTAGTGTCCTGAAATTTTACAATAATGATAATTTTGAGGTTGATTGTTAGATGATAATCTAAAATTGTTTTGGTTGCATCATTATGGTGGTTGATATCTTTGTGGTTGTTGCTGCTGTTGTTGTTAGTTTGTAAAATAGTTTTCAACTTTTTTGTGAGTTGGTTTATTTTCTTTTCAGCTGCTAAGCTGGTTTTTTCAATAGCTAGGTTGATAAGTTTGGTGTGGTTTGCTTTTTCCATTGCTATTTCATAGTTCTTTACATGTCTAATAGCAGTTGCTAAGTTTGCTAGTACATGTAAACAGACTTTCTTAATCAATTTGTTTTTTAATCCTGCTATAAACTAATCCAAAATCTGAGCATCAGAATAGTATTCATTGGTTTTTAATTGTTGAATTCATTGAAGAAGTTTGTTGAATTTCTTAAGATAAGTCATAACAATCTCAGATGTTTCTTGTTTAATATTGCAAAAGTGGTTTTGAAAAGTAATAGAGATGTTGTTGTTAATGAATTGTTATAGAAAAGCATTTTTGAATGCTTGCCAGTTTTTAAAGAGTTCTTCTAAGTTTTTAAATCATTTTTCTACTGTTCTTTGGAGATTCTATTTATTTGCATCTCCTGCTTTTTGAACTTTGTCAAGCCATTCTTATAGACTGGTATCATTGTCTTTACCAGTAAATTCTGGAATCTTTGCAATATAAGCAGTTGCTATTTCTTTTTCATTTTCTGTGGTTTCTTTTTGTTCTGATTCAGTTTCTTTACTTTCCAAGTTTTCTGAATGATTACTTTTATTTTTTTGTAAGTAATCAATAATATTGGTGCTTGTTGATATGGGTTCTTGTTGTTGAGTAGGACTTTTAAGTAACTGAAAATCTTCTAGTCTTAAGAACTGGATAAGTGGTGAATTTGGTGTTTATGATTGAGCAAGTAAAATTGGAAATAGTGTAATAGAAAGTGGTAATTTGACACTGGTCCCTTGTTCAGGTGTTTGCAAGTGTTTGGCAGTTGTCTTAGGTAATATTAGAGTGTTTGGAGTAGTTTTTGAGTGTTGTTTCACTTTTTGTTTGTCTTTGTTGCTTGTTTTTGTTTCTGATTCAAAATCAAAAGAGTATTTGGACTGTACTGAGTATTTTTCTTTACAATACTCAATAATGTTAAAATTAAGTTCTTAGAAGTAGGTAGCAAGTGTTTCACTGTTTAAGTCTTTTATTCCCAATTGTAAATAGTGCACTAAATTATTGTAGAGGTTGTTTCTGACTTTTAAATGTTGTAGTTTCCAAAAAAATAGTTGTTAATATGATTTTTAATGTATTGGTATAGTGATTTCTTGAAAATTTCTATTCCGTCTTGGATGTTGAATCTTTGCTTGCAGTGTGTGTAGATTGACTGATAATACTCTAGAGTTGTTGTGTCTGATGTGATCACCACTTTGAAATTGTTTTTGCTGTGTTGTTTCTCTGCAAGAGCACCAAATGTTACTGAAGGTTTTTGGTCTCTTTTTTTGAATGTTGTTAATGTTGATTTGCTGTGAATTCACGTTTTCAGGAAGTAGTTAGACCTCCAGTAACTGAATTTATCTTCAAATTATCTCCTATAATTTGAACTGCTGGGCTTATAAGTGGAATGGCCAATTCCATGCCAGTTGCTTTGTGTAGTTATATTGTAGTAAATGTCAACTCTTTCCAGGGAATTGCTCATCTAAAAGCTCACTAAAAATGTGTAGTTACTTTGCTGTGAAAGTCAACTCTTCTACAGGAATCTTGTCTGTAGACTATCTTAATGATTGTAATAAGAAAACAAAAGAAAAATATAAAAAATATAAAATTTTGTTAATGGAAACGTTTTTTATCCAGGCCTGGAGTCACTAACAGTTTACTGAAATTGGTAGCTAATCAATTTCAAAACATTTGTTGTGTTGAGGGAATTCCAAGTGTAATAATTTAAGAATTTGGTTTTCGAATATTTAATTTTGTAAAAGATGATTTGTTTTAATTAAGATATCTAAAATAAGATACTATGGTAAGATACTAAGAGAAAATTTTTTTTTTTTGAAGAGAAAAGCTCTTCTTTTATACAACTTGTTGTAGTACTAGTCTTTAAACTTGTACTTTTCTGTTTGCTATAATTTGGGTAAACTAAAGATACATTTTGGTGAACTACAAGTTATTTCACTGAACTATTGATTATTTCGGCCAATTTTCATTAATTTCGGCGAATTTTGACTATGTTAAATGGTTCAGGGTATTGTGTAATTTGATCATCTTAATTTTTAGAGTACAAATCGTATTATTGATTGAGTAATAATATTTGATAATTTGATTAAATAATAAGTAATAATCGAAATAATAATAATATATGCTAATTAATAATAAGAATTATGAGGGTAATTTCATGCTAATTAATAGCTAGAATTCTACTAGTAACACCAATTACCATTTCACCTTTTGGTAAACATCACAAAATTTACACTTGCTCAAAACCCACCACTACCCAACAAATCTTTGAATTCAATGAACAAATCTGTTTAAAACATGAAATCTCAATCCCAAACGTTTATATTCCCAAAGAAATGAAAAAATTTTGAGTTATATTCTACAACCCTAATAATTACTTTATTGTTTTATTGAACAAATTAGAGATTGGAATCATATAATATCTTTTAAGATGAAAACCCTCAAATTGTCTTTAATTTCATCGAAATTATAAGACATACACTACTTCCAAATTCAAACATCATTCCTACTACTGAAAACTATCACTTTTTGAAAAAAAACTCTTTCAAATCAACATAGGTCCCTTAGAACTCCAACAACAAAGACAATAGAAACAGCTAATAGCTGAATTTGCAGATATATTTGCAAAAGACAACAATGATCTTGAAAAAACTGATATTGTTCAACATCAGATCTACACAGGAGATGCTTTACTAAAATGACAACAAGCCTATCAAGTTCCACTTGCTAGCCACCAATTTATTAGAGAAGAGGTCCAAAGAATGCTTAATAACAGATTGATTTAACCATCAAAAAGTCCTTGGGCCTTACCAGTAGTTTTTGTCAAAAAAAAAACAAAAAAATCAGATTTTGTGTTGACTATTACCAACTAAACAGTATGACAATTGGAGATGTCTACCCTCTTTTAAGAATTGATAATATACTAGATGCTCTAGAAAAAGCCAAGTTCTTTTCAACTTTAGACTTGAAAAGTGGATACTGACAAGTCGAAATAGATCCAAAAGATTGACCCAAAACAGCATTTACTATTCAAGGAGGAAACTATGAATTCAATATTATGTCTTTTGGACTCTGTAATGTACCAACAACATTTCAGTGACTTATGAATGTTGTATATGAAGAATTCTTATGGCAATTAGTAATTGTCTATCTTGATAATACTGATGTATATTTACCAAGCTTTGAAACCCATCTTATCTATTTACAAGAAGTTTTTTAATAATTACAGAAAGCAGAATTAAAGTTAAATATTGAGAAATATCACTTTGGGAAAACAAGTTTAATCTTTTTTGGACATATTGTTAGCAAAAATGGAGTCAAACCAAATCCTGAAGCAATCAGTGCTGTTAAAAACTTTCAAACACCCAGAAATACCACAGAACTACAAAGATTTGTAAGATTAGCCTCCTACTATCGAAAATTTATAAAAAATTTCTTAAAGATTGCCAAACCACTCAACTATCTTACCAACAAAAATATGCTATACCAATAGATTAATGAACAACAAAAAGCTTTTGAAACTCTCAAGACAAAATTAACAACAGTTCTAGTTCTTGCTTATCCAGATTTCAACAAACAATTTCAACTAGCCACTGATACTTTACATATAGCATTTAGTGTCATCCTATCACAATTGGATAAAAATGGCCAGGAACAAGTTATTAACTATGCCAGTAAAACACTCAAGCCAACAGAACTCAAATATGGCTCAACTGAATTAGAAGCTGTCACAGTTATTTGGGCTATTAAACATTTCCAGCAATACCTGAAGAATAGAAAAGAATTTGACATCATAACTGACAATATTGGCCTTAAATAGCTTAATAAAAAGAAAACTGAACAAAGTGCCAAACAGTCTTGATGGAATGATTTTCTAGCAGATTACAAATATATTGTACACTACAAACCAAGAAAATTACATACCAATGTTGATAGCCTCTCAAGAATGAAACAAGATTAATACCATCAATAATTTTATTACAACTTATTACTACCAACAAAACAACAAAACCACAATAGATCCCAGAAATTACAACAATCTTAAAAACTATTTGAAGACTCTTATCATATCAAAAAATTGGTCTTCAAGTGAAAAACATCGATTACAACACTAATTCAAACTATATTTTATACACCACAACAAAATCTATTACAAGAATCATAAAAACCCAAACCAACCACTCAGACTAGTACAGGAAAATAAAAAAGAAACAATCTTATACAACATGTACACAGATCTATTTTCAGCACACTTGGAAAGATATGGAACAATCCAAAAAACTTTTGAATATTATTTTTGGCCCCACATGCAAAAAAACATTTGACAATATGTAGAATCTTGTGATAGTTGTCAAAAAAAAGAAGGAACTTGTCCCATAGAACTTTTAAATCCAATCAAAGTTGGACAACTTTTTAACAGAGTTGGAATTAATTTAGTCGGCCCATTACCTATTATAACCCAAAGAAATCATTATATTGCAGTTGCAGTAGATTATTTTACCAAATGGCCTAAAGCTAGAGCCAATTCAAAGAGCAGATGCAAAATCAGTAGCAAATTTCATCTATGAAGACATTATTTGTAGACATAGATGCCTAATTGAACTTTTATTTAATCAAGGAACACATTTTGTGAACAACTTGATACAAAAAATTTGTGAATGATTCAATGTTAAAAGACCTTTATTATTACCTTATTACCTCCAAACAAATAGACTTGTAAAATGTTTCAACAGAACATTGTGTAAATCTTTAGCCAAAGTCTTAACAGATTTTGAGCAGGAATAGGATATCTTTATTCCATCAGTGTTATTAATATATAGAACACTAAAACAAGATACTATGAAACACATACTATTTAATCTTACTTATAAAAGAACAGCAACATTACCAATTAATTTCACAGTGGAATCATATTCAATGCAACTAATCAATGAAGAAAACTTTCAAGAAACACTTCAAAGAAGAGCCTACACTCTCCTTAGTACATTAAAAGAAAAAAGACACATAGCAGTCTTTTATATTAAACACCATCAAGTCCTACAAAAAGAAAGGCATAACAACAAACTACCACCAGTTACCAACGAATTTAAAGTTGGAAATAAAGTTCTCTTATATAGAACTAAGGCTAAAAAACAATGGAGTGGAAAATTTGAACATAAATAGAATGAACTATTTTATATTCATGAAATTTTAGGCAATAAATCATACAAGTTAAGACTTGATGACAAAGTACTAGCAAAAGTTGCACATAGAGATAAATTGAAACACTATCATTTCAGAAACAATCCTGAACCATTAATTCCACAAATTGATATACATTCCCTTTTAGTTAATTCTAAAAATATTTCCCGAAATTTAGAACCAATAGTTATAATAAAACAACAATCAAACTTGAACACTTAATTTAACATTTTTAATAATCTCTTTTAAAAATACAAACATAAAAACAAAAATAGTAAATAATTACAAAAAACACTTAAACCCAAAATCAAATAAAAATCCTATACCCAAAAATAATTTTCTTTATTCTTTTTTTTTTCTTTATTAATTAGTCAATTTTATTATGATTATTCCCCAAAATATCCAACAAACATCTCAAAAATTAATGTTAGTCTTAAAAACACTTTTTAACTTATCTATAATGATTAATGGAAGTCAAATCAATTACATTCAGAAAAAAACCACAGCTTTAGTAGTAAATAATTCTCAGAACTATCACTCCTATAGAAAAAAAACAAGAGGTCACTCTGAAAATAGGTTACCAGAACTTTTGAAGCAAGCACTGAAAGAAAACTTTTTAATTGCCTCTATTGACATTTCACCAAATGCCACAATTCAACAAAAACTTCTACTATTTTTTAACAAACAGAACAATAAACATACTCTTATATATAGATATTTTTATATTGGAAAAACACTTTATGAATAAAAACTGAAACTTAAAGCAATCAACATTACTCTTGAGGCTATACAAAAACAAATTCACAATGAATTCAAGACAGCAGCTGAACCAACAAACACTTGCTATAAACTTAAAGCAGCAGTCAGACTCTATAATTTATTCAACACTTGTAAAAACGTTCTACAAAATTTAATACTCCATCCAATGAAGATTCAATATATTGAAAAATTCACAGAACTGAAATTTTAACAATTTTCAGACAATTATCTTGGACTACTATCTTAACATTACAGATAGTGCTTGGACTTTAACAGAGCTCAGTCTTGAGGAGAAGATTATGTTACCAGTAGAATTTAGCTATTAATTAGCATAAAATTACTCTTATAATTTCTATTATTAATTAACATATATTATTATTATTTCAATTATTACTTATTATTTAATGGAGTTATTTGGTTATAAGATACAAAAATATGTTTTAGTTATTTGTAGCTTAAGTAAATAAGCCATCTTTTCTGAACTAGTTGAGTACAGTTACTAAAGTCTAGTAGTGTTTTTTTGCTTTTCTGGTAAGCTAACAAGATAATATGAATATTCAATTCTAAAAAAACTTTTTTTTTACTGGTATTACCAGAGATTTTTGGTCTCTTTTCTTAAATGTTGGTAATGTTAATTTGCTGTGAATTCATGTTCTCAAGAAGTAGTTGAACCTCCAGTAACTGAATTTATCTTCAAATTATCTCTTATAATTTGAACTGCTGGGCTTATAAGTGGAATGGCCAATTCCATGCCAGTTACTTTGTGTAGTTATGTTGTAGTAAATGTCAACTTTTTCTCAGAAATTGTTTGTCTGGAAGCTTACTAAAAATGTGTAGTTACTTTGCTGTAAAAGTCAACTCTTCTACAGGAATCTTGTTTATAGATTACCCCAATAATTATAATAAGAAAAATAAAGAAAATAAAAGAAATGTAAAAAAAAATAGAATTTTGTCAAGAGAAACGTTTTCTATCTAGGCCTGAAGTCACTAACAGTTTATTGAAATTGGTAGCTAATCAATTTCAAAACATTAGTTGTGTTGGAAGAATTTCAAGTGTAATAATCAAAGAATTTGTTTTTAAATATTTAATTTTTATTTGAAATGTGTAAAAGATGATTTGTTCCAATTAAAATATCTAAAGTAAGATACTATGTTAAAATATTATAAAAAGATATGGGAAGGATATATTTTCTTGAAAAGAGAAGCTCTTCTTTTATACAACTTGTTATAGTACTAGTCTTTAAACTTGCACTTTTCTCTTTTCTACAATTTGGGTGAACTAAAGATATATTTCAGCAAACTACAAGTTATTTCTACAAATTATTGTGTAATTTGATCATCTTAATTTCTATAGTACAAATCGGGTTATTGATTGAGTAATAATATTTGATAATTTGGCTAATTAATAAGTGATAATCGAAATGATAATATGTTACTTAATAATAAAAATTATGAAGATAATTTTTATGCAAATTAATAGCTAAAATTCCACTGGTAACATAATCTCCTCCTCAAGACTGAGCTCCGTCGAAGTCCAAGCACTATCTGTGATATCAAGATAGTGGTCTAGAATAATTGAAATTATTTGGTCTGAAAATTGTTGAAATTTTAGTTCTGTAAGTTTGCCAATGTATTAAACTTTTATTGGTTGCAGTATTGGATTTTGTAGGACATTTTCGCAAGTGTTGAACAAATCATAAAGTCTAAAAGCTGCTCTAAGTTTGTAACGAGTGTTTGTTGGACCAGCTGCTGCCTTAAATTTATTGTGAATTTGTTTTTGTACAGTTTCAGGAGTGATGTTGATTGCTTCAAGTTCCAGTTTTCGTTCATAAAATGTTTTTCCAATATGAAAATATCTATATATAGGGGTATATTCATTGTTCTGTTCATTGAGAAATAGTAGAAGTTTTTGTTGCAATGTGGCATTTGGTGGGATGTCAATAAGGGCAATTAAAAGATTTTCTTTTAATGCTTGCTTCAAAAGTTCTGGTAATTTATTTCCAGAGTGACTTCTTGTTTTTTTTTTATAGGAGTGATAGTTCTGAGAATTATTTACTACTGGGGCTGTGGTTTCTTTTTGAATGTAATTAATTTGACTTCTATTAATCATTATGGATAAGTTAGGAAGTGTTTTCAAGACTAACATTAATTTTTGGGATATTTGTTGAATATTTTGGAGAATAATCATGGTAAAAATGACTAAAATAACTAATAAATTAAAAGAATAAACAAATTATTTTTGGGTGTAAGGGTTTTTATTTGTTTTTGGGTTTAGGGGGTTTTTTTTTTTTTCTTGTAATTATTTACTATATTTTTTCCTGTTTTTGTGTGTTATTAAAAAGATTATTGTAAGAATATGTTGAATTAAGTGTTCAAGTTTGGTTGTTGTTCTATTATGATTATTGGTTCTAAATTTCGGGGAATATCTTCAAGATTAATTAAAGAGGAATGTGTACCAATTTGTGGAATTAATGGTTCAGGATTGTTTCTGGAATAATAGTGTTTCAATCTGTCTCTATGTGCAACTTTTGCTAATACTTTGTTATCAAGTCTTAACTTGTATGATCCATTGCCTAAAATTTCGTGAATATAAAATGGTCCATCTCATTTGTTTTCAAATTTTCCACTTTATTGTTTTTCAGCTTTAGTTCTGTGTAAGAGAACTTTATTTCCAATCTTAAATTCGTTAATAACTGGTAGCAGTTTGTTGTCATGTCTTTCTTTTTATAGGACTTGAAAGTGTTCAATATAAGTGGCTGCTATGTGTCTCTTTCCTTCCAATGTGCTAAAAAGAGTGTAGGCTCTTCTTTGAAGTGTTTTTTAGAAGTTTTCTTCATTAATTGGTTGCACTGAATATGTTTTTACTGTAAAATTAATTGGTAATGTTGCTGTCTTTCCATAAGTAAGATCAAATAGTGTGTGTTTTGTAGTATCTTGTTTTAGTATTCTGTATGCTAGTAACACTGATGGAATAAAGATATCCCATTCCTGCTCAAAATCTGTTGAGACTTTGGCTAAAGATTCACACAATGTTTTGTTGAAATGTTCTACAAGTTCATTTGTTTAAGGGTGATAAGGTGATGATAGAAGTCTTTTGACATTGAATTGTTCACAAATTTTTTGTATTAAGTTGTTCACAAAATGTGTTCTTTGATTAGATAAAAGTTCAATTGGGCATCCATGTCTACAAATAATGTCTTTATAGATGAAATTTGCTATTGATTTTGCATCTGCTCTTTGGATGGCTCTAGCTTCAGGCCATTTGATAAGATAATCTACTGCAACTGCAATATAACAATTTCCTTGGGTTGTGATAGGTAATAGTCTAACTAGATCAATTCCAACTCTGTTAAAAAGTTGTCCAACTTTGATTGGATTTAAAGGTTCTGTAAGGTGAATTCCTTTTCTTTTTTGACAACTATTACAAGATTTTACATATTGTTAAATGTTTTTTTACATGTGAGGCCAGAAATAATGTTCATGAGTTCTTTAAATTGTTCCATCTCTTCCCAAGTGTGCTAAAAACGGATCTGTGTGCATGTTGTATAAAATTGTTTCTTTTTCCTTTTCTTGTACTAATCTGAGTAGTTGATTTAGATTTTTGCAATTTTTATAATAGATTTTGTTATGGTGTATGAAATATTGTTTTGATTGGTATTGTAAACAATGTTTTTCACCTGGAAACCAATTTTCTGACATGGTAAGAGTCTCCAAATAGTTTTTAAGATTGCTGTAGTTTCTGGAATCTATTGTTGTTTGGTTATTTTGTTGATAGGTTGGTAAGTTGTGGTGGAATTGTTGTTGGTGTTAATCTTGTCTCATTCTTGAGAGGCTATCAACATTGGTGTGTAGTTTTCTTGGTTTGTGGTGTACAATGTATCTGTAGTCTGCTAAGAAGTCATTCCATCGAAACTGTTTGGCACTTTGTTCAGTTTTCTTTTTATTGAGCCATTTGAGACCAATATTGTCAGTTATGATGTCAAATTCTTTTCCATTCTTTAGATATTGTTGAAAATATTTAAGAGCCCAAATAATTGCGGCAGCTTCCAATTCAGTTGAGCCATATTTGAGTTCTGTTGGCTTGAGTGTTCTACTGGCATAGGCAATGATTTGTTCCTGGCCATTTTCATCCAATTGTGATAAGATGGCACCAAATGCTATGTGTAAAGCATTAGTGGCTAGTTGAAACTGTTTGTTAAAGTCTGGGTAAGCAAGAACTGGTGCTGTTGTCAATTTTGTTTTAAGAGTTTCAAAAGCTTTTTGTTGTTCTTTAGTCCATTGATATAGCACATTTTTGTTGGTAAGATAGTTGAGGGGTTTGGCAATTTCTGAAAATCTTTTTATGAATTTTTTATAATAAGAGACTAATTCTATAAATTCTCATAACTCTTTGGTATTTTTGGGAGTTTAGAAGTTTTTGACAGCACTGATTGTTCCAGGGTTTGGTTTGACTCCATTTTTGCTCACAATGTGTCCAAAAAAGATTAAGCTTGTTTTTCTAAAGTGACATTTCTCAATGTTTAACTTTAATCCTGCTTTCTGTAATCGTTGAAAAACTTCTTGCAGATAAATGAGGTGGGCTTCAAAGCTTGATGAATATACATTAATGTCATCAAGATAAACAACTACTAATTGCCATAAGAATCCTTCATATACAACATCCATAAGTTGTTGAAATGTTGCTGGTGCATTGCAGAGTCCAAAAGGCATAACATTGAACTCATAGTTTCTTTCTTGAGTGGTGAATGCTGTTTTGGATCTATCTTTTAAGTTCATTTTGACTTGTCAGTATCTACTTTTCAAGTCTAAAGTTAAGAAGAACTTGGCTTTTTTTAGAGTATCTAGCATGTCATCAATTCTTAAAAGAGAATAGGCATCTCCAATTGTAACACTATTCAGTTGTCTGTAATCAACACAGAATCTGATTTTTCCGTTTTTCTTTTTAACTAAAACTACTGGTGAGGCCCATGAACTTTTTGATGGTTGAATTAATCTGTTATTGAGCATTCTTTGGACTTTTTCTCTGATAAATTGGTAGCTGGCAGGTGGAACTTAATAAGCTTGTTGTTGTTTTGGTAGAACATCTTCTGTATGGATCTGATGTTGAACAATATCAGTTTTTCCTAGGTTATTGTTGTTTTTTGCAAATATATCTGCAAATTCAGCTATCAATTGTTTCAATTGTCTTTGTTGTTGAGGTTCTAAGAGACCTATGTTGATTTGAAAAAGTTTTTCTTTCAAAAGGTGGTAGTTTTTAGTGGTGGAAATGATATTTAGATTTGGGAGTAAAGTGTGCCTTATAATTTCGATAAAATTAGAGACAATTTGAGAGTTTTCATCTTGAAAAATATTGCTGTGTATAATTCCAATCTCTAATTTGTTTAATAAGACAATAGGGTAATTATTGGGGTTGTAGAATATAATTCGAAATTTTTTCATTCTTTTAGGAATATAAACATTTGGAATTGAAATTTCATGCTTCAAACAGATTTGTTCATTGGATTCAAAGATTTGTTGAGTAGTGGTGGGTTTTGAGCAAGTGTAAATTTTGTGATGTTCTCCAAAAGATGAAATAGTAATTGGTTGGGAAAGTTGAAGAATCTGGTGAGATTTATTCTATGCATTAAGAGCTATGTTTACTGGTACTGTAAATTGTCCAGTTGAACCAAAACCTTGAGTTTCTCTTTTACTTTTTCCCAATTGTTCTCTGTTCTTTACTAATTGTAAACCTGAAATGTTAATTAAGGGTAGGTAAATTGCTTGGGCAATTTTCTCAGCATGTTCAATTCTGAATGGTTTGTTTGTTTCATTCTGTAACATGATGGTAATGTTTCCAGTATATCCTGCATCTATGACTCCTCCTCTAATGTTGATTCCTTTGCTTGCCAATGATGATTTGGATGTAATTTGAACCATTGCTCTAGGTGAAATTTCAAGAGCAATTTTAAGATTGATTTTTGTTAAGGACTTTGGTTGGAGAACCAAAGTGTTTTTGCCAGAATATCTAAGGTCATATTCTGCATCAATCTTGTAGGCTTTTTCTGGTTTTATTTCTTGTCTATTGTTGTCAAAGTATTTGAGTTGTATAGCGAACTGGTTCTCAATAAGATAGATTGGTGTTGTTGTGATTTTTTTTTTGTTTCAAGTTTTCCAAATTCGATTTCTTCCTGGTCATTTTTACTGGGTAAGGAAATGCTAAGAGCATAGCATTCTGGACACTATTTGTCATCACAAGGCATGATGTATTCTTCATACAATTGAATATTCATTTGCTCTAATTATTGAATTTGAGCTTCCTGGGTTGAATAAGTGTGGCTTGCAATTTGGTGGTAGGTTTCTACTTCATCTTCATAATCAAATTCAGCTAATTCTATGATATACTTAATGTATTCAGCTTCTTTCATTTGGTGGACATCTTCTTGTGTGGCTCCATTGATTAATGTTATTGTTAAGTCAAAAATCATTTCAGCATCATAAAAGTAGTGGTAGAGTTTATTAAGAGCACTGTTGTATGTTGCATCAAATAGTGTTCTTCTTCTGACTTTTTCCAAAATTGATAGAACATATTGACAGGTTTGATTACATACTCCTTCTCTCATTGCAACATCAATCCAGTTGTATTCTTCTGGTAGCATATCTCCACATATGAAACAAAGGGTGTTGTCCTATTTTCTACTTCTCTTTGGAAATCGAAATTGTTCTCTATGGCATGCTTTGCAGAAATAGCAAATGCGAGTTTCATATTCCTCTTCTGAGAAAATACAGGCTCCCATAAATGAAAGCTTTTTTTTGTAATCTTTGCATTTTAGTGGAATGTATGATAGTTCTTTTTATGGTTCTGGTGTAAAATATCTAACTTTCTTTCATTCTCTTGATTCTTCAAAAATCTCTTGTTCTGTTTTCTCAGTCTAATTAGATGTTGATCTAAAAACCATGTAGATTTTGGTAAGTGGCATTTTTTTCTCTTCTTTATATTCAAATACTAGGGCTTTTTTAGATTGTTTGTTAAAAGTACTACAAGTAGCAGGTACTATGGTGTATTGTCCTTGGTATGAGATTTTTAGTTCTTGAGTTTCCCAATCTAAGTTTGCATTGGCCTTAAGAAGCCAATCATTTCCGACTAGAGCTTGATATTGGGGTGTATCCATGACTAGAACTTTGGCTGGAATGGTGATTCCATCAATGGTAAATGGGAAATTGTTAATTTTTTCTACTGGTGTCTTTTTTATATTATCTGTTGTAACAATTACAGTTTGGGCTGGTCTGTCAACAGTTCTTTGAAGCTGTTGCATTAACTGGTAGGTGATAATACTTCCAGCTGATCCACTATTTAGAATTAGTTGGATGGGTTTTTTTTCTACTGTAACTTCAATATACATGGCAGTAATAGCTTTTTGTTCATTAGCTGTTGTATTACTAAGCAAGAATAATGATTCATTGGCTTCAAATTCGAATAGAAATATATCTGAAAGGTTGGCATTTTGGGCAATTTGGACTGGTGAAATAGTGTTATTGTTAGAAGGGTTTGATCTTGGTACTGCAACTTCACCTTCAGAAAGTGCAAGTTGTTAAAAATCCGATTCTTCAGACATTGTAAGATAACTGGGTTGAGTGTAATAGTGATTGAGTCTTTGCTGACCAGAATTTCGAGAAACCAACTGGTTATTTGGGTTGATTCTATTGTTGTTATTCTGAAATTGATTTTGGGATGTAAATTGGTTATGTTGAATCAATCTTTTGGCTAGTACTTAATATTGTTAAATGGGTGGTGTTTGATATTGCTGAATTGGTAAAGGTTGCTAATATTGTTGCTGCATTGGTTGTGGAGCTGGTTGATAGTAACTGTTTTGATTTTGTGATCTTGGTAAATAATAAGTTGGTGGTGAAAGTTGGTAATAAGATTGTTGTGGTAAAGAGTAATGTTGATTATTCCTGTTTTGTTGGTCTCTCTGTAATTTTCTACAATCTCATTTCCAGTGTTCTGAGATCTCACAATAATAACAACTTTGAGATTGGTTGTTGGATGGTAATCCAAAGTTGTTTTGGTTACATCATTGTGGTGGTTGATATCTTTGGGGTTGTTGCTATTGTTGTTGGTTTGTAAAGTAGTTTTCAACCTTCTTTGTAAGTTGGTCTATTTTCTCTTCAACTGCTAAGCTGGTTTCTCTAATAGTTAAGTTTACAAGTTTGGTGTGGTTTGCTTTTTCTATTGCCATTTCATAGTTTTTTGCATGTCTAATGGCAGTTGCTAAGTCTGCTGGTGCATGTAGACAGACTTTTTTAATCAATTTGTTTTTTAATCCTGCTATAAACTGATCCAGAATCTGGGCATCAAAATAGTAGTCATTGGTTTCTAATTGTTGAATTTGTTGAAAAAGTTTGTTGAATCTCTTAAGATAAGTCATAACAGTCTCAGATGTTTCTTGTTTGATATTGCAAAAGTGATTGCGGAGAGTGATAGAGGTGTTATTGTCAGTGAATTGTTGTAAGAAAGCATTTTTGAATGCTTGCCAGTTTTCAAAAGAGTTTTCTAGGTTCTCAAACCATTCTTCTGCAGTTCCTTGGAGAAAGTATGGAATTGCTTTGAGCATTCTTGCTGCATTCCAACCATTTGCATCTTCTGCTCTCTAGACTTTGTTAAGCCATTCTTGAGGACTGGTATTATTATCTTCACTAGTAAATTCTGGAATTTTTGCAATATAAGCAGTTGTTATTTCTTCTTTGTTTTCTGTAGTTTCTTCTTGTTCTGATTTAGTTTCTTCACTTTTCAGACTTTCTGAATGATTACTTTCGTTTTTCTGTAAGTAATCAATAATATTGGCACTTGTTGATATTGGTTCCTGCTGTTAAGTAGGATTTCTAGATGACTGAAAGTCTTTTGGTCTAGAGAAATGGTTGAGTGGTGAATTTGGTGTTTGTGGTTGAGCAAGTGAAATTGGAAATGGTGTAATAGAAAGTGGTAATTTGGCATTGGTTCCTTGTTCAGGTGTTTGCAAGTGTTTGACAGTTGTTTTTGGTAGTATTGGAGTGTTTGGAGTGGTTTTTGAGTATTGTTTTACTTTTTGTTTGCCTTTGTTGCTTGTTTCTGTTTCTGATTCAACGTCAAGAGAGTATTTGGGCTGTACTGGGTAGTTTTCTTTACAATACTCAATAATGTTAAAATTAAGTTCTTAGAAGTAGGTAGCAAGTGTTTCACTATTCAGGTCTTCTGTTCCCAATCGTGAATAGTGCACTAAATTATTGTAGAGGTTGCTTCTAACTTCTGAAATGTTGTAGTTTCCAAAAAGATAATTGTTGATGTGGTTTTCAATGTATTGGTATACTGATTTCTTGACAACTTCAATTCCGTCTTGGATGTTAAATCTTTGTTTGCAGTGAGTGTAAATTGACTGATAATACTCTAGAGTTGTTGTGTTTGGTGTGGTCACCACTTTGAAGTTGTTATTGCTGTATTATTTCCATGGAAGAGCACCAAATGTTACTGGAGGTTTTTGGTCTCTTTTCTTAAATGTTGGTAATGTTGATTTGCTGTGAATTCACGTTTTCAAGAAGTAGTTGAACCTCCAGTAACTGAATTTATCTTCAAATTATCTCTATAATTTGAACTGCTGGGCTTATAAGTGGAATGGCCAATTCCATGCTAGTTACTTTGTGTAGTTATGTTGTAGTAAACGTCAACTCTTTCCCAGGAATTGCTCATCTGGAAACTCACTAAAAATATGTAGTTATTTTGCTGTGAAAGTCAACTCTTCTACAGGAATCTTGTCTGTAGGCTATCTCAATGATTATAATAAGAAAAATAAAGAAAATAAAAGAAATGTAAAAGAAAATAGAATTTTGTCAAGGGAAATGTTTTCTATCCAGGCCTGGAGTCACTAACAGTTTATTGAAATTGGTAGCTAATCAATTTCAAAACGTTAGTTGTGTTGAAAGAATTTCAAGTGTAATAATCAAAGGATTTGTTTTTCGAATATTTAATTTTTATTTGAAATGTGTAAAAGATGATTTGTTCCAATTAAGATATCTAAAGTAAGATACTATGTTAAGATATTATGAAAAGATATGGGAAGGATATATTTTCTTGAAGAGAAAAGCTCTTCTTTTATACAACTTGTTATAGTACTAGTTTTTGAACTTGCACTTTTCTCTTTTCTACAATTTGGGTGAACTAAAGATACATTTCGGCAAACTACAAGTTATTTCTACGAATTATTGATTATTTCGGCAATTTTTCCATTAATTTCGGCGAATTTTGACTATATTAAATGGTTCAGGGTATTGTGTAATTTGATCATCTTAATTTCTATAGTACAAATCAGGTTATTGATTGAGTAATAATATTTGATAATTTGGCTAATTAATAAGTGATAATCGAAATGATAATATGTTACTTAATAATAAGAATTATGAAGATAATTTTCATGCTAATTAATAGCTAAAATTCCACTGGTAACACCGGGCTATTACAAAGTCTATTTCCAGACAGTCAATTTTACAATGTTGTCATTTCACAAGAAAAAAAAAAAAAGAGAAATAAAATTTAAAAAAAATTAGTATCATTAATCACTATAATTAAGAGTAATTAATCTAAATTATTATTGTTTAAGACATTTTATGCTAAAAGCATTTGACCAAAAACAAAGATAAAAAAATAATTAATTTGATTTAAACATAAAATTAGTAAAAAAATATAAGCATTTTGGTCATTTATTTTTTAAGTATAATTCTTCTAACTCATTCACTCCTATCTTGAAGAAAGTCTATAAAAAATATATATTAAATAAGAATCATCTTCAGCTAATGTATTTTTATGTAAAAAATATTTTCATAGCCCAATTTGCTGTTTTTAATAACAAGTCTTAAGTAAAAGTAGTGTTATTGGTAGTTTTACTTGTCATATTTTCTAATAGTACTCATCTTGGTTCTGGTTTTGGCTTATTTTTAGTTAGTATTTCATATATTGATAAAGCTTTTTTTGTTATAATAAATAATATATCTACCAATATTTGCTTGACTTTATTGAACATTTCTTAAAACTTTTGGCTAATTAAGTGTCTAATATTGTATACAAGCTAAGCAATTTAGAACTAATGTCCTTGATATCTATTTTTTAATCTTTTATCCCAACTGTTTTAGTACTCTTAAACTCAAATTTAGATTTAAACATGGTTTTAAATAATTATACAGTATTGTTTTATTTTTTATCTTAAATTGTAAAGAACAAATCTTCTAATTTAAATTTAAGTAGCTCAAAAATTCTGACCACTAAAGTTGGTGGCTTGGAATTAAAGATGGTTGTTCTTAAGATTTTTATTAATTCAATTTTAAAAAATTAGATCAATTGTGTACTGGTTCAAGTTTTTTGACATATTTTTCATCTTGATAAGTAATTTTGTTTAAATGATAGCTATATGTAATATTAAAGACATGAACAATATAATTAAGCAAGAAGATATAATCAAGTAGCACAATAAATTTGGTAATTGAATTTCTATTATTATTAAGACTAGACTAAAATAACAGACTAGATTCTGAATAAAAAATAAGTTTCAGAATATAAGAGTTTTTGTTTCTGGTTTAAATACTAGTTATATAAAAGTTAAAATAACAATAATAATAAACAATGCTTTAATTTAACATATATACAAGATTTTTGAGGTCTTTAGTCATTTTATTTCAATTTGTTTGTTGTTTAGCAACAAAATTTCAGTAATAATTTTGGGTTTATATGCTGGTGCCTTGGCTAACATGTAATTTAATCAAGCTTATAAAGTGAATTTAGTTATTGCTAAGACAATTGTTTTAAGTTTTCATGTTGTATTGGATGACAACTTTAATAAAAATAGTGTAAAATATAGTGTAAGCTTTAAAAAATGTTTTAATTTAGGTTTGTGTAATTTTCTGGTAAGTAATTCAGCTGTTAAGATTTCAATATGAAGCAATTCAAGAAATATAAAAAAAACTATTAATTATATTCTGGTTAGTAAATATCTTTCAATATAATAGTTAAACATAAAGTCTGTGATGTTTTTAATTTCTTTAATACTGATTATTTGGCTATTGTAGTTTTGATTGGCTTGAGTGGCCTTTTGAATGTACACTTAAATACAATCTGCAAATAAACTAATAAGAATCAATAGAAATTTGGTATTAAGAATGTAAACAATTCAAAATAGATTTAGTTTAAAAAATATTTATCAGAACAAATATCTAGTATGCTTGACAAATTTTATATTGTAAAAGAACAGAGCAATTTAAATACTATGTAAAAACTTCTAAAATCAGTAATAGTTGAATTAACAAAGTTTTTTACAAAATTTAGTTTAGAAATCCCAATAATTTCAGAAACAAGCAGTTTTTAAGATTTTACAGATTGAAAATTTTGGTTTTGAAGTTGGTTAAGACTTTTTTCTTAAAGAATATTATTAAGTCTAACTGTTTTGGAGATATTTGGTCTAGATTGAATACTATTAATTTTTTTAAGCTGTTGTCTTTGGTTAAAAGTAGAACAAAAAGTAAAGAAATATTCATTTTTTTATCAAAAGTTAAGAAAACATATTGCATATTTAAATATCAAGAATTTGAAGCTATAAAAACAGTTATAATTTAGGACATAATCAATAGGAAAATAGAAGACTTTTGTACAAACAAAAATCATATAATCAAAAATATTCTGAAAAAACCTTTTTAAAAAATGGTTTTAAATTATTTAGTAATAGATGAAAATTTGATTTTAGAACCTAAAATAGTAAAAACCAAAGTAAATAAAATCATAGAAAACTGAACTAAGAAGAGACTAGTGTCCAAAGTAGTGCCAAATTTTTGGTCTTGACAATATATGTCTTAGAATTATGTTAAAAATAGAACATTTTTTAATATTATAAAATAAATTAGTTCAAATAAATTGTTTCTAAATATAAGAAATTTACTTAATAACAAAACTGCTGGTCTGTCTAGTATTTTAAATGAATTATAAAAACAAAGTAGTTCTAAAGTTATGACTTGTTTCTTAATCCTGTTAAATTGTTGTTTGAATATTAACACAGTTTTTATTTTATAAAAAAAAGCTTAGATTTTTATGATTCCAAAGTTCTATAATTAAAATAAGATGTTAATCAACACTAAATTAATAGTGCTAATTAAGATGACCAAGAAAATTTTGTTAAAGATACTTTCAAACCAGATTTCTCTTGTATATAATACATCTAGTGCTTTTTATAAAGATAATTTTTCAATATTAAAAGATATATTAACTTAGTCTCCAGTATTTGCAATTGGCTTAGTTATAAAAGATACTTTAAAAAAGAATAGGAAGCTGTGATTGATTTTACAAAACATGTATAAAGCATATGATTCAGTCAGCTAACATCATTTGAGAAACAGCCTGAGATGCATTAAAATATGTGGACAATTTATCAATTTTTTTGACAGTATATATCAGAACAAAATTAACGGAATCATAATTGACTTTAGTCTATTAGATAATTATTATATACATAATAAATTAGACTAAGATAAAGTTTTTTTTACATTTCTTCTGAAGAATTTTTTATGACTTTTTTTTGTGTAAAATTAAAAGACATAAACATTTATGTAATTACTGTATTGACACAAAATTTATAGCCAAAACAAACAAATTAGAGAACACAAATGGTAAGACTTTTTTTTTACAGTTAGTATTTTTGTTGATAATACAATTTGAGTAAGAAATAACCAAACTTTAACTTAATATATTTTGAATATTGCCAGTAAATTTTTTAATATTAACAATATTTCAATTAATAATAACAAAACAGTGGTTATTTCTATTAACCAGAAGATTAAAAATGCATTTTTGACTATTAATGAGAGTCCTATATTAATTGTAAAAAAAGATAAATTACATTATTATTTGAGAATTTATCTTTTTACTAATAGTCTATTTAATCTTAGTTTGATAAAAACTTATTTAAATATTAGGTTTTTTATAAACATAGTATTGAAGAAAGCAATTTCAGATAAACAATTCTGTTATTTGGTCTCTGTTGTCTTATAGCCTATTATATATTATTATATACAGTTTAGTTTTATTTTAATTAATGTTTGCTGCAAATAAAATTTTTTAATCAAAAAAAACCTGAAAATAAAAGCTAGATTGCCTAAAAATTTCTCCAATAACACTTTGTATTATTTATTTCTGTACAATCTGAAGTTTTTTAAACTGTTACAAGCTAAAAATAAAGTGACTTTAACAGTTAGTTTTGCTAATTCTAAGAGTATTCTTAACAGACTTTTTGATTATTGGTTTCTGAATTTGCAGGCTTTGAGCTGGACTTTGGCTAATACTTTGCAATATTCTGTTAGATTAGGTCAGTTTTGTAAACAATTTCTTTGTTGGAGTAGTATAGGTGTTTTTAAACAATAAAATCTCTTTATTAAAAAACTTGCCACAAGTTTTTTGCAGTTCAAAAAAGTTTTTAATATCTAACATTTTGGGTAAAAAAACTTATTACAAAATTGTGATTTTTTTAAAATATTATAATGTTGCTTTTGATGACAGACTTTTGGATAAACATAGCAATTTAATAACTTAAAAGACTTTTTGCCACCAAAAAAAACTGGATCCAAGGAGTTTTGTTCTAGTTTGGTTTACTATAGCATCTGGTTTTTTAAATAGCTTAAAATTTACTATTGAAAATAACCTAAATAATTCGAATATTGTTTTTCATAATGTCTTGAATTTAAATAGTTTTGAGTTAATTAAAGATCTTCTGCATAAAGTTTAGGCTAATGTTTTTGATATTTATATTAATAGGTTATTTAAAAAATTGGATACAGCAGAAATAGCTGGTGGGACAGTTGTCTATTTCTCAAATATGAATATGAATATTGGTGTTAAAGTGTTTAGTATGGTGTCTTTTACAATAACTGAACTATAAGCTATTACTTTGGTTTTGGAATATGTGCTTTTTTCTAGCTTTGTA
This sequence comes from Geosiphon pyriformis, assembly GCA_016748015.1. Lineage (NCBI taxonomy): Eukaryota > Fungi > Glomeromycota > Glomeromycetes > Archaeosporales > Geosiphonaceae > Geosiphon > Geosiphon pyriformis. Next base: position 551,862 of record JAAOMT010000057.1, read on the forward strand.
GTTTTGTATTTAAACAGTTAAGCAGCTATTAATGCATACAAATCAGAACTTAATTTATTTAAACCAAACTTTTGCAATAAATGTTGGATGAAAAAGTGTTATGTTAATAATCTGATAAAAACAAAAATTTAAATGTAATTTGGTTAAAGATTAAGAGTCATTTAAGTGTGTTTAATAATAACTATATTAAAAAACTGATTAAAACAGCTGTCTATTCTCCTATGTTTCTTCTTATTAATATTTTGAAGCATTATTTGGTTGTTAATAGTTTGGTGGTATCTGACAATACATGTTATTTCATTCAGAATATTTATGAAACAATTACTAGCATTCATTAGAAAGTGAATTTTGGTTTTAAAATTATCAATAATTTTCTTATTTGTAATATTAATTGGGTTTAGACAGTTAAAGTTTGGCATTTAAACTTACATATGCTCACTAATATTATTAGCAAATCCACAATCAATCTTAGAACTTATATAATGAAAATAGTTTATAAGAGACTTTCTATTGCTATATGTAAAAGACTATATAATAAGTTCTATCTGATTGTTTTGTGCTTATTTCATAAGAATATAAAACTTTCAGATTATTTATTCATGTATTCAAGTAATGCAAACTAACAAAAGAAATTAATTTTGGGTTATGTTAAGTTTTAGTTATTATTAGCTGGTAAAAAAATGTTTGTATTTTTTTTTGTGTTATGGTTTCTATTCTCTTGTTTATTTAATATTGGGTTGTATATAATGCTTTGTAAAAGATTTGTTCTTAAGTCTTGGCTCAAAGATGCTTTGGTAATATTTGATAACAAAAAAAAAGCCATTTGTATACTGGTTAATTTCTCTTGTTATTTAATTAACTTTTATTACTATAAAATATGATATATTAGGGTAATACATAAATCAAAAACAGAGAAAACTAGATTGATAAGTAATATTAGTATAATACCTATATTACCTAATAGATTACATACAAGTTTATTAAATAAGATAGTTTGTATGCTTGACATTATTAAATTCTTTACAGCAAGCTTTGATAAGCATTTGTCTTGTGTTTTTCTTTGACATTGATAGTAGTTTAATAGTTTATATAAATGTATAGTGCTGTTTAAGTTAGTTTAAGTAGTTAGTTATATGTAGTAAGGACATGAATTGTATTTAGTTAGAATTTTTTAGTTTAATTCTATATATTAGATAACAATTAAGTTATACTTATTAAATTAAATAAAAAAATATATATATCAAATAGAATATATTAATAAAAAAAAATTTGAAAACAAAAGCTAACCAGTCAAAAAAATTTTTAATAAAACTGTTTACTATCTATGTTTATATGATCTAAAATTTTTTGAATAAATATAAGTGATAAATAATATAATTATAATGATAGATTTTTTAAATATTAATAGTATTCTTAGTTATTTGTTTAATCACAGATTGTTAATTTATAAGTATTGAGTTGGTTTTTCAAACATTTATTATAATACTTTATTAAGTTAAAAATTAGTTTAATCAACAACTTTTTGGCTAGTATAATAAAAATTTTTCTAAATTATAACATTTTTTTTGAAAATTTGTTTTTTTTCATATTTTGTTTTTCTAATAACATTCTAATATTGCTTATTTTAGAAAATTTGGTCTTTTATAAGGTTTTTTGCTTCTTTAAAAAATTTGGTATTGCTTTTATTAAACAACTTTATATTAAAAAAAGTTAATTTTTGATTAAAAAAGTTTTATTATTAAAAAAAAACTTGATTTTAAAAGTCTAGTTTCTGTTTGATTTAAATTAGTATTTGATTTTTTAGTTAATAATATCTTTTATTAAACTAATTTGTTTTTAAATAGTAGTTTCTGTTTTTTAAATATTTGTGGTTTTAATACTTTTTTTGTGATTAAAAAAAGTTTTTCTGATGTTAATTTAGATATTATTAATATTTATACAAATAAGTTTTTGAAAAATCTAAGTATATTTAAGATAAAATATAATACAGTTGTATTTTTTATTAATTTGAATTTGGTTGTAAATTTTGTAATTAATAATATGATTTTGTTTATATTAATAGAATTATATATAATTGTTTTGGTGCCTGAATATATTTCTGTTTCTAATACTATTAAGACATATTCAGATAGTTAAACTGTTTTGAATATTTATTTAATTGAATTAAATATTGCTTTGCCAGATTTTTTTAATTGTTGTTAACTTAAAAGACATAATATTATAAATTTTATTAGAAATAGAAATCTTTATATTACTTAGTTTAAGGTTAAAAACTATTTAAATGTTTTAAATAATAAATATGCTAATAAACTGATTGTTTGTACTTTTTATTTGAGTTTAATACTTTTTATTTATATTCATAAAAAGTATATTAAAGTTAGTAATATAGTAATATTTAAAAATACTAAGTATTTTATTTGTAATATATTCAAAATTATTTGTTATATTTGCTAAAAAATTAAATCTGGTTTTAATATTATAAATAAAAATATTATTAAAAATATTAATTAAAATCAGATTGTTTTAATTTGACATTTTAACTTATATATAATCTTTAGTTTTATTAGTAAAACATTTGCTAATTTGTATTTATATTTTATAAAAACTTTGTATTATTACTTGTCTGTTGCTATTTATAAACATTTGTACAATAAAAAATATCTTAGTATTTTATGTTTATATTATAAAAAGATAGAATTTTTTTATATATAAATCAAATTTTGCTGTTTGTAAAAAATTAATCAAGTTGTAAATAGTTTTATAAAGTTTTTTTTCAAATTTAAGTCTGTTATCTACTTGTGTTTTACTGTTGTTTTTTTTATATGTATTTAATTATATTGTTTATATTGTTTTGTGTAAAAGTATTATATTTAAAAAATAGTATTTGAAAGCTTTGTTTATTTTTGGTTGCTTACAGATTGTTATTAAAAAAATTATTAATTTTGTATATAGTTTAAGTATAGTTTACTATAAAAAAATATAATTAGTGTAGTCTAAATATAAAGCAGTTTTAGAAAAGAGTAGTTTGGTTTTTTGCAATAGTTTTATGTCTTTAATGATATATAATTTAATGTCTTTGCTTTTTAATAGTGTTGTTAAGTTGCTTAGAATTACAAAAACATATAATATTAGTTTTAATACACACAAATTTTGTGATCTTTTTTTAAAAATTAGTTGTTATATTTCTGTTAAAATAAATATATAGTGTTGTTCTAATTGGTTTAAGTAGCTGGTCATATATAAAAAATATATAATTTGCATCTAATTTAAATTACTTAGTTTAATATATTGTTACAGTTAAAACCCATACTTTTTATTAGTTATTATATGTATTAATTACTAATATTATATAATTAGCCATTTTATTTTTAGATAATAATCATTGACCTAATTAATAATCTAATTATTAATCTAATTATTGACCTAATTATTGACCTAATTATTGATCTGATTGTTAACTTGATTATTGACCTAGTTATTGATTTGTTTATTGACTATTTTCAATAGCTATATAAGTGATAAGTCTCTTAGTTGTAAAAAGACATAATCAAAGTAATAAAATAAAACTCACTATTAATTATTTCTTCTTATATTGCTTATTTCTTTTTTTTTATCTTTAAATATCTAAATATCTTGGAATAAAAAATTATTTGTTGGCATTTACATACTTTATCTTTTTTTTTGATTTGTATTATTAGAATTAGTCTGAGAAATGATTGCTTGTTTTTGTGATTTATTAAATAAAAAAACAATTGAAAAACACAATAATACCTGTTATTAATTTTAAAAATTATTGAATTAAGGCATAGAATAATAGCAGTGGTATTATTTGTTAATAAACACAGACTATTTTTTTACCTTTAGATTTTCAAAAAAGATTTGTAACTGTGATTTTTATAAGATTGATCACATATATTGAATTTTTACTTATTTAATTCATTTCCATATTGTATTTTTTTTTGATTATTTTTATTACTCTACAATTTTGTTCTCTCTTGCTATCTGTTAGCTTGTTATTCCAACTCATAATAATATTATGTTAAATAACATTTGGATCTTATTTATTAAAAAAAAATTAATGAGTTTATAATAATTTTTAAGTTTTTTTTTTGTTATTATTGTTTTATATAATATATTTTTTAAGTATATTTATTGTTAATATTAAAACAGTTCTTAATGTTTTTAATAAAATTTTTTAAATTATATTAAAGCTTATTAATGTTTGCACAATATATTATTGTTTATTTTAAAACTTTTAAAATTATTATAATTGTTTTTGTTTGTTAATTAGTTTTAATAGATAAAAACAGTATTAAAATCTTTTTTTTTGTTAATTAAAAAAGATTATTATTTTTTGTAATATATTTAAAATCAAGTTGGTTAATTTTTTTGGCTATATAGTTTTTTTTTTTTAATTTTTTTTAATGAGTAAAGTCCAAATATGACTTACTACTATACATTACATCAATAATCTAAACTAAGTGTGAATCATGTATTTGCTACACATGACCAGCCACTCAGGTCAATCAAGACAATACTAGACACTTATATGAACAGAAACTATGTTTCTAATATCTGAGAAAAACAGACAAGACTTACAAAACCCAAAACTAATACCAAATACATTGGCAACACCCAATAACCTAACCATTCCAGCTGAGAACACCACCAAAAGACCAGAAACTGAGACAGGAACAGAACTATCCTATAGAATCAAGCCACATTTTTTTATAATAACCTGGTATTTGATACACACCAGCCAAATATTATCCTAAAAAGCAAAACAAAATTTACACACAAAAAATACAACATTCTGAGCTGTAACTTTAGAATTCTTAAAAACAAAAACAGATTCATGATACCAATTGTTGAAAACAAAACCTTTACACAGAGCTGTACTAACAACAACATCAGAAACACAAATATACAACAATTGCAAGACACAAGAAAAAGAGTGAGATAAACTCGAGTGCATCTCCCAAGTAGACACATGAACTTCCATCAACTAAACACAATCAGCAGTGTTAAAAGGACAAGAAAAAACATGGTTCAAGACCTCAACATCTCCACAGAACAAACACACCACATTGGGGTATATAGTTTTTGAAATTAATAATTATATCTGTTTTATTTTCTGTTTTTTTAACTTTGCATAATAATTACAATATATTATTGTTATTTTTAGTTTTTAAAAAAACCTAAATATTATAATTATTAAACTAGTACTTTAAAAAAATGTTATATTTGGTAAAAAATTTTTGAATATTAATGCTACTTTAAGTATTAAAATGTAGATTATTTGGTTTTAAGTTGTAAAATATTGTTCAAATCTGTGATTTTTTTTAAGGTTTTGAATCTTATGTTAAGGCTTTTGTCTTATTAGCTTTTTTGTTGTTGTTTTTTTGGCTGTTTCTGCTGTTGTTGCTGTTAATCTTATAGTTGGTTCTAAATTAGTTCTAAGTTGGTTTTTTTGGAATTTGAGTTGGCTGTTTTGGTTTTTTTGATCAGATTTATTGTTGAATTCATTAATGCTTTGGTTGTTTTGGTTACTAGATTACTTAATATTTCTTTTGTTTTACATAATAAGCTCAAAGACATAATTAAACTTGTTCTCAGAATAGGTTTTTTTCTTTAGAATCAACGTAGTTTAGCCTTAAATGGACTTGTGTGTCTGCTCATATGTAGAAAGTGCTTGAATCACATCTAATTTAGGACTCTTGGTAGGTATTATATTAGATAGTAATAGGCGTTAAATAATAATAAAAAAATGATGATAATGATAAATTAATTTTGTTAATAATATTATCTATTATATTATTATTTAATTATTATTTATAAATATATACGTATAATAAAACAGCAAAAAAAAATTGTTTTAATTAAAATTAAAATAAGTTTGTATTAAAATGAAATTTTTTTTTTAATTATAATAACTTGATTATTAATTTTCTTAGTTTTGTGCATATAATTTTAAATTTGTTTTATTCAAAAATTATTATTAATTAATAAACTGAATAAATCATTTTTTAAAAACAAAAATAACATTATACAATTGAAAAACTTAATCAATGCTTAAAAACAATTTAAATTGTACAAATTCAAAAAATATAAGGTCTGATATAATACATAAGTTTATAATTTATTGTTATAAAATTTTATTAAAACGAATAATTAATTATTAATTATATTAAGAAAACATAAATAAAAGTATCGACAGTGGAAATAGTAAAAAGCATTACAAAAAAAAACAATAAACAAAAAGTTTTATTTGTGAATTTAGTATATAGGTTTTCGAGGTTTAAAACGCAGACCGAACTTTTGTTACTGCACTCAATTTCTCTACATAGATAAATAATTTGATAGGGTATCTTTTTAATTTATAATTCAAATTACCAGCCCCAAGTTCCAAGGCCACCTTTGAACCCTCGTTCCCCCCCGTCAATATCTGAGGTGATCCAGCCGCCGTAAAAGTCACCTTCCTGGGCGTTCACCTGATGGGAAAATATGGTTGAGCGTGTAATAGATTTCGACTACAGAAAGGGAAAGGGAAAGGTAAAAGAGGCTTAAAATTTTAATTTGAACTGACCTTCTCACCGTCTACATAGCATTCGAATGGGCTGGGGTAGAACTATTATTGGATTTATTTCCATGTTCGTTATGAATAGATAATTTGATTTATTGATATTGAAATTTTAACATGTTAAACTTGGGAAATGGAAGCAAGAATTTCAAATAACTTATTTTCATACCGAAAGATAGTTCTTGATATTTGCGTAAGCAGGGTTGGGTTTTATATAAAACCAAACTTTTATGACATTCGAAATTGAAAAATTTTATTTTTCACGAAAATGTTATTTATTTCTAAAAGAAAAAAAAGTGACTAACCTCGATCATGAATGATTTCGTCATCATTCATTTTCACGTCGTAGTAACTCGCTGTACCTTTCCACTGGTAAAAGGTCATTAGACAAGAATTTTAAGTTCCCAAAATAGATCGAAATTCAATTTTTTTTGGAATGCCAATTCCATACCTCGCAAAAACTATTCCGCTCACTTATTACGAAATGCTTCAGTAGGACGTCTTTCGGTGGTATATAATACGCTGAATTATGTTGACAAAATCAGAATTTTGTGTAATCAATCAAAAGATAGTTCCCTGAAATAAAACCCTACTTGGGGGATGCGAGGTCTCCAAAATACGATAGGCGTTCTTGGTATCAGCTAAAACTATGCCTTTATAAATGACTTTGAGATGTCGTGTAGTGTGTTCAATTGCTGGTGGTCTAAATTGAAAAAGGCCAAATTGTCAAAATTTAAATGAAGAAAGTTAAATCTAAGATTTAATGGTTGTGCGCGTATAAATATTTCACAAAGCCTGTTACCGTGGATAATCCCACACACTTTGACGCTTTTTACCCTCTTGACTCATTACGAATTTATTGTTAAAAAAAAATAAGAATATTTGAGACTTTTTGCAAACATGATCACAATGAAGAAATGAGTATTATTGGCATATAATCAAATCCAAGTGATTTACAATTTGGTAATCCCTAATATCAATGGATCCTCGCATGGTCAATCTTTATAAAATTAACGAACTAACAAAGATTCCAGACTCGCAAACTTCACGATGTCTGAGAAACAATCTTCCCACGAGGTTCAACAAATTTTCAGTGTTATTGAAGATATTTCGAACAAAATTGAACGATTTCCCGTAAGTTTTATCTATGAAAAAAATCGAGATGTTAAAGAATTGAGAGCCAAGCATTTACAGGTAGTCTATTTAGTAGAGTCTCGTAGTTGCTTAAAGAGAAGGTTGTCATAATTTTAAGAAATTAAACGTTTTTGATTTCAAAAAGTATGTGAAACACAGTGTGACTTCATTGATTTCTTGTGAATCTTATTACGATGGATGTGATTGTACCGACAATTGCGAATCTTCAGAATGTGGGTGCAAATCAACTCATGGTGAATATTTTCATTCTTTTCATCATGCAATTGTAATATTGGATATTTTTGTGACTGATATGAATAAATTATGCCCTAATCCCGAATCTCAAAAATTTCTTTGAGGCTTCTTTTACGATCCAACAATCCCGGGGCTTCATCCTTCTCTTATCTCGCCAGACACGGGCAAATTCTCACATACAATCTACGAATGCAATTCTTCGTGTACATGCACCCCTGGCTGTTTAAATCGTTTGGTTCAACATGGTACCACACTGCCATTGCAAATTTTCAAAACTCATAATAAGGGATGGGGTGTTCGTGCCATACCTTTGAATCCAAGTAAAAGTGTTGATAATCGATTTCAAGAAACTATAATAAAGAAAGGACAGTTTGTATGCGAGTACGCAGGAGAAATCATAAAAACCGAGCAAGTAAAAAGTCGATGGAAAGTCTATCAGGAAAGGGAAGAGGGGGAAGGAGATGCTGGAAATTACGTCCTTTGTTTGAAGGAGCATATTGGGTCAGTTGGCAACTTTCACATAAGAGCTGGTTTAAATTCTTTTTGATTTAACAATTGATTTTCAATAAAATATTTTATTTGCTCATAAAAAAGACACGAGCGCATTTTACGCACGGTAACAGAAGTCCAAATAAAGTTTTCATATATATATTTTATCTGAAATTAAATGAAGCAAAAATCCCAAAATTTTTAAGAACATTGACCCAACATTTATTGGTAACGTTGGTCGATACATCAACCATTCCTGTTCACCGAACCTTGCCATTTTTCTAGCACGCGTCAACTCGCTAATTCCTATTGCAGCACTATTTGCTGTACGAGATATCTGTGCTGGGGAGGAACTGAGTTTTGATTATGCTGGGAAAATTGGAATACAAGATGGAAATAAACTCGAATATGTGACTAAAGAGGTTATGGGAGGTTATACGAGTAGAGAAGAGCCAAAACACTTTCAAGGGTTAGAGAAGAAACCTTGCTTGTGCTCTAGTGAGGAATGTCGTGGAATCTTGCCTTTTGATGAGTCTTTGTAAAATAATTTGAAACTCATAAAAAGGTATGAATAAAATTTATAGTTTTTGACACTAAATAGTGAGAATTCCATAAAATATGTAGCATCACTTATTCATGGTTCACCAAAGATCGAAGACGCGACTCAAGCAAGCGATCATAAATTGCCATGTTGGAAAATCTATCTTCTATCTATCTATACAGGATCTAATCATCTGCGTAACGTAACGCTAATGTGATTTCTAAATTTGGTTAATGAAGCGCGTTCGTATCGTGAAGCTATGGTACAAGAAATACAAAAAAATAATGCAAAAATTGTTCTCCCTTCTTCCCTTTTCACCGTTATACTCCTCTCCCATCTATGAAATTTAACTCAATAAGTTTGAGATCATCATATGACCTCTACGTTCCGGCCCTTCATCTTCCGAGTTGCCCCCTTTTTCTGATAGCGCCTCATTTGATGAATCTGTTATTGGCGGTGAAGGAATGGCCTGGCGAAAATTCTGAGGAAAAACCGAGTAACTTTCAGTTAGTGGAACTTGTGTAAATGGTTTTAACACACAATGTGTCGTGAGTGTGGGTTTTGTATTGGTGAGAAGTGATACTGGTTGGGAAAGGAGGAATTGGGGTGAAGCTCGACTATTTGCTTTTCCAGCATTTTTATCAAAAGTGCTATGTTGAATAACGCCCTCGTTATCGACCATCATATTATTGGGGGGTTTCAGAATCCCTTTTGGAATCACATGTTTGAGTGGTGGAAGCCGCGTACTTCCAACTGCTAAAGCCTTTCTATCACTCTGATTCGTGTCAGTTCTGAGAGGCGGAAGAATAAGTAAAGAGTTTGGTTGATATGATTGATAGGAGCGTTGGGATTGCAAGCTTATTCGCCTTTGCAAGATGGGAGAGCCACAGGGAGTCGAGTTAGTTATCACTGCACCTTCTTTCAGTGTTAACGGAGATCGTTGTATTGATGTTCGGTTTGGGTCAGTTAAGGATTGACCAGAGGATACTTGCGGCTCCCGTAATGTAAGATGAGTATGCCATAAGTTTGTAATTCTTCCAATTCCGATTGATGAACTGTTGAATTGATCTGACCGATTTGACGAAGAAGAAATGCGACCCCCACTTGGTTCAACAAAACCATAAGTTGCTCTCTCTTGGCGAGTCCGTTCTTCTTGCTTACGTTTCGCACGTCGATTTTGGAACCTTTGAACATTTTCGCAAATTTTTACTTAATATAATTGTTCTGATTATATGTACTTTCTTGTCAATAAGTCTCAGAAAAAATTCAGAATTACCAAATATGTACGCTTTTACTTGGCATCCTCAAAACTTCAGCGATACGCTCACGAGTAGCGGCATCAGGAAAATCATCGTGTTCGAAAAAAGACTCGAGATATTGAACTTGAGTGGGAGTTGTACGATGCCGTTGTTGATTACTCATTTTTCACTAAGAAGAATAGAAAAGGTTTAGACGGTTCCGTTTTACTATTATTATTATTATTATAGATATATATCTATAATTAAAGAAAAATAAAAAGAAGGTGAGGGTTCGTGCGGACAAAAGTTGATGATTTGCCGAAAAAAAAGACGCTTTTTAGGCGCGACGAATAGTAAAGGGATTACGTGGGTTTTTATCAGTTTTCTCGTGTCATTATTAATTTACGTAATCTTTGGGTAATATGATCAATCACGAATCCATCTACTAAATCCAAAATATATCGATTTTGTTGTTAGCAGATTACCAAGTAAAAAATTGAATATTTTGACGCCCAATATATTCTCGATTTGTTGGGCTAATTGACAATGTGTTTAATCTATAGAGCTATTTCTTTTGATAAAATTTGTTCTTTTTCTCCACAGATTAACTTTTCTCGGGACTTTTTATTTGACATGCCCAATTTACGTCAAAACTCTAATCAGATCATGGATCAAATTGGAAATTAATGGAATGATTAACAGAAAATTCTCGATATTCACATATTTTAATTAACTTGATGCAGATTTTCCCAATATGATCAAAGGTTTAATTTTCGCTTTTAGAATAAATCAAATTAAGTATTACCCTAATTGGGCTGAAACACGCCCAAAAAAGGTTAGCTGCTTCAATTACTCTTACACATGACACAATCAAGATTTTTTCAATCAAGTGACCTTTGATAAACGGGTGTACTTTCACAGATCAATAGAAGTTATTAATCCAAAGTGAGAATTATATTTAGCTTTGATCATCCGGGACTTTCCTTGGATCCTCTTTCTTTGCCATGTCTATAAAGTTACCTCAGGTAATGACTTTTCATTAGCGGAAAATTTTACAATATTTGAAAAAATCCAGTATAAAGTTTTTGAGATTCTTCACGGAACTCTTTTCACGTTTTTAATGTTTATAGAAACGATACTTTAGACAGCGTGCGCACGCCAACCCTTTCTCGGACCACCACCTTGACTAGTAAGCTAATTTAATATCGAAGAAAAAAGCTGGATTTTAGGAATAATAATATTTTCCATTCCGCAAAAAAAATCTCGAATCCTGCTTTTCATTATTTTCAGTCCCAAAAGCCCGGCGCATATGGACTGGACAACATTTTATCCTAAGTATTTTAATTTAACAGCACTAGCGAACTCCTCTTCTGCGTCAAATACAAATAGATTGCCAAATTTCGCTGATGAAGCTAAATTATTAGAGTCACGTTCATTTCATGAAAGAATTCAACCAAAAGTTGAATTTGCCGATCTTGGCTGTGGTTACGGTGGTTTATTAGTTGCTCTATCAACCTTGTACCCGGACACTTTGATGCTAGGTAAATGAGGCGGATAAAGTTTTCAAATTTCACCTCATGACCCACTTGGTATTTTGACTAGTTCCTTTTAACAAAAAGGCATGGAAATTCGGGTAAAAGTTGAAGAATATGTGAGAGAAAGAATTCGCGCATTACGCCTTCAACATCCTGATCAGTATCAAAATATCTCTATAATACGTATGAATGCAATGAAGTTTTTACCGAATTTTTTTGAAAGAGGACAAGTGAGTTATCTATTGAAACGTGATCGGTTCTTAAAACAATTTAAGGTCTAATGACAAACTTTTCTCGCGTGTGGCACCACAAAGTTATCCAAAATGTTCTTCTTATTTCCAGATCCCCATTTCAAAACAAGGAAACACAAAGCGAGAATTATAACGTCAATAGTTTTCCATTTCTGTTTTCAGAACCTTGCTCAATTCATTCATATCTGACAAATATTTCTTCATATAGACCACAATTACTTGCCGAGTACGCATATGTTCTTCGTGTTGGTGGCATAGTTTATACCATAACAGATGTCAAAGATTTGCATCTGTGGATGGTTAAGCATCTAGACGAGCATCCCTTATTTCAAAGGATATCCGAAGAAGATGTAGTAAGCACGATTCTGTTACAATTGAAATTTTCATAATATCAAGTTCATGCCAGTTTGGCTTGATTGGGCTAACAATTAAAATATCAGGCAAAAGACCCAGTTGTATTTCACGTGCGTACCGCAACAGAAGAAGGGAAAAAGGTAGAACGTAATAGCGGTGATAAGTTTTTGGCGTGCTATACTAGAATCGAAGACCCTAATAAAAGAAGGACTGAATCAGAGATATAATGTAAAGATAATTGATAAAACACAGATAGAAAAGAATTTGAAAATCATTCTTTAATAAAGGTCAGATCCAGAGTCTTGATGAATCCCCTTAGGAGGTGTTGGATTCAATTGGAGGTTTTCAATTTTCAAATCAGAGATCGCTTTGAATTTCTACCCATGCATTTGCTAAATTTGGGTACAATACCTGATAAGCTAAACGCGATCTATTACCTGTTAACATCTGATCAACAACATTTGTGATGGCCTATCATCGTGGGAATTTTGAAAGTTTGCAACCACTTCTATAATGTAGGGAGTTAAATCGATTAATGATCGACCATTCATAATATGTTCTTGAATTTGTTTACTCTAAATTTTGTTTCATCATGTCTCACTCTAATATGGGTTTGCAAGTTGGCGAAGATAAATTGAAACAGCTTCTTGAAATGGTACTTGCAAAACTCGCTTTTCGGTTTAGCGTTGTCCGAGAATTAGATACGCACCTACAAAGCGCTAATTTAGTAGCGCTTTTCTTTGCTTTCAAGGGTATTGCGGAAGAACAGGCTGTGAATGCACTTCGGGTAATTTTAAACAGATAAAAAGTCGGGATCCCTTAATTGTGGACGATTTTAGAGTTGCACGCTTTTGAGTTTCTTGGAGGCTGCCAGTACTTGACGCGTCTTCCATTCCATGTAGCAATTTGATAATGATATAGACCGTGCAATTGATTATATTTTCTCACCCACTAATGTGGATGATCGGGTATTATTTTTCTTTTGGCTTAATTTCCTCTCAACGTGAGTCGTGGGATCGCTTTTCTGATGAATGAGTTTATTAGCTTGCTTTAAACAAAGTCGACGCTCCAGATCCAATGAATACTGATTACCCAGGTTGGCAGACTTCCACGCCTCGGTCAGAGAGTAAGTTAGCTTCCTTTTATGTGCAATACTCCTATGGAATTTTGCTTATTAAATCTAGAACAGTGATTCTGTACAAAGCACAATTCAACATTCCCGATGGTGCACCCAATAATCATTCTACCATAGACTTGACTCAAGATAATTCCGGTAAGTGTCGCGTACACAGGTGTCTACTTCGCTTTGGACATAATTACATGATATTCGATTTTCGTCCATTTCCTTTTTATAATATGAATGCCTAGAGGCGTCAATTAAGGATCAACAGGACGTCCAAATGCAACAAAGTCTCCTAAAAAGGTTGGTTGATACGACCTCACATTCAACCACTACCCAGGACGAAGGTTGGGGAGAGATTCCTCTTACTGTGGCAAAGGCTGCTCAATTGGTATTTTAGCAAATATTTTTTCCAAGCTTTTAAATAAAATTTGCTTCTTTAATTTTTGCTCTTTCGGCTATTTACGCTTGATGATTGCTTTAGGAAGACGTGGATGTAAGTTATAAAAGCAGTACACAACAAAACCTTCCCTGGCCCATGATCTCGCGGTATCGGACTGACCCAGAGAATCCTTTGCATCGCACAAGGCTTCAATACACGTTTGTTTAAATCTACTTTATTAAAATTTTTCAGCATATCTCCGAAATATTATGCAAAAGGTCCCCATATTTTATGTCTAAATTACTATAATTATCAGGCCAGTTGGACTGAGAACACCTAGAGAACATCAATTCGCAACGTGTTTTATACAAGCTTTTTTTCATATACCGCTATTTCGTGCATCTGTACTGTCATGTCGACCAACCCGGGAAAATTGGGGCAACGTAGAGGGGTATTGGAAAGGAACTGCCTGCGGCCTCTCAAACGAAAGTGATAATTTCAGCCAAACCTTTTCGCAATATGGGTTTCGACAGTCTAGTTATACTCGTATGTAATTCATGAGTCTCATTTTAATTTTAGTGATTAACTTTGTAATTCCTCTTGAAACGATAGTTGTGCATGAGATGCAAAAACTTTTTGCGTTTCTCTTACTGAGTGACAGAAGCTATGGTGATGCCAGCTATGTTATCGATGCTGTAAACCCTCAAGTGAAAAGTACTGGTTGGCATGCTACATGGTTAGATTTTGTTGGAGGTTTGTTCCAGTAGCTTTAGGTTTATCTCTATCAGTGAAATTCTTTGATAACAAATGAACTCAAACTCTTTATTAGAGTTTTGTAAGACCTTAGCTGGCAAATTGATACAAGCTATAAATTACAGCGATCTAGATCATGAGACCAGCAAGATTCGTCCTGAATTAATAGGTTATATTCTTTCATTTGAAGAGTAAGTCAACCTTGAAATCTGAAATTTAAAATTTTAGTTGGTGAATACATTTTTCGATGTTGAAAATCTTTGTAATCATTTTATTGTAGCATATTCACCTCCTACGTCAGGGTCCCTCCTTTTTACGACAGTTATTATCCTTCCCCAAAACTGGAACGTGTCATAATATCCTTTGAATTTATTTTTCAATATTATCGTGATCTCATTCCTCGCAATAAATTATACCTTGACTTTTATTTTAATGGACGAAACAACTTGGAAATTTCATCTCACAACAATCTTTATGAAGCTTTAGATGAAATTTTGAACAAACCCACCGAAAAATATTTTTTTTCCGATCTTGCTAAACTCTTAATCTTGCGGGTGATTCCCAAGGACTTGTCTGATAATATAGGTTATCCTTATTCAGATAAGTCTTTCAAGCTTGACAAAGAAATCTATGTAGATCGATACTTGGAAAAAAACCGGGACCAAGTGATTGATTGTTGCCGAATGATAGAAGAATTAACGGGAAAAATTACAACAGCTAAGCAGGCGATTGAGAGCATAACACAATTTGAGGTGAGTTATTGAATAATTATTGTTCTTGATTCGAGTTCTTAATACTCTTGTGATAAGTTTTGATTAAACTACGAAAAGGGGAATTCTAATGGTCCGGAACTCCTGCAAAGTTGCATCGAATATTATCAAAAGAAGCTTGAGGCTATTGATCCAAACGACACTCAAAGTATTGAGCAAATTAACAGGACTATCAACTTTTTAAAAACAAACAAGGAGCAGGCTGAAGCCAAGCTTAATGGTATTACTGATATCGGAAATTTACTTGCTTCAACATTTACTAAAAGAAATATATTTATCATTCAGAATATTTGGCTGAAATTGAGGATTCTCAGAATCGCCTGGCTACGATTTATGATATACCAGAATTACAGCAAACTCTTTACCGCCTTCGCGCTGTATTAATATACGATGGAGAAATTGGCGAAGGTCATTATTGGGCCTACGTGTGGGTTACAGGTGGGGAAACGGAGGAAGAGCCTGAAAATGGCTGGTGGAAGTTCTGTGATACGACGGTGACTAAGGTAGTAAAAGAAAAGTAATCAAAAAAGTCAAAATATTTTCATTTTTTATAAGTGCTGCTTGCAATAGGTGACTGAGGAGGAAGTCTTCAGAGATGATGTTGGAACGAATATTAACGCTAGCATCTTCGCGCTCCTTTATGTAAATGCCGAATATGATTTAGCAATACCCACCAAATCTCTTATTCCGTCTTCGTTAAGGGTACGTTTGCCTTATTGTTGGTTTAGACAAACTTCCCATACTCATTTAATCTTATATCTGGGTAATTATAGGAATTCGTTGAGGCAGATAATGCTGCCCTTCAACAAGAATACCAGGATTACAAAGAAAAACTGCGTGAAGCACCCCCCGAGTACTCTGCTATTGATCGACCTCTTAAAACCGATAACGAATATGCTTGGGATTTTGATTCTAACATGCGTCAAGATTCTTCCTATTCTATGGACAACAACCGCAAGCTTGATTTAATTCAAGAGCAAGTAAAAAATATGCGCAATATCAATCCCATGATTTTGGAGAGGTGACTGTTTATTTGACGCTTTTACATTTTGGGATTCCTTATTAAAAGACAATTCTTATCAGGTTTGAGATATTTTGCGCAAAGATCCAAAGGGATGACATAGTCCAATCCTTAATAATGAACTATCTCGACCCCAACCGAACTGTAAGTTTTAGTTACTAAATTTTAGGAAAATGCCATTTTAAAACAATTTGCAAAATATTTGCTTTGTGTTCATGAAAATATAGGTCAATGAACCCTCATGGGATTCTCCGCTCCCCTTGGATTCCAGATATAAGGAGGATCCCAAATTCCAAAGCATAATAATGGCTTTTGAACAATACGCTAATATCACTCAATGGCTTATCAAGAGCTTGGAAGAAATGAATAAAGATCAATACAGGATGGCTTTTGATTTCTTTCTAGAGACATTGAAATTGGAAAATCTTTGGCTTAGAAACATTCAATCCCCAGATGAACAAGGGAAGATCCAAGTGAATGACGTTGAAAGCATCAAACGTGCTCATTACATTATTGAGTACGCAAAAATATGTTTGAAGGGGAGTTGTTTTCGCTCACTTGAGGATTTAGGATTCAAAAACTTATATGTTGTATATATTTTTTAACAATTTCGTTTTATATTCTTTCGAAAATTTAGGTTTTGCATCAACGAGCCCTTGAGAAGGCAAACGCTGAAGCTAGTCTGAGTGATGCAATCAAAGATGCACTTGTAGTTTTGTGGAATCTTATCAGATTGGTTGGTCCAGAAGACGTGAAGAGCGATCACCTATATACAGCTATCAGTGATGAATGGCTCAATTTCGCAGAAGAGAGAGATCGGGCCGCACCAGGAGATACCCAAGAAGATATTCGACAATTAATTGATAAGTTTATTGACCCTGAAACTTTGGTTATCCAATCATCCTTGCTCAATGATGAACAAATCGCACTTTCCCCGGTGCTAGAGGATGATAACATCCCATTGCATAAGCGATATGAGGAAGCGCTAAGAAACTGTCAACGATCTTTTGGGAATGAATTATATAATGGAGATACTTTTTTGGATTAAGCAAGTCATTTTTTAGGTAATGTGTGTCTTGAATGTTTTTTCCTATGAGGGCGTCGATCCTAATTCTAGCTATTGGGGAGTAGAGATATTTATATTCTTTTCAATTCACAAAGAGAACAATAGATCAGACCGTGAATATATGGCGGTATTAAAAACCAATGGGTGTTGAGAATTGAAACACGACTAAGATCAAGTCTTATTTTAGTAAATCACTGATAAAATGTCATTCTCCCGGAATTTAGATAAAATTATCTGCATGCATTGGATTTATTTTGATGAATTTTGAGGCATGCCTCAAAGGATTTTTTGAACAATATTTATTAGGTTCGTGCGTGTTATCAGATACCACTTGTCCCGTCTGTACTTGATCCAATGTCAGCGGAATTCGCAGCAGCGTATAGCTCATTTTCCGCGACAACTGACTCACTTTCTTTGATTCTCGTTAGATTTTCGACATACAGTTCTGCATCCTTCGTCAAAGCATCTACATTCAATTTGGCCAAAGCAGTAGCTTTGGCTTTTTTATATTCTGGATCAGCGTATATTACCCCTTCTTCAACCTCAACGCGTTTGTAATATTCAACAAAAGCTTTTCTTAATGCGGAATCACGCAACACCGCAGTCCGTTGTAATGAAGCTCCTTTTAATCTCCCTAAAATATATTCCTGTCGTCTAGTAATATCATTCAGTATCTCGGCTTCGGTCCGCATGTCTTTTTTGTTCATGTACAAAACAATACTGGTGCAAATAATGAAAGCAAGCCGACGATAGAAATCAGCGGTTGTGAAGTGATGTTCTTCAGCGGCTGTTGATATCAACAAGCTTATATCCAACGTGGTAAATGTGTAAATGTCAAATGCCGCGCAAACAACTAGAAAAACAACACAATAGATACGCCAATCTTGTTTCCGCTTGAGCATTGTAGCCAAGCCTATTATCGTGATCATTGTTACGTAGGATGCTGCGAGTCCTGGAAGAATAAAGTACAAGTAGTCGGTTGCTTCACGACAGTAATTGCATTCTATTAATGCTTTTTGTCCGTATGTGACATAGAAATATTTATTTTCAAAAGAGCCTAATTTTTTGATAAGGGTGTCAAGTTCCGGTGGTGATAAAGCCAACGAGGTTTTTTGTTCAGTTAAAAGGGCTTTCAAGTGACTAGCGGGAGTCAGTATCGACACGTTGAGCTTCTGAAAAATGTTGAAGGGTAGAGCGAAGAAAGCACGATGAAAATGATAAATGATAGTGGAAATTAAAAGAGTGGAAACGCCAAGTTCTGCTTTGGTGAAAGGACGAGAGGGCTGCTTCGTATCAAGATGTTGACTAGGGTTTGCTCGACGACGAAGCCATTCTGAAACTTTTTGTAGGAGGAAAGGAAGCGAGAGATAGATTAGAAGTTGCAACAAGTCTCGATTAATCATGGTAAGCTTTTTTTTTGAAAGACTTGAGTGAATGCTTTGCAGAGACTTAAAGAGAGAAGATAAATGTGAGTAACAAGGAAAAAGTTTTAGGGGATCGTGTCACAGTTATATTATCTTTAATTGCATTTATCTCGATTTGGATGTTGACATGTTTTTACTGGAAAAACTAGTACAATTATTTCTGTTCAAAAAGTCCGATGAAAATTACTTGTCTTTTTAACTTGACAGTTTTATTTCCAAAGTCCAGTCCGAAAGCGATGAATTTTATTTAAATTCTTCTCAAAAAAATGTCTTAAATTCAGCATTATCTGTGAAAGTCTTTAGGTAGAAATTAAAGAAACAGCAGGTAGTAAAAGTGAATATTTAATTCTTTGACCCATCAAATTTTCTTTCAATATTGCCCCAATAATATTCTCGGAGAAACCAAGAAATGCTATCTGCCAAATCCGTGATAAACTTGTCTGAAGCACCTTTTCCTATACGTAATATGCTTGGAAGTTCTAATTGTATCGCGTCAATTTTGCCTCCATTCGATGAACCATAGTTGCGGACAGAATAACCCCCACTTAAATAAAGTTCTTGGGCGGTGGGAAAATGATGTGCTTGAGAAGGCACAGCGTCATAGCCAAACATTTGTAAACGACCGCCCAATGAAAGGATGTCAGCTCGAAGTAGAGAAGTGAAGGTAATTTTAGCTTCAGCCATTCGGTGAAAGAGCGCTCTTATACTGGACATCTGGTGAATTGTGGTGTTTGTGTTTAGCGTATGAACCGGAAGCGCTAATATTTTTGCTGATAGAAGGTATCCTACTTCAATATAATTCTTTTGATGTGCATGGCCTATTCAAAGGTTTTATTAATTCATTTTAGAGCAGTTACAATTTTTAAAAATTGAGGTTTTAGTAACTGAATTTATACCGTGTAAATCAATCACCAATCCTCTACCGAATCGACCCTCAACCTCTTTAACAGCAGTTTTCATAAACTCATGATAATCCCTCCAAGCAATTTGAGAATCCGAGGGTGACGACTTTGAAGTTCTATTGCTATCGGTACCTTGCTCAAAAGGTCTATTCACATCAACCTTTCTCCGATGCAAATGATTAACAACCATATAAACTGGTCGACCAAATTCATACAACATTCTTTCTGCAATTGCACAACCTATCTCTTGGGTGTTATTATCATTGAATATATTGACACTAGAATCAATTTTCTCGCGATTTGGGATGTGTTCTGGAAGTTTGTGACCTCCATGTGGAATACTGATTATCAGCGGTATGTGGCCTCGGGTAAATTCTGTGTAGTTTTTGTGGCCAAAAACGCTAGTTGAAGAATTACAGGTCGAGGAAAATTTTTCAAATACGACCTGACTACCACTTTCTGTTTCCTCGGGAATCATGTACAAGAGAATTATGACCGTCACTATAATAATTGCTAATAAAAATCTTGACCGAAGAGTTGGCTCTTCTTGGCCAATTGTGACATATTTAGTCATATTATTTGAAATTTTAAGTATAGAAATTTTTTAATTCTTTTATAATGGAAAAATTTTCTCAAGAATCCTACTCTGAATGAGAAGCTGAATGGGAAAAGTCGATGTTTATATATACTTTGTTTCATTTATAATAATAAATGGTGTGAGAAAACTTTTTCGTGTTAAATTTTTAAGCCATGATTATATAAACGCACGCGCGCAAAATCACCGTGGGAATCACCTGATTTAACAAGGAAATTTTTTTACCACGTTTGCTGATGCATAATCTAACACTCAATATCTTGATTCTCACGCAGATGCTCCTTTATTAATAATTTGATCAAGAATCTCACGAATGGATTGTAATCAATAATAGGCAATACTAAGCAACGCCTATTATCTCCTGCACGACCAAGGCTCCATCACCGGAGGAGGATACCCCAAACGGCATTTTCATCTCTATATATCACAACCCCACAATCCCAGCAGTTGTACACTTGGGACCCTCCAATTCTTTGGATGTTGCCACATTGACTGCAAGTCTTGGATGTGTAAAGCTTCGTTCTGGATAACACAAACCCTTAATTCCTCGGCCTTGCTGATCAGCCCCAATAAAGCATTTCCCGGAGTTTTTCGTGTAATCTTTCTTAACCGTGTACGACACTTTAAAAGAAGGAATAACAATGGCATCGAATTAGCGAGTAAAGAATCTAACCGATTTTCGGGTGAATTTCATTTTGTAGACGTATAACTTTTCACAACCGAAAAATCGCCTTATCGAGTCGCCAAGCCATTTTATTCTTTCGTTTTGAGGAGGATACTAATAACTTATACATTTTGCAGATAAGATCATCCAAGTACTTGCAAATGTGAACTATACGTCAATAGAATATTCGCCAATCTTACCTACACCTTTTGTGGGAGAGTACTATGTAAAAGATGTACAGACTCCAGGATCAATAGAGACTGCATAAACAGGGCCATCCGCTTGGGTTTCGGGGAGCTGTTTTGGCGTCTCGTATACTCAGGCAAACTTTCTCTCATTGGTTTTGCAATAGTAAGTGAGCTTGCCATCCGACATTATCTTGCGAGGAACGGGCCACCTATTATTATGCCACAAAGCACGCTTATCATTATTCAGAATAGTGGTAGGCTTATAACGATGTGTAGCATCGACGGATTATAGAGATGAGTGACATAGAAATGGTTCCATGTGGATTTCGAGAAATTCTGTCCACAAATTGTCATTTTTGACCCAGGTCTTTTCGGGATCAAAATGATAGAGTGTGCTGATAATTCTTGTTGATTCGCATTACGCTCAATTAGCAATCAATCCTCATTGATTATATTCGCCGTGCATACCCCGAAGCAACATTCCGAGACACACAACAGTTCGCATGAACTTGCGCTCACCCGATATTGCAGCTTTCGGGAGTTTCTCGTCTTCGTGTTCATTAGCGTCTTTTCCGATGTGGGAACTCTTGGTATAAAAGCGGCGATATGGACTCCAATAGACAACAGTATTATAAGCAAACCTCGTCAAGCCTAGCCACTGCTTCAAGAGCTGCTTTTGAGGATGGTTCGAATACACCTTGATTAATAGTGTACGCTTGAGAATATCTTCCATCTTCTGACGTTTGCGACGAGCTGCTGTCGTTTTTCCCTTGGGCTTTTAACCTGTTCTGACGCTCTCGTCGATGGCAGGCACCTTCTTCCTTGGATGCAGCAGATAAAGACGGTGTTGATGGCAAGAATGTCTTGTGAGAGTTCCTACTCGCCGAAGGTCGCATGGCCGAAGAGAACCACGAGTTTTGTTGAATGGAAAAAAAGATATATTGGAAGAGGTCGAAGGCAAATCGGCAAAGTCTATCACGGTGGGTGATTGCAATTTCCGAGACCATTCCGCAGCTTGTTCGTTTCAGTATGCTCTTAAGTCCCGAGCGTTTGAAATTAATACCTGATCCGACATCACTGAGGAGTTCGTAGATTAGCAATTTAGAGTAAGAGTTGCTTTATTGCGCTAAAGACACGGGTGGTAATATCAGCATTTTGAATAGTTCGCGATTTTGAACCTGATTACTAAGCAACTGATTAGTATTTTCATTGATAGGCATTTTCATAGGCGCACGGGCTAAGCATTTTTCTCTCTTTTGTCGCTCGTCACCATGACCAGTCCCAGTCGCCTCATTGTCACCTGCGATGTTTGCAGTGAACAATCGAGGAAATACAAATGCTCAACTTGTCTGATTTCAATGTATCTTTCCTTCCAGGCACAAAAATGTTTTTTCACGTTTTATGTTCTGGGCCCTGCTTCCTACTACTTTTGACCTATTTCTTACGCCATCCTGTTTGCCCTGTTGAATTATATGCAGCTGCTCACTTCCCTGCTACAAGACACATAAGTGTGAATACTTTGGAAATTATTTTTAAAGGAGGCTATTATTAGTATATATTAAATCCTATTTAATCCCAGCGAATCCCTGTAATAAGCCTTCAGAATTAAGACCCAAACTTCCTGGTATTTATTTGTCACAACTTTCTATTTATTGGCATTACAATCCTGGGCTCGATTCATTATAATTTCCCTACTCTTTAGTATTTCCTCGCAAAGAAATTTATAACGAATATGAGGAGAGCGAAGAAAGCGATTCACGACTCAAACTTGAGCAACTCGATAAAATTGGTACACCATCTATAAAAATTAAAAATTTTTTGCTAGTAGTAAATCAACTAAATTTATCTAATCAGTGCTTTTATATTTCTCTCTAATATAAATATTAGAAAAGTCATCAAGGATTCGGGAATTTCTAAAGGATGATAAACTTCGCGAGATTATCGGCAACATTGATAACTATGCAAACAGTACTGAGCCAGAAAAGATGTTGCTCCAGGCATTGCAAAATGACAAAATGTTTTATGACTTTTCCCAACACATATTGGATATCGTCCTTCCTCAGGAGGACCAAAGTGGTGATGATGCAGAGTTAGAGAATTTTTTCGCCAGTGATCCAAAGTAGGTGATTTCTTCGTTTAACTTTTCTACCATCGCTTGCCATTTTCGCATAATATTTACCATTATTGAACTGGTCAAAGCCAAATAACTATGTCCAAGGATTTATACACGCAATTCGACACCCATTATACCTAGAAAACCGACAATTTGGTTGATCATTTGATTACAAGGTAAATAGTCCAAGAATTCTTGGTATGTTTTGAGATATTAATTAGTTAAATTAACTTGATAATTGATAATTCAATTAATAAAACGGACAATATATTAGTTTCAGAAATATTTTAATCTTTTATTCAAATTTTAGAGATTACTCTTTATTTCCTCATCCACAATTTTAACCAAAATTTTACCGGTATTTTCGCCTTGAAAGAGTTTACTTAACCCTTGAGGCGCGTTTTCCAACCCCTCAATGATATATTCACTGCGTTTGATTTTTCCCTCTTGCAACCATTTCGAAAGATCACGGATTGCTTCATAGTAACGTTCCTGATAATCAAATCTATAAGAAAAAATCATCTTAGAATAATAAAGTCTGAAGTGACCAACGTTTTAAATATAATACATACATAATGAATCCTTCCATTTTAGCGCGTTGGGTAATTAACCTGCTATAATAGGCCGGTCCTTTGGGATCATCAGTGTTATATTGACTGATAGCACCACAAAGCACAATCCGTCCATTCCTGGCAATACACCGCAAGCAATGATCAAGAATATCTCCCCCAACATTATCAAAATAGACATCAATGCCTTTTGGTGTGGCGTCACTCAATTTTTTGAAAAATTCAGGGTCTCGGTAGTTTAAAGCAATATCAAACCCAAGTTCCTTCTCCAACCATGCGCATTTATCATCGGATCCGGCAATCCCAATTACGCGTGCACCTTTTATTTTTGCAATTTGACCTAAATTCAATAGATTAAATTTACTGGGATCCTGAATTCTTGATAATAGATACATGAATGAGCTTACCAGCAACGCTGCCTGTAGCGCCAGCAGCCTTTTAAAAGCCAAAATAAGAAAAAGAATTTTGAAAAAATGAACATATACACTGACACTGACCCCTGAAACAACAACTGTATCCCCAGGCTTCGGTTTTCCTGTTTGCAGATTAAATTATTTACATGCCATAATTTGAGCCAACGAAATAAACAGATTAAGAAATACCAATCTCAAGCAATCCAAAGTAGGCAGTCATGCCAGTCATGCCAAGAACGCCTTGAAGGAGTAGGATTTTAGTTAAGCTTGTTATTACTTTCCAATCGCATATGCAGGCTTTCAAACGGCTTACCTAAAAAATCTCTTAGGTGAGCCCATTTAGGTGCTCTTGAGAATTTCAAAAATTGTGAGAAATTTAAGATTCAATCATGAATTTTCTCATAATAATTCCGATTATCTATACTTGATTTTATTAACGTCCTTCCCGTTTGACAAGACATACTCTGACCAGCCTTTAAAAAGGTGCAGACATCTTTTTAATTATTAAAGACAGCAAAATTGAGATCACGTCATATCAAAATTGAGTTTACCTCCAAAGTGTTGGACCTTATCCCCTACTTTAAAATTGGGGTTCTTGGAGAAAACGACTCCTGTTGATCAAAATTAGAAAAAAAATCAATTTAGAGGGGATATATATTTCATAATTTTGAAATTGAAAATTGTTAAAATGTTACATACCGCCAACAGCTTGGCCGCGCATTATTTCGTTTATGGCTATGAGAATTGAAAGCATTATGGCGAATATGGATAAGAGTCAATGATTCCTTGGGAAAAAAAATCAACTCACCGAGTGGAGGAATGTAACTATTTTAAAAAAATGCACTGGAAAGTATATTTATAACAGAAAAAGGGTTAAAAAGTTCCACAGAATAATATTTACCTTCTGACATTATTCATCCACGTGCGCATTGCTGGTCGTATTAGAATAATTAGTCGAAAAATACGTAATTATTTGAATAAACTCCTTTAAATGTAAATTGCCTTCACATACCAGGGTCCAGTGACAGCCAATAACTCCGTATCAAAAATTCCCCTTCTTTCAACTCATCAAACGTAGGAATGGGCACCTTGACAATTTTGAAAGTTTCTTGAGGATCAAATGCCCCTCTTGGGCGCTTCACAAACAAGACTTGTGTATTTTGAAAAGTCATTTTTAGATAGGATTAGAAAATTCTGAATGTTACAACCCCCTATAATTTGTACTCTATTGATTTTTAGGTCCAAGATTTGATTTTTTATTGATTGGCGCATTTTACAATCTAAAATCTATTTATTCAAAAAATGTGAATTCAAACATAATTACAGCGGTATCTTTATAAGTAAACGCCCTTGGAACCAACTATATTCATGCACTTAGAGAGGGTATACAATTTTCATGTACATATATTAATAGAACTCATAATTATTTATATATGCAAAATATTAAAGATGTGTACTTAGTTCTAAGTTCTAAACTTGAAACCATATTATAGCATGTATATAAAAAGAGTATACGCTTATAGAAAATACACTTAAGAATTTTTTGCATTTTTAAATGTAAAAAAAATATTTTTGTATGTAATTTTTATTTTATAACTAAGAATGAAAAACAATTTTCTATTTAGAATAATAACTTATTGTTTTTTTTATTTGAATTAATTTTTAATTATATTATTAAATATATTAGCTTCTAATTAATTATTACCAGTTTTAAAAACAAACCAAATTATATTTTTACATATAACTTTATTTAATTAGTCTAATAAATTACTTAATCTTAAAAATTAGACGAATCAAATAAAAACTAAAAAACTCTTTTTTTCTTTATTTTTTAATAATATTGCTTTTGGTAATATTCAAGAAATAATTGTTAAAGATTTTTTGAATAGTTAATTTTTACTTTAGTATTTAATGTTTTTTTAGAATCAAATTAATTTATATTAAGACTATTTTTCAATTTGTATGTAGTTTTATTAATGTAAAATTAGTTTTTAAGAACAATATTAAACTGTTTTGTATAAAGTTTGTATTTTATATATTTTTAAATACTGTTATTAAAATTTAGCTTAGTAATTTTTTGTTATTTATTATTTTAAAAATTGTCAAATTTTTTATACTTTTTGTTGTTATTTCTGTTTTTGTTGTTGTTATTTTATATAATATCTCTTAAAACTATTATAAATAATGATAAAAATACTTTAAAAGTTGATTTTAAACCTTAAGTGGTTTTTTTATTACTTTTAAATTTGATTTTAAATTTTTTGAATTATTTTTATTAAGTTTTTTTGGAAGTATTTTATTAAAATTTTTTAATTAAAAATATTGCTTTTTTATTTTATTTTATTTTATTTTATTTTATTTTATTTTATTTTAACATAAAGTTTAATTATTATCTAATACAATATATTAAATTAAGTAACTTAAATTAGATACAGTTTATGTACTTTTTATATATAATTAAACATAAGTTTAATTCAAATTAAATTACATTAAAACTATAAGAAAAAATCAATATTAAAAAAATATTTTACTTATAATAACAACTAGTATATTCCTATTTTTAATTAATTTATTTAATTATTTAGAAATTATATTTATATTAAGCTTAATACTAAAATATATTAAAAAAATTTTTTTTTTGTCAATCCTTTGATTACAGTAAGAACTAAAAATTTGCCAAGATTATAGCTTTTTTTTTCTCCTTTTACACTTTGTTTTTGTTAGCTATTTTCTCTAAAACACCTATTTTTGTTGTAATAAAACTGGCAGATATGTCTGCTGGTGGTTCTGGTTCTATTTTTATTGGTTTGGAAATTCATTTAAGTGCCAAAAAAAACATGTAAACAATGTTTACTCTTATAGTACATCCTATAAAAAACCAAAAAAGCCTGTAACCAATGGTGTAATTAATTCATTAGCTGGCTTTTTGAGTTTAAAGAATGTTGGTAGTACTGGTGTCAAACCTGTGGTGTCCTGAGGTAATAATATTAGCAGTGTTGTAAATAGTATTAGTAATCTGTTAAACATTAAAAATATAAAAAACACAATTGTTGAGGAAACAAGTTAGACAAATTTGGATACTTTGGCAAATAATAAGAATATAAACAAAACTATGCCAAAAAAGACTTTTACTTATATGTATGTACTAGGCTATTTTTCAAAAACACTCTTATTTAACAACATAAATAATAATGATGATGTTTTGGCTCTCCCATTTTTTAAGTTTGTTGGCTCTAATTAGCTGCTATTGGTTAAATTATGTGTTCCAGAAAGGCAAAATTTTAAGTCTGCTAAGTTTTTTGTGTTGAATATTAAGCTATTTGCTATGTTAAAAAAAACTAATAGTGATAAATTGATTGCAATTAAAAAAAAATTTCTATTGAATTGATAATTTTGGAGGAGTTTTTATTCTCTTAAAATTCTCAAAAATAATTAAGTTTTTTTTCACTTTGAATTTAAGTTTACAAAAGATTAGAATATTAGCTGTCAATAAAAATATTCTTGTTAATGTTAATTTTAGAAAAGCAAACAGCTGTACAAATTAGAGAATTGTTGTCAAAAAATTCCAGTTAATCTTTTCAAATTGGCTGTGAAATCAGTTTTTGCTAAATTTGGTAAGATAGTTTCTATTAGATTGCAACTGATTGGTCTTTGACAAAAGAGTCTTGTGGAGTTTGAATTAGTGAATATTACCAATTTGGTTGCTTTTAAATAATCAGTTTTTATGGAAAAAAATTCTGTGTGCGTGGCTTTGGCAGTTAATAAAAAACAGTTATGAATTTCAAGAGATTAATATTGGGCTTTGTTATACACTTTGCCTATTGGTATTACTGCTTATGATTTTACTGATCTATTAAAATCTTATGGTAAAAAAATTTGCTTTATTGGCTATTGTTATAGGTGATTATTTGGAGTATAGAAACAAATAACAAACTCATAACTTGGTGTTCAATAGCTAATGGTATTAATAAATCTGAAGGTTTTTGTGATCTAAAAATTTTTTGTAATCTGAAGGTTTTGATTAAGTCTTTTATATAATGAACATAAATTTAATAGTAGTATCTTTTTCTGATGTTTCTAGTTTCTTTTCCAATTCTTGAGTTGGTATGTTTTGCATTCATAGTTTTCTGGAATATGTATTCTGCCAATTTTTTTTCTAGCTTGGTAGCTGGTATCTTTTGATAAGCTATTTTTAATTCTGAGTGTTTACTCTTATTCCTGAGTTTTTTACTAGTGCTATTTCTGAGATTAGTACTCCATATGTTAATCTTTTAATCAGTTAGTAAATTAACAAACAACAAAATAAAAAATAAATAAATAAATAAAAGAAAAAAAAAAAGAAAAAAAAAAGAAAAAATTAGTATTTTGTTAATAGCTATGATCAAAAATTATTGTTTTAATATGATTAAGTGTTGAATATTATCAACATAAAATGTTGATAAATAGAAGAGTAATTAGAATTTTTAATTAAACAATAATAACATGGATTGAATGATAATAAGTATGTTTTATTTGATATTTTGTTAATGAATTCATTTTGGTTAATAATAATTATCTGTAAAATAAAGTTTAATTAATAGATAAAAAAAGAAATACTAAATTGAAACTAAACTGAATTAAATATTTTTCTTATTTCTAATACTATTACTATATATATATAGTTGGTATTATATGAGATTTCTGAAATTCTGTAATTTTTTTAAAAAAATTCTGGAATTTTAGAATTCTAAAATCCTGCAATTTTTTACCAAGAATCCTAAAATTCTGGGATTCTAGAATCCTGCAATTTCTTTAAAGAAATCCTGAAATTTTTCTGTTACTATGCTTACTTCTAATTGGCTATTCTTTTAACTATATGATACTTTTAATTTCTATAAGTAATATTATTTTCTTTTTTTTAATATTGAGCTCTGTCAAAATTTTCTAAACTTTTTAGATTTTTTTTTTAGATTAGCTCTATAACATTTTTTTCCAGAATTGCTTTTGTAATTTTTACTTGTAATTCTTTAAATTGAGCATTGGTTAATTTTCCCAATTAATTAATAGTTACAGTATTCATTGTTGAATGTAGTAATATTTCTGGTCTGTCTTAAAATTCCATTCATAATTGGTAAATGGCTTTGTATATGTGAATAAGTTGTTCTTTTCAACAATTTGTTCTATTTGTTATAATCAGGTTAAATCAAATTTTTTTTTTGTTTTGTCAGTATACAAGTTTTCAATGCTTAACTGTTGTCTTAACTAATAATAACAAAAGTTCTTTGGAATTTGTTATATCTATTGGTTCCAATTTTCCAAGATCAATTTTTCTTCTGATATTAATATTCTTGGATCTTTTAGTGTTTTTTCTATTTTTCTCATTATTTTATCTATAGTATTTCTAATGATGTGATATCTGAAATATTGTTCTTTGGTTTGGTTCTTCTGTGTTTTTTTTTGTCTTTATATTTATTATGTGTTTATTGATAGTAATTTCCAGACTTGATTTTTGTTATTGAATTAATTATAATAGTTGTTGTATAAGTGAGTGGATGTTGTTAGTAATTTCCATCTTTTCTTATTGTTTTTGTTATATGTGTTGGTTCTTTATATACTGTTTTGGTAGATTAATTCAACATGGTTGCTTTAGTAATAATAATTAGTTCTAGATCTTATGGAATCTTATCTGGTTGGACTAATATTTATTGTACCCCCAGTTGTGAAATATTATTGGTAAATAATGATATTATATTGTAATATGGTTTCAGTTAATTTCTATGTATTGCTTTAGCTAAGATTTTGTTGTCTTATTTTAGTTTATAAGTTCCATTTTCTAGAATTTTTTTAATATAAAATAATTCATCTCACTTGGATTTAAATTTTCACTCTATTGTTTTTTCACTTTGATATAATATAAGAATACTTTGTCTTTAATCCTAAATTCAGCTGGTTTATTTGGTAATTGGTTTTCATGTTATTCTTTTTGTTTTTCTTGTAACTTTTGAATGTTGTTAGCTGCTTTTTGTCTTTTGTTTTTCAAAGTTTCTATTAACTTGTATGTTTTTCTTAGCAATATTTTTTAGAAGTTAGCTTCTGTTATTGGTTCTATTGAATATGTTTTGATGTTTATTTTCACTAGTAATGTTGCTGTTTTACTATAAACAAGTTCAAATAGTGTTGCTTGTGTGGTATCTTGCTTTATTGTTTGATAAGCAAATAATACTAATATATAAATAAATTCCATTTATCCTGGTTTTTTTGGCTATTGCTTTATATAATGTTCTATTAAATCTTTTGACTAAGCTATTTGTTTATGAATAATATGGTAATGATAATAGTCTTTTGATTCCAAATTTTTAACTTAATTTTGTTAATGTTTTGTTTACAAAATAAGTTTCTTGATTAGATAATAATTTTTTTGGATATCTATGTCGACAAATCAAATTTTGGTAGACAAATTTGGCTACAAATTTTACATTTGCTTTTTGAATTGTTTTTGCTTCTGGCTATTGTTACTCATAGAATATAGGAGATATATTAGCATATAAATTAGCCAATCAGACATAGTCATAATAAATGTAGAATTCCAGGATTTCTATTAGAGGAATTGCAGGATTCCAGAAATTTCAGAATTCTCATATAAAGAATTGCAGAATTGCAGAATTCCAGGATTTCAGAAATTTCAGAATTTTTGGTGTGAAGAATCAAGGAATTAAGGAATCTCAATTATGTATATATATCAGTAATATTAGAAATAGAAAAGACAGACCTTTTAGTTTAGATTTGATCTAAGCAATCTTTTTATTCATCAATAAATAATTATTCACTATCTTAATCCACTTTCTACTATCAATACTTTCATGTTGATAGTAATTAAGACTTAACCACACTAGAACAATAGCTCTTGATCATGGCTATTAATGGGATATTAACTTACTCCTGTTTTGGCTCATTTTTCTTATTTTTTATTATTTTTATTATTTTTTTATTATTTTTTTATTTTACTAATTGATTAAAAATTAAGCACTGAGTTATTGATGTCAAGAATAGCCTGGTAAAAGACCCCAAAGAAAGGATATAGAAATTGAAAATTTAAGGATAACTTATCAGAAGGGCATCTCTGCCAGATTACTAGCCACCATGCTAAGAAAAAAATTCAATGGAATTGCGATTCTGGAAGACTACTGAAAAGACAACAACTATTGAATCTTTGTTCATTATACAAAGAACTCCACAACAAAACCTTTAGAACAACAAAGCCTTCAGAAACCAATGCCAACAACATCAATTGAGCACCAAGTTACAGGTTTGTTATTTGCTTTAAGACCTGAAACAATTATTTGTAACACTATCTATAGCTACTACTATATAATAATTGTCTCTGCTGATTATTATTAATGATCCAAC
This sequence comes from Geosiphon pyriformis, assembly GCA_016748015.1. Taxonomy (NCBI): domain Eukaryota; kingdom Fungi; phylum Glomeromycota; class Glomeromycetes; order Archaeosporales; family Geosiphonaceae; genus Geosiphon; species Geosiphon pyriformis. The sequence goes on from JAAOMT010000057.1 coordinate 583,605, forward strand.
CAAGTCAATTCTAATTTAATCAAATAGTTGTCTCACTTTAATTGGTCTTAGTGGTTTACTGGATCTTATTTCTCTTTTTTTTTGACAAATATTACAATTTTGAACATATTAGATAATGTTTGAATACATGGATGACTAATAGTATCTTTTTCTGGTTCTTTTTATGATTGTTTTTTTATGAAAATATTTTGTTGTTGAATCTGAGTACATGTTGAATAGTATTGTTTCTTTTTCTGATTCTGTGATTACTCTAAATAACTGATCTGAATATTTTCTGTTCTTCCAGTATAATATATTTTAGTAAGTAATAAAATATTTTGTCTGTTGTTTTATGTTGTTTTTTTTTTTAAGATAATTTCTTTTTAAACTATTGGGTATTGATAAAATATTGGAGTTGTTGATATTTTTGTGTGTTTATTTTTTGTTATATTTTTGGATTAAAATATTCTTAGATTTGTTTTATTCATTGGTATTTTTATTTTTTTTCTCTTTTTATAATGTACTGTATAATTGAATAGTCATAGTTTTATTTTCTATCTTGTATAGTAATTATCTCTAAATTTTTGCTTCTGAATTAATGTCAATTCTTTGTGATTAGTGTACACATTGAATTTTTGACTCAAATATTTCTTCTATTTGATAACAGCTTAATAGATAGCCAAATGTTCTAATATTGAAGTTCTATAGTTTTTTTCAGCTGGACTTAAGCTTTGGCTGGCATATGTTACTGGGTGTTCTCTTCTATTTGATTCTTTTTATAACAATACTGCTTCTAAGATTTGACTAAATAAATTAGTAATAATAATAAATAGTTTGCTGTAATTTGAATAGATTAGTACTAGTACTTAAATAAGCTTTCTTTTTAAGATGTTGAAAGCTTTTTGTTAAGTTTCAGTCTATTTAAATTTCATATTCTTTGCTTGAAACTGGTAAAGAAATTGAGCCAGTTTGGAAAAGTTTTGAATAAAGTAGCAATAGTATCCAGTAAATTCCAAGAATGCTCTTAATTTTGTGAAATTTGTTAGTACTAAAAAGCTCTTAACAATTTCAATCTTATCTGGATCTGTTTTAATATCATCTTTGCTTATAACATGTTTCAAGAATTTCACTTCTGTTTTGCCAAAAAAACAATTTGTAGTATTCAAGTTTAGTCTGGCTCTTCTTAGTCTTTTAAACACTAGTTGAAAATAGTAGAAATAATTATTAAATGTTTTAGAAAACACATTAATGTCATCCAAATAGATTACTATTGACTTCTATAATAATCTAGTATAGACAATTTCTATTAGTCATTAAAAAATGGCTGAAGCATTTATTAAGCCAAATAGCATCACATCAAATTCAAAGTTCTTTTCTCTGGTTGTGAATGCTGTCTTCTTTTTGTTGGCTGAATTTATAACTACTTGCCAATAACCACTGTTTAGATCCAATGTTGAGAACCATTTTTTTCTTCTAAATACATTAAATAATTCTTGAATTTGTAAAGTTAGATAGCTGTCTCCACAAATAACACTATTGAGCTTTTTGTAATCTATACAAAAGCAGATTTTTTTATTCTTCTTCTGAACTAATACTACTGGTAAAGACTATGAATTCATTGATAGTTGAATTAACTTATTGTCCAACATTTTGTTGATTTTTTGTCAAATAGTCTTATGAGTTGCTGGTGGTATTCTATATGCTTATTGTTTTATTGACATTGTATCTTCAGTTTTGATTTGGTGTTGGATAATATCAGTTCTGCTAAATTTATTTTTGCTGGCAAAGATATTAGTAAAATTGTTAAGTAACATCTTGAGCTGCATTTGTTAAAGTGAGTTTAAGTTCCTCAAGTTCATTTGTTCCAATTGTTCTGGTTGGAGCAAATAGTATTCTTCTAATCTGTATATTGTTTGTAATGTAATATCTACATATTCACACAGTTGTGGAAAATCCAGAATGGTGCTTGATAGTTGGTCTTCAACTTCAGTACTTAAGTATCTAATGATGGTTTTTCTTTGTATTTCAATGGGGTTTTCAGTTGTATTGTGAATGGAAATTTTGATGTGTTTGTGGCTTTTAACTAGTATGTAGAAATTGGTAATAGCAATCTTACCTGATTCACAAATACTTGGTTCTGTCTCAAAAATTTGGAACTGATCTTTTACTTTTCTTTCTATAACTACTAAATATTAGTTATATGGTAGAATGGAAATTGATTAACAGGTGGAGATAATTTTTCCCTTGTTAATAACTTTTTTTTTTGTTATTTTAACTGGTATGTTTATTCTACTCATAAATCCAAATCTATTTATTCCTCTTGTTGTCATCCCTAACTCCTCTTTATTTCTTATTGATATTAGCTAAGTTATTTTAACCAGAGATAAGAATATTGTCTGTGCTATCTTTTCATTTGGTTTAATAATATATGATTTTTTTGAATCATTTTGTAATATTGCAATAATATTTCCTACATATCCTGCATCAATTATTCTTCTTTTTATATTAATTCCTTTTTTTTTGCTAAATTACTTTTAGATATTAGTTGAATTATTATTGTTGCTGAAATTTCCAGTGCTACTTTCAAATCAATGTAGGTGTGTAAATGTGATTCCAATTTGATAGCATTTTTTCCTAAATATCTTAAATCAAACTCTGTATTAGTATCATGCACTCATTTTGGCATAATACTTTCATCATTATCACTGAACTATTTGAGTTTTTGCTTTTTTGACAGATCAGAGAGTGCAATATATTGTTTTGTGTTTAAATTGGGATTTGAATTGACAGTATTGTCATTGCCAATTTGAATAGAACTGGAATCTTTATTATCATTATTATCATCAGAGTCTGAATCAAAATTGAATAGTAATTTTGATTTCAAGACACAGCTGCTGATTGGTTCTTTTTTTTTAGGGATTGTGTAAATTATGTGTGTCAGTGAATTGTAGATAAAGTTATATTCATTACAATATTAAAAGTCATATGGAATTAAACAGTAATTACATAATCAGATGTTTAGTTGTTCTAAATACTGTTTTTGCTCTTTTTTTGTTGATACCAAGTTTTGATAATAGTCATGAAATTCTTCTGGATCAGTTTTAATGTCTAGAAAAGCATCAGGGTTGGAAATGCAAACTATTTCAACTGATTCTGGCAGATTGTTTTTAATTTTTAAAATTTTACTAGACAAAATACTTTTGATTTTGGTATTGGCCATTTTCTAAATTTCATTTTTATTGTAAGAATAACTGTCTAAGCAAAAGATTGCTCTATGTTAGACTACATTTAACAGGGTTTTATGACTCATCCAGTCACTTATGAGGATCATGTATTAACATAATACATTACACATTTTTTTTCAACCAGGAATGTTGTTTCACATTCTTTTGTTAAATAACTATTTGCCACGAGTGAAACATGGTTTATTGTCTCACTTGTCATGTTATTTTGGGTAGTTATATTGTTCTCTATAGTATAGCTTACAGTAATAGTATGTGCAAGTCTAATAGTCTTTGTCTAATATAATCCATGCTCCCATAAAGAACAGTCTTTTCTTATTGTCTTTGTATTTAAGTGAGATATAGTGTTACAGATTGGAATAATAAGCTAACAAATAGCAAGAGAGAACAGAATTGTAGGGTGATGAAAGGAATCAAAGGGAATTCAACTTCAAAGAGTGAATTGAATGAGTATAAATTCAATATACAAGATTAGTTTTATAAAATATTTCAGTCACTATACTTTTCAAAAGATAACTGGGAAATCTGAAGATAGAAAAATAGTCCATACTCTTAACAAATGATCACATACTGGTATAATTCTATGTCTTATGTTAGTGCTCTTAGAATTCAATATTAGATATCAGATGTATTCTTTAGTCACATTTTATTTAATAATCTTTAAATGCTATAATTACACATTTCAGAAAAAGGGTAGAAAATAATCAGCAAGTAATTTTTTATTCTAAGATGTTCAGATACTTAAAGGTAAGAAAAAAAAATTAGCAATAAGAGAAGAATTGAGATAAAAGTTGTTATTTTATTTATTTTATTTTTTTAAAATGTTTTGTTTTCTGACATGTTTTTCTATAGCTAAGAGATTTATTGCTTATATAGCTATCAAAAGTGGTCAATAATCAGGTTAATAATTAAGTTAATGATTAGGTCAATAATCAGATTAATAATCAGGTCAACAGTTAGGTCATTGATTAGATCAATGATTACTATCTAAAAATAGAATGGCTAATTATGTGTTATTAATCTCCAAAAAGATTAAGCTCTGACAAAATCAAGCTATTTATGGAATAATCTATTTGAAGAGTTTTATCTAATTCAAAGCTAACTAGTTTATTGAAGTCTTTGGTAGATAAGATATATAATATTTGAGGCAAAATGAGTTTTGTATCCAAGAAACCAAATCTTTGTATTAAAGTTTTGGCTCTTTTAGCAATAATTAAAATACTTGGGACATTTAATTATATAATGTCCAAAATTTCAGCCTGTATTTCTGAAGTTGTTTTTTTCATTAGTTTTATATTTTCTATAATTTTATCAAGATAACCATAGAGTTCTAATTGCCTTTTATATAACAAATTTTTGTCTATGGGCAAAATTTCTTGAAGTGTTTTTCCAATTGTGCTAAAAGATGAGAGTATAGCTGCTGTTATACTTTTCAACAGATATTTATCCATTTTGCTACCAATTTTTTCTCTTCTGGTAGTGGTTTTCTTAAGTTTAATAACAGTATATATTCTACTATTATCAGTTATAGTGGTCTGTTTTCCAATGGTCAGAGTAGCATTTGGATAGTTTTTGATCCAATACTTATGAAAAGTATAGAAAAAATTTTGAATGTTTTGATCCAAAAAATAATTGTTTATGTCAATTAAAAATATCTCTGTTTTGTAAATAGTGCATTTATTTATACTTGATTTTTGCTAATTATTTGGGTCAGTATTACTACAACAAGCAACCAATCAGGTCATTTATAATATTTCTTGAGTTGTGTATCATGAACAGAATAATTATTGAAGATTGTTCTAACTTGATCTTAAAGAATATAAGGATTATTGTTTAAAACTTTGTTGATTAAAAAGAGTTCTTTTTACTGGCTAAAGAATTTATTATCATAAATATTGTTCTTGTCTAAATAGTATTCTAATACCAAGTTATCAACACTTAAGGAAAGTATTTTATAGGTTTTTTTTCTTAAGCTTTTCTTAGAACTGTTTTATCTTTTCAAAAGCAATTATTTGTGCTTTTACCAAGAAGTCAAGAATAGTACCAAGTTTTTTTTACAAAATGTCTTTGTAATTTTCTATTGTGATTTTTTTAAAGGGTATTGTTTTAATGTCAATTTCTATTGGTAATGTTGCCATGTGTTTATAGAGCAGATAAAAAAGTTCATAACTTGTTATGTCATAATTTACAGTCTTATAAGCAAACAAAGCTAAAGACAGTATTTTGTCCTATAAGTTTGTTTTTTTACTGGTTTTAGGTAAGGTTTTATATAGTGTTCTATTAAAACATTCTACTAGACCATTTATTTGGGGATAATAAAGGGAAAAAGTTTATAATGTATTCCTATTTTTTTACAAAGTTTTTTAACCAATGTACTGAAAAAAGCTTTTCCTTTATTAGATAAAAGTTCTTTGGAGCAGCCATGATGGCAGATAATATTTTCATATATTAAGTTGGCTATTGAGACTGTTGTTTAGTCTAAAGTGGTTTTTGTTTCTACTCACTTTATAAGATATTTAGTAGCTGTAATAATGTATCTATTGTCATCAAGAATTATTGTTAAGGGTCCAACAACATCTATACCAATTCTGTCAAATGGTTGGCCAACAGAGATTAGATGGATATCTTCTTTCCAGTTGGGTTTGTTTTTTTTGACAGATATCACAGATTTTAATGTATTTAGTAATGTCTTTTCCTAAAGTAGACCAATAATAGCAAGCTAAAATTTTCTAAATGGTTTTTGTTTTTCCAAAGTGTTTAGCTAATAGATTAGTATGTATGTTGTAGATCACAATTTCTCTTTCTTCAAATCTAATGACTTTTTGGAAATGGTCAGAATCTTTTATATTTTTTTTGTAAAGTTGGTTTTGGTAAATTAAATAAAAATTTAATTGTTTGTGCAAAAATTCTCTTTGCTGTCAAGTATATTCTGGTAAATATTGTCTTTTATCCAAAAATTCTATTAAGACAAAGTAGTTGTTTAAGTCTATTATCATGTTTGTTTATGAAAAAGTTACTAATAATTAAGTTGGTTTGGTTTGAGAGGTTGTACTATTACTAGATAGTAAGTTTAGAGAAAGTGTTGGCATTTTGATGATTTGCTTCTTTGTGGTGTTAAATATTATAGTCGAATTTATTTAGATGGAGTATTCAATGAGGTATTCATTTGTGTTCTAGCTTTTTTTTATTGTGCAGTTAAACCAAGGCTTGATGATCTGTTACTACTAAGAATTTTACACTAAGAAGATATTAATCTCAATAATTAGTAGCCCAAACTACTGCCAAATATACTTGTTCAGTAACTGAATAGTTTTTTTCTGCTGGTGTAAGGGATTTACTGGCATATACTATAGCATGTTTTCTACTATTTTCATCTTTCTGTGAAAAGATAGCACCAAGTCTATAGCCAAATGTATTAGTGTATAGGATAAAAAGTTGGTTTAAATTAGGTTGTTTAAGAATTGGTTTAGTAATAAGTTTTTTCTTCAGAATTTCAAAAACTTTTTGCTAATGTGTGCTCCAGTAATAATTGACATTTTTTTTGAGTAGTTAATTGAGAAAGAAGACAATTTTGGAAAAATTTTTGATAAATTTATGATAATAAGAGGCTAAACCAAAGAAAGAATGTAGTTCAGGAACATTCATTGGTTGTCTAATGTTCTGAACTTTTTTAACTTTGGCTAGATCAGGGAAAATTTCATCTTTTGTAATAAAATGGCCAAAAAATTGGGTGGATTGTCATTTAAAAAAAGATTTAATTGAATTTATCTTAAGACCAGCATTTTTAAGAAAATCAAAAACCTTTTGCAAGTGTTCAAGATGTTTATTCCAGGTTTTTGAGTATATTTTTATGGGTTGAAGTAATAAGCTAATGGATAGCAAGGAAGAACAGAATTGTAGGGTAATGGAAATAATCAAAGGGAATTCAACTTCAAAAAGTAAATTGAATAAGTATAGATTTAATATGCAATATCAGTCTCATAAAATATCTCAGTTACTATACTTTTCAAAAGATAATTGGGGAATCTAAAAGTAGAGAGATAATCCATACTGTTAACAAATGATCACACACTGGTATAATTCTATGCCTCATGTCAGCACTCTTAAAATTCAATATCAGATATCAGATGTACTCTTCAGTCATGTTTTATTCAATAATCTTCAAATACTGCAATTACACATTTTAGGAAAAAAATAAAAAATAACCAATAAGTAGTTTTTTATCCTAAGATGTTCAGATACTTGAAGGTAGGAAAAGAGAAATTAGCAATAAAAGAAGGATTGAGATGAAAGTTGTTATTTTATTTATTAGATTTTTTTGATTTCTATATGCTTTTCTACAGCTAAAAGATTTATCACTTATATAGCTATTAAAAGTGGTCAATGATCAGGTCAACAACTAGATCAATGATCAGGTCAATAATCAGATCAATAATCAGGTCATTAATCAGGTTAATAATCAAATCAATGGTTAGGTCAACAGTTAGATCATTGATCAGATCAATGATCACTTTCTAAAAATAGAGTGGCTAATTTATATAATATTAATGGCTAATATATGTGATAATTAATAAAAAGTATAAGTTTCAACCATAATATTATCCTCTCCAAAGAAATTAAGCTCTGATAAAATCAAGCTATTCATGAGATAATTTATTCAAAAAGTTTTATCTAATTCAAAATTAATTAGTCTATTGAAGTTTTTTGTAGATAAGATGTATAGAACTTAAGGTAAAATAAGCTTTGTATCTAAGAGACCAAATTTTTGTATAAAAATTTTGGCTTTTCTTGTAATAGTTAAAACTCTTGAGACATCTAATTGTATAATGCTCAAAATTTCCACTTGTATCTTAGAAGTTGTTTTTTTCATGAGCTTTATGTCTTTTATGATTTCATCAAGACAACTATAGAGTTCTAATTGTCTTTCATATAACAAGTTTTTGTCTATAGACAAGATTTCTTTAATCATTTTTTCAATTATGATGGAAGGTACAAGTATTGTTGCTGTTATGTTTTTTAGCAGATACTTATCCATTTTGCTACCAATTTTTTTTCTTTTGGTAGTGGTTTTCTTTGGTTTAATAACAGTATATGTTCCACTGTTATCAATTATGGTGGTCTGTTTTCCAATGATCAAAGTAACATTTAGATAGTTTTTGATCCAATACTTATGAAGAGTATAGAAAGCATTTTGAATGTTTTAATTCAGAAAATAATTGTTCATGTCAATTAAAAATATCTCTGTTTTGGAAATAGTGCATTTATTTATACTTGATTTTTGCTGATCATTTGAGTTGGTATTATTACAACAGGCAACCAATCAAGTCATTTATAATATTTCTTGAGTCATGTACTATAAACAGGGTGATTATTGAAAATTGTTTCTAATTGATCTTGAAGAATATAAGAACCATTATTCAAAACTTTGTTGACTATAAAGGGCTCTTTCCATTGGCTAGAAAATTTATTACCATAGACATTGTCTCTGTTTAAATGGTATTTCAATACCAAGTTACCAATACTTAAAAAAAGTGTTTTATAGGTTTTTTTTTTCTTAAGCTTTTCTTGGAACTGTTTTATCTTTTCAAAAGCAATTATTTGTGCTTTTACTAAGAAGTCAAGAATAGTACCAAGTTTTCTTTGCAAAATGTCTTTGTAATTTTCTATTGTGATCTTTTCAAAAAGTATTGTTTCAATATTTGTTTTTATTGGTAGTGTTGCCATGCATCCATAAAGCAGATAAAAAGGTTCATAACTTGTTATGTCATGATTCACAGTTTTATAAGCAAACAAAGCTAAAGACAGTACTTTGTCTTATAAGTTTGTTTCTTTACTAGTTTTGGCTAGGGTTTTACATAGTGTTCTATTAAAATGTTCCACTAGACCATTTGTTTAGAGGTGATAAAGGGAAGAAAGTTTATGACATATTCTTATTGTTACTTGAAGAAAGAAAGCCTATTAAAGAAAGAAAAAAAAAATATGACCTGAAGAAAAATGTAATAAAACGTGAAGGGACACAGAATAGCACACAATAACGTTAGATAACACATTATAATGTAGAATAATGCATTATAACATAGAATAATGTGTTATAGCATGGGATAACATAGAATAACATGTAATAACATCAGATAACGTGATATAACATAAGATAATTAGTTATAACATAAGAAAATAAAGCAATAGCTAGCAAAAACAGACAATCCAAAGCAATCCTGTAAAACTAGAAAATACATATATATAGCAGTAGCATTAGAAGCAGAAAAAAGGGAGGGAGAAAAAAGAAATTTCTTAGTTACTGTTCCCCAGTTAGAAACTATAGCATTCCAAAATATCAATAAATATACTTATTCAGCATCTCAAATCTAGTTGTTTGCTATCAACTCTAAATGGTAATAATAATTAATACTTAAAACACACAGAAACAATAGCCCTTAATCACAACTATTGACAAGATACTAACTTACATTGTCTTGGCTTATTGTCTTTATTTTTTTTTATCTCTTTTATTTTTGTCTTTATTTTTGTTGTGTATACTAATTGATTAAGAATTAAGTGCTAAGTATTGACGTCAAAGATTGCCTGGTAAAAGACTTCTGCAAGTAGGTAGAATGTGTAAGAATTATGGATTGCTTACCAGAGGATTGCCGACCACCATGCTGAAAAAAAAATTAATGGAATTGCGATTCTAGAAAGCTACAGATAAAATAACATGAGAATTTCTGTCTATTATACAAAAAACTCCAATTAAAACCTGCCGATTGAAACATCTTCAAACATTATTAATGTCATCAATTAAGCACCAAGTTACAGGTTTGTTATTTGCTTTGAGACCCCAAATAATCACTTATAACATTTGATGCTCTCTGTGAAGTATAATTCTACAGAGAACTAGCACCAACAACAATCATTCAAAAGTGGCAGAATCAGAAATTATAAGAGCAAACCATTTAGAATTTGCCAAATCCTTGTTTCAACAGTACAGCCAACAGTTAAAATTAAACAACAACTATTTCCCAGTGAAATCAGCCTTCAACTTTTACATCAACAATAAAATCACAGACTGCTTAAGAGGAACAGTTAACATTAAATTCACAAAAAAAAATTTCTATACAGAATTATTTCAACATACCAGCTTACCAAGAAACCACAGTTTTGCACCAATCATCAAGGAAATCAATCAAACCATTAAAAGGTATACCCAACAACAATTTCCCATCACCTATGCAAACAAAGACAAAGAAAAATTGCAAACACCAGTGGTAACACCCAAAAAGATACAACCACCCACTTGAAAGAAAACCAGAGTTGAATCACCAACCAATCTATCATACCATTATACACCAGGAAGTGTCATCAATATATTATCAACAGATGTGTCCACATCAAATGCAACATCAACCTTTGGACAATTCCTATTCCAAAGTAAACAAAGAAGAGCAGAGTTACTAGAACCATATGGCAAATATTTTGAAGAATTTAAATTGTGATTGCCAACACCATTAGGGTTCTGATTACTGCTGTTATGGGATGGTTTTCTTGTTATATTTAATTGCTGATATCCCGCTTTAATTGCAATCAGTCTTTTGTGAGTTCCTCAATTCTATTTGTGTGATAATGTCACTGTTACACTGAAGGCTTTTTTTTTACTGTTGCAATGTAAGTTATTCTTTAATTCTTGATTGTTGTGTGTATTTATGTACTCCTTCTCAGAGGCTGAACTGAAATCTACCCACTGTCTGGGGTCTTCTCTGAGGCTATCCTTGCAATTGCCTGATGTGTTTCTCTAATCTAGAAACACAGAATGTTAATGGTCTTTAGCGCTTTTCTAATTCTCACAATAAAGCTTTTATCAATTAGTAACAACGTAAATAATCTTGATCAAGGATTATTTTTCCAAGGGATTCAGTTGATGAATGATAGTTTCATTCAATAAATAATACAAGTAAGTTTCTTAATACTTTGGGTTGTGATAGTTCAGTTTTAAATATTTTTTTTCATTTTTTTTTGATTTTAAAGGTTTCTTGGGATATTTAATTTGAAAGTATGATTTAAAGTGGAGTTTGTTGGATAAAATTGGATCTATTGCTTGATAAGTTATGATTTTTATTACTTGATTGATTCTTTCCCAATATTAAAACTACTGTATATATACATGTTTGTAGTTCTACGAGAAAATACTTTCTTTTTGATATTTCAACCTGGTGCTTGCTGCTATCACCAGTTGGTGTTGGCTGCTATTGTGAACTGGTGCTTGCCACTATCACGAGATGGTGTTTGCTACTATGTTAATCATTACCTTTCTAAGATTATTACTGTGCTATATTATGATTGAATAGTTTGTATTATTTTTATGATTCTTTTTGCTAAATTCTTAAACCGTAACACTGCCACCTCAACCAAATTTTGAAAACATAAGTCCCTGAGAAATAACAGAATCAAAAGAGAAAGAAGAAGAAAAAGCTAAAGATTAGGAATTTACTTACCAGAATCCAATTACAGAGAATCCAGAAATTGAAATCCCAAATATTCAAACCCAACAAACTCCAAATAATCTAAACTCTGAGTTAATTAATCAGAGAAACTTATCTCCAATAATTGTCATTGATCAACCACCAATTGTACCAATACTGGAACCAATTTTGCTACAGCCACTTCAGCAACCTATTCAACTACCACTTCAACAACTCCAACAGCCATTGTAACAATCACAACCACAACAATTGAATTTGGATCCAATGGTCTACACTCCAATAGTAAAACTTGAAAAGTTTACTGGCGAAGAAGACAATGCCCAAATATGGCTTAACAATGTTGAAAAGACTATTACAGCAAATGAATGGAATGACGTGAGAGCCCTCCAAGCCATTTCTTACTTTTTTCAAGATACCGCTGATTCATGGTATCAAAGTTAAGCCAACAAATCCCAAGATTTTAATGCATTTAAGCTTGCATTCCTACAATACTTTAGTAATAATAATAGCATCAATCATTTGGCAAACACTTTTACCATCATTAAGCAAGGAGAAAATAAAGCAGTTACTACTTACTTAGAACGCTTCTACAGAAATTTGTGTCAAATCCAGGCCATACAGGCTGATTATTTCACAGTACCACAAATCCTAAATCAATTCATTCGAAGCCTGTGCAGTAGCATTCTCCAATGCATATGTTCAATGCACCTGACAGATTTTCAAGCCACTATTACAAATGCCAGAAATTTTGAAGCAGCTGAACTTAAAGTCAACCATGCTCAAGCCATAAATCTAGTAATAAACGGATTATCTAAATTGGATTCCAAATTGAAACAATTCAGTGATTCAATTAATCAGAAACTAGAAAGATACTTAGCTGACAATCAAGCAATTTATCAGCCTTTACAATAATGTGATAATTCAGGAAACACGAATTGTTTCTGAAATCAGTCATGTTTTTCATCATTATTATTCAATCAGCTGTGGCAGCAAGAGATACGTAGTTGCTACAATTGTGATAAACAAGATCACATCAGAGCTAACTGCCAAGTTTATAGCAATAATCCATGATTAGAGAATCAAAATCAAAACTCCAATTGCAAATTTTAAACTCCGAACCACTACTTAAATCAAGATCACTATCAACTATACTACACTCAAATAGCACAACAATCAATCTACCAAACCTCAGCACTAGTTATCTACCAGCCACAGCTGCAAGTAATATATCAGCCACAACAAATTCAAACTCCACTACACAATCCAACCCAGATGTTACCCAAAAACCAAAGACCAAAAATTGTTCAGCAAAACTGGAGATCAGCAATGGTTGTATATCAACCAATCTCTAGTTTATCCAACCACACCTTAGGATCACATTCCAGAAATTTAGGAAATAGGTACAACCAAAATCAGAGTTCTCAGAACTATCTAAGTCTCCTGGTTATCCCAGAAGATGCCTTAACCAACAACAATCTGGAAATCTCTCTGAAGCAAACGATCAATAACAACATACCTCCAGCTACTGTCACAAATGACAAATCATTAACAGCCATTTTTCTCTTCAAAATTGAGGAACCAACCAAAACCCCTCTCTTTAGTAGAGCCACCCTTGATACAAAACCCATCACTGCCATGTACACCAATGCCAAGATTAATGGGCAGACCATCAAGCTGATCCTAGACAGTGGTTTAGCAGACAGTATTATCACATGACAACTCATGGACCAATTAGGTTATCAAGTTGATCACGCTGCTAGCACCAGAATTATTATTGCTGATGAAGCCACCAAAACTCCAATTGATGAAATCGACAATTTTTTCATTAAAGTTAATGATATTATTGTATCAATTAAGATTTTAGTTATGGAAGCCACCCAGTACCAAGCTCTCATTGGTAATGACTGGCTGTTTAAAACCAATACCATGCTCAACTGGAACACTCAGAAGCTATAGCTTAGCCAAAATGGGCAGCATACTAGAGTACTAACCACCTATAGATACTTCAAAACCATTACAACCACACCACTAATTGAATTTGAGAAAGAAGAAAAAAAACCTATCTGGGAAGCCTATCAAGTTTCATGGGCTAATACCAATCACAACAAATTACTGCCAATACTGTCTTGGGACAACAAAAAGAAAGGAAAAGAAGAAGATAAGCCATAAGAAGATACAACCAACGAAATTACCAGTGGCTGGAGAAGTTCCTATTCAACTGACACCAAACCAGAACCATCCTATATCTCACTCCAGTACAAAAACTGCAGGAAAAAGTTGTCCTCCATGGGAGCTTGGGTTGTGTTTGACAAAGACTACTGGATACGGACTTATTATTATTGCAAACTATGCCATTGTGAATGCTATGGCTACTCAAAACGCCAAGGCAAGTGGGACAATAAACTATGTCTTGCTTGTGACAACAACTGCTCAATGAAGGGATGTAGAACAACATTCCTGGTTGAGGAGGAACCTGTGACACATCATGTCAATACACAATTCTCATTAATGACTGGGTAAGTCAAGAAATCCCAATAACTGCAGCCTGAAATTGAGCAATCTCTTGCCTAGATGGTTACTTACATGATGAAAGTGAGATCTGGAGAATGGCCAACACCAAGATAGAAGGTGTTTTGCCCAGTGAGATTTTAGAAATAAAGAACAATTTCTCTGAACCAGTTGAAGTTGTTCTTATTTTCAACGCTTTTTTAAATATTAAGACAGACCCAGAGGAATTTCATGAACACTACCAAAATTTAGCATTCACTTAAAAAGAACAAGAACAGTGCTTGGAAAAAATAAACACCCAATTATGTGACCACTGTTTGATTCCATATGACTTTCAGTATTGTAATGAGTGTGACCTCATTTACAATCCAATACCATGCAGAATCTACACAATTCCAGAAGAAAAAAAACCAATCAGCAGCTGCACATTAGAATTGGATTCAACTTTTAATCCTGATTTAAAACCTGATGATGTTGACAACAATGGTTTCAGCTTAGTTCAAAATGGCAACAGTAATAACAACAGTAATTTAAACTCAGATTCAGACTCTGAACAGTACATTACACTTCTTGATCTTTCCAAAAAGCAGAAACTCAGATGGTTCAGTGACAATGATGAAGGTATTATGCCAGAATGTGTGCATGATACTGATGCAGAGTTTGATCTGAGATATCTGGAAAAAGATACCATCAAATTGGAACTACATTCATGCACCTGCATTGATCTCAAAGTAGCACTGGAAATCCCTATAACAATAATGATTCAATTAGCATCTAGAAATAGCTTAGCAAAAAAAGGAATCAGCATTAGAGGAGGAATAATTGACACTGAATATATAAGAAATATCATTGCTATGCTACAAAATGACTCAGAAAAGACCTATATCATAGAGCCAAACAAAAAGATAGCACAAGCAATATTTCTGCCTCTGGTTAAAATATCTCAATTAATATCAGTGAGAAACAGAGAAGAATTAAGAATTACAGTTAGAAAGATACAAAGATTCAGATCAAAAGATAAAATAGATGTACCAGTCAATATGGCAGAAGAAAAAATTATTGACAAGAGAAAAATTATATCCACCTGTCAATTAATTTCTATTCCGCCATATGACTAGTACATATTAACCATAGAAAGAAAAGTGAAGTATCAGACACAAATTTTTGAAGCAGAACCAATCATTTGCAAATCAGAAGAAATTGGACTTATTAATCTTTACATACCAGCCAAAAACAAGAATCATATCAAAATTTCCATCTACAATACAACAGAAAACATCATAAAAATACCAAAAAGAACTACTATTGGGTATTTAAGCACTGAAATTGAAAAACAGACACCAAACCCTATTCTAGATTTCTTACAGCTTTGTAGATATGTGGATATCACATCACAAACAATTTACAGATGGAACAAATGTTATCTGTTCCAACCAGAACAATTGGAACAAATAAACATAGGAAACTTAAACCCATTTTAATGTATACAGCTCAAGATGTTACTCAACAATTTTAATAACATCTTTGCCAGCAAAAATGAATTTGGCCATACTGATATCATCTAGCATCAGATCAAGATTGGAGATGCAATGCCAATAAAACAATGAGCATACAGAGTACTCATGAAATTATTCATCAAGAAATTAATCAGATGCTTGACAACAGGCTAATTCTGCCATCAATGAGCCCATGGTTATTACCAGTGGTACTAGTTCATAAGAAAAATGGGAAAATCTGCTTTTGTGTGGATTACAAGAAACTAAATAGAGTAACAAAAAGAGATAGCTACCCAACTCCAAAGATCCAAGAACTGTTTGATGCTTTTGGAGGAAAAAAATAGTTCTCAATTTTGGACTTAGACAGTGGTTACTAGCAAGTAGTCATGAAACCAGAAGATAAAGAGAAAATGGTTTTTACAACACGAGAAGAAAATTTCAAATTTGAAGTAATGCCATTTGGTTTGATGAAGGCACCAGCCACCTTCCAATGACTAATGGAAATCATTTACACCAGACTACTATGGAAATCAGTAGTTGTTTACTTAGATGACACAAATGTGTTCTCCAAGACATTCGACAATCATTTGCATCATCTCTAACAAGTGTTTGAAAGACTAAGAAGAGCCGAATTAAAATTAAATACAACCAAGTGTTTCTTTGGAAAAACTGAACTCAAGTTTTTAGAACATGTTGTGAGCAAAGATGGTATCAAAACAGATCCAAACAAGATTGAGGTAGTCAAAAACTTTCCAGTACCAACCAACTTAACAGAACTAACAGCATTCTTGGGATTTGCTGAATACTATTGCCGTTTTATCAAAGATTTTTCTAAACTGGTCCAGCCATTACACCAGCTCCAATCAAAAAACATCAAGTATGAATGGACAGAAAACCAGCAAGAAGCTTTTAACATATTAAAAAAAAAGCTTATTTAAGTTCCAATGTTGATGTATCCAGATCACAGCAAACCATTCATCATCACCACTAATGCATCAGGCCAAGCATTGAAAGCAGTACTATTACAGAAAAAACTAGATGGAAGAAAACATCCAGTAGTATATGCCAGCCAAAGTTTGAGTCTAGTTGAAAAGAACTATGGAACACCAGCATTAAAACACTTAGCAATCTATTGGGCAGTCATAAAATGGAAAAAATACTTAAGTCAGAAGTTCGACATATATACTGATTATTAAGAATTGACTTCAATCCAGAAGCAAGAATTTGGAGATGATTGTCACACTTGATGAAAAATAGAACTTTCACTATTTAAATATATTATACACTACAAAAAAGGAAAAAAAAAACAGAAATGTCAACAGTTTATCACGAATAAGACAAATCTAAGGACACTTCAACCCAAAAATATAACAAAAGATGAATAAACAAAAATATCAACAACTTCAACATTTTATAAATATCCAATGGTTCAAGAAGAAATTATCTCAAAAAGAACAAAATCATATCAAACAACAGTCCAAATATTTTATTACTTACCAAAATATACTTTATCAGAAAAACAGAAAGAATTCAGATCAACCAACCAAAGTAATCACAGAACCAGAAAAAGAAACAATATTATTCAACATGCATTCTGATCCAACAGCAGGACATTTTCACAAAGAAGCAACCATAGAAAAAACCAGAAATAGATACTATTGGCCATCTATATACTCAGGCATCATTTAATACATGCAAAATTATGATACTTGTTAGAGAAGAGTAAGAACAAGATTTAGCAAGCCATTAAGATCAATCAAAATAGGACAACCATTCAAGCGTATTGGAATTGACTTAGTCAGACCATTAACAATAACTAGCAGAGAGAACAGATATATTGCAGTAGCCATAGATTATTTCACTAAATGGCCAGAAGCAAAAGCAATTCAAAAAGTGGATGCAGAATCCATTGCCAAATTCGTCCATCAAGATCTGATTTGTCAACACGAATGTTCAAAAGAATTATTATCCAACCAAGGAACTCACTTTGTAAATAGAACATTAACAGAACTGAGTCAAAGATTTGGAATAAAGAGACCATTATTATTACTATATTACCCACAAACCAATAGATTAGTCGAAAGATTTAATAGAACATTGTGTAAAGTGATAGCCAAGATCAGCTAAAAAAACCAGGACAAATGGAATTTATTTATACCATCAGTATTATTTGTTTATTGGATGATGAAGCAAGATATTACACAAACAATACCATTTGAATTAGTATATGGTAGAACAGCAACATTACCAGTAGAGATAGAAGTCAATACATATCTGACAGAACCAATAACAGAAGACAATTTCTAAGAAACATTGCTGAGAAAAACATATGATGTAATGGAAATGCTAGAAAACAAACTGTGAAAAGCAGCTGATAACATTCAAAAATCACAAAAAAAACAAAAAGAAAGGCATGATAACCAACTACCAAATAAACCAGTCAAATTCAAGATTGAAGACAAAGTACTGTTACATTGTACCAAAATGGAATGGTATTACAGAGAATTATTTCTGCTATTGAAGTAAATAACAACCCGTAACTTGGTGCTCATGAAGCTACTTCTGTTGATGAGGTTTTGCGAACGTTGTATCTGAAAGTTTT
The DNA here is from genome assembly GCA_016748015.1 of Geosiphon pyriformis. Lineage (NCBI taxonomy): Eukaryota > Fungi > Glomeromycota > Glomeromycetes > Archaeosporales > Geosiphonaceae > Geosiphon > Geosiphon pyriformis. Next base: position 601,906 of record JAAOMT010000057.1, read on the forward strand.
GATGAAGTCCTTTATATAATAGACAGAGATTCAATAGTTGTTTTATCTGTAGCTTCCCAGACTTGCAAGTCTGTCAATTTTTTTCTCGGCTTGGTGGCCGGCAATCCTCTAATAAGTAATCCATATCTTCTGTATGTGTTCTACCCTCTCACAAGGGTCTTTTACCAGGCAATCTTTGATGTTAGTAATCAGTGCTTTTTAATCAATGAGTTAATGCACAATAATAAATCAAAATAAAATAAAAAAAATAAGAGAAAAATAAAGAAAGAAAAGAAATAAGCCAAGACAATTTGCAGATTAGTATTCCATCAATAGCCATGATCAAAAGCTATTGTTCCAGTGTAGTTAAGTATCACTTATTATCAACATGAAGTATTGATAGTGGAGAGTGGATTGAGATATGGAATAATTATTTATTTGATGATTTTTGTTTTTAGGCTAAGGATTCTGTGGTATCGATTCTGTCTTTTCTGTTTCTAATACTACCACTATATATACATAATTGAGATTCCTCAATTTCTCGATTCTTCATGACAGGAATCCTGGAATTCCTGGAATCCTGTGATTTTTTTGAGAGGAATCCTGGAATTCTGGAATCCTGCAATTTCTCATCGGGGAATTCTAAAATTTCTGGAATCCTGTAATTCCTGAGAGGAATCCTGGAATTTCACATTTACTACACTTACTTCTGATTGGCTAATAATTATGCTAATATATTTCTTATATTTCTATGAGTAACATTATTCTCTCCTTTTAATATTGAGCTCCGTCAAAATCCAACTCATGTAATTTTCTCTCTTGAAGTATTTTCTGGATTTCGTTTTCAAGAATTATTTGTGTTATTTGGGTCTGTACTTCTTCAAATTGAGCGTTGGTGATTTTTCCCAATTAATTACTGGTGACTATATCCATTGCTTTGTTGAGCAATATTTCTGGTTTATCCTGAAATGCTGTGTGTATTTGGTATATGGCTCGGGCTTATGTAGATAAGTTGTTCTTTCCCACAAAATGTTCTAATTGTTGTAGTATTCTTTTGTTGAATAATCGCTTTGTTTTATCTGTATATAAATTCTGGATATTTATGTGTTGTCCCAAGTAAAAATAATAATAGTTTCTTGGAAATTGTTGTATCCATTAATTCCAAGTTTCTTTAGTCAACTCTTAATATAGTGACTCTTTTGTCGATTCTTTTATTGCTAATTTTACTTTCGCCATGATTTTGTCCACTGTATCTTCAGTTTTCTTTGGTGTTCTGAGTTGCAATGTCTTTCTAATATCTTGATATCGAATGGTTTGTTGGTTGATTGTAATCTCTATTTCCTGGTGTTGGATTAATTGAAAGAGTTGTTATGCTAGTGTGTGAATGTTGTCTGTAATTTCCATTTTTCTGATATTTTCTGTCATGTCTACTATGTCTTTATATATTCTTTTGATTGATCAATTTAACGTGTTGTTGTTAATAATAACTATTGGTTCCAGATCTCGTGGAATCTCATCTGGTTAGACTAGTATTCTCTGTACTCCTAATTGTAAAATATTACTGATAGATGGTAGTGTGATGTCACGATATGGCTTCAGTCAATCTCTATGTGCTGCTTTGGTTAAAATTTTGTTATTCAATCTTAATTTGTAAGCTCTATTTTCTAGAATTTCTTCTATGTGAAATGGTCCATCCCATTTGGGATCAAATTTTCCACTCCATTGTTTTTCCGCTTTGGTATGATGTAGTAATACTTTGTCTCCAATCTTGAATTCAACTGGTTTGTCTAGTAGTTGACTATTGTGTCTTTCTTTCTGTTTTTCTTGTGACTTTTGAATATTATCAGCTGCTCTTCTTCATTTGTTTTCCAATGTTTCTATTAAGTTATATGTTCTTCTCGGCAATGTTTCTTGAAAATTTTCTTCTGTTATTGGTTTAGCTGGATATGTATTAATTTCTCTCTCTACTGGTAATGTTGCTGTTCTCTCATATACTAATTCAAATGGTGTTGCTTGTATAGTATCTTGTTTCATTGTCCAATAAACAAATAGTACTGATGGTATGAACAAATCCCAATCATTCTGGTTTTCTTGATTGAGCTTAGTTATTGCTTTACACAGTGTTCTATTGAATCTTTCTACTAATCCATTGGTTTGTGGATGGTATGGTGATGATAATGGTCTCTTGATTCCGAATCTTTGGCTCAATTCTGTTAATGTTTTGTTCACAAAATAAGTTCCTTGGTCTGATAATAATTCTTTTGGACATCTATGTCGACAAATCAAATCCTGATGAACGAATTCAGCAACGAATTTTGCATCTGCTCTTTGAATTGCTTTTGCCTCTGGCCATTTAGTGAGATAGTCCATAGCTACTGCTATGTATCTGTTTCCTCTGCTGGTAATTGTTAATGGTCTGACTAAATCAATTCCAATATGGTCAAATGGTTGTCCCACTTTGATTGGTCTTAATAGTTCACTAGGTCTTGTTTCTCCTCTTCACTGACAAGCATCACAATTTTGAACATATTGAATGATGTCTGAGTACATTGATGGCCAATAGAATCTCTTTCTGGTTCTTTCCATGGTTGCTTCTTTGTGAAAATGTCCTGCTGTTGGATTTGAGTGCATGTTGAATAATATTGTCTCTTTTTCTGGCTCTGTAATTACTTTGGTTGGTTGATCTGGATCCCTTCTATTTTTCCGATAAAGTATATTTTGGTAAGTGATAAAATATTTTGATTGTTGTTTGATACTCTTTCATTCCATTTGAGATAAATTTTCCTTGAACTGTTGAGTGTTTATATAATGTTGCAATTGTTAATATTTTTGTATATTCATCTTTTGTTGTATTTTTCTGTTGGTATTGTTCTGGTTTTGTTATATTTTTGGGTTGAAATGTTCTTAGATTTGTCTCATTCGCGATAAACCATCTGCATTTCTGTTGTCTTTTCCTTTTTTATAATGTATAATATACTTATATAGTGTGAGTGCCATTTTCCATCTTAACTGTTTTCCATCTCCAAATTTTTGTTTTTGAAGTAATGTTAATTTTTTGTGATTTGTGTACACCTCAAACTTCTGGCTCAAATATTCTTTCCATTTCATGACTGACCAGTATATTGCTAAGTGTTTTTTTTCCAGTGTTCCATAGTTCTTTTTGGCTGGTGTTAAACCTCTGCTGGCATATGCCACTGAATGTTCTCTGCCGTCTGGTCCTTTTTAAGGTAGTACTGCTCCTAATGCCTGGCCGGATGCATCTGTGGTGATGATAAATGGTTTGCTGTGATCTGAATAGATCAGTACTGGAGCTTATATAAGCTTTCTTTTTAGAATATCAAAAGCTTTTTGTTGACTTTCAGTTTATTCATATTTTGTATCTTTGTTTTGCAGTTGGTTGAATGGCTGCGCTATCTTGGAAAAGTTCTTAATAAAACATCAATAGTAGCTGGCAAATCCCAAGAATGATTTCAATTCTGTCATATTGGTCAGCACTGGAAAGTTCTTTACTATCTCTATTTTCTCTGGATTTGTTTTGATGCCATTTTTGCTGACTATATGTTTCAAGAATTTTAGTTTTGTCTTGCCGAAGAAGCACTTTGTTGCATTTAACTTTAGTTCTGCTCTTTTTAGTCTTTCGAACACTTGTTGAAGATGATGAAGATGATCATCAAACATTTTTGAGAATACATTAGTGTTGTCCAAATATACAACTACTGATTTCCACAATAAGCCAGTATAAATGATTTCCATTAGCCATTGGAAAGTTGCTGGGGCATTGATTAAGCCGAATGGCATCACTTCAAATTTGAAATTCCCTTCTCTAGTAGTAAATGCCATCTTCTTTTTGTCAGCTAGATTCATGGCTACTTGCCAGTAACTGCTGTCCAAATCTAATGTTGAGAACCATTTGTTTCCACTGAAAGCATTGAATAATTCCTGTATTCATGGAGTTGGATAACTGTCTCCACAAGTTACACCATTGAGTTTCCTGTAGTCTACACAAAACTGGAATTTTCCATTCTTCTTATGGACAAGTACCACTGGTAATGACCATGGGCTCATTGATGGTTGAATTAGCCCATTGTCAAGCATTCTGTTTATCTCTTGACGAATGATTTTGTGGCTGGCTGGTGGCACTCTGTATACTCTTTGTTTAATTGGCATTGCATCTTCAGTCTTGATCTGATGCTGGATGATGTCAGTTTGGCCAAACTTATTTTTGCTGGCAAAGATGTCATTGAAATTGTTGAGTAACATCTTAAGCTGCATACATTGGAGTGGATCTAAGTTTCCCATGTTTATTTGTTCCAATTGTTCTGGTTGGAACAAATAACATTCATTTCGTTCATAGATTGTTTGTGATGTGATGTCAACATATCCACAAAGTTGTGAAAAGTCTGAAATGGGGTTTGGTAGTTGGTTTTCTATTTCTGTGATTACATATCCGATGGTGGTTTCTTCTGGTATGTTGATGACATTACCAGTGTTGTTGTAGATGGGAATTTTTATGCTGCTATAGCTTTTTGCTGGTATGTGGAGATTGATTAACCCAATCTCTCCTGATTCACAAAGATTTGCTTCAGCTTCAAAAATTTGTCCTTGCTCCTTTTTTTTCCTTCTTATTGTTAGTATGTACTGGCTATATGGTGGAATGGAAATAGCTTGACTGGTTAAGATAATTTCTCCTTGGCCAACAATTTTTTCCTCTGCCATATTAACTGGTACATTTATTCTACCTGTTGATCCAAATCCCTGTATTTCTCTTGCTGTTATTCCTAATTTCTCTCTCTTTCCCACTGATACTAACTGAGTTACTCTAACCAGAGGCAGAAATATTGCCTGTGCTATCTTTTCATTAGGCTCTATTATGTAGGCCTTTTCTGAGTCATTTTGTAGCATAGTGATGATATTTCCTACATATCCCACGTCAATTATTCCTCCTCTTATATTGATCCCTCTTTTCGCTAAACTACTCCTAGATGCTAATTGAATCATTGTTGTTGCCAAAATTTCTAGTGCTATTTTCAGATCAATGCAGGTGCATAAATGCGGTTCCAATTTGATGACATCTTTTTTTGAATATCTCAAATCAAACTCTGCATCTGTATTATGCACATGTTCTGGCATAATACCCTCCCCATTGTCACTATACCATTTCAACTTTTGTTTCTTGGAGAGATCTGGTAGTGCAATATATTGTTCATGGTTTAAATCGGAGTTTGAATCTGAGTTGGAATTGTTTTTGTTGTCATTGCCATTTTGAATGGAGCTGAAACCGATGTTTTTGTCATCGTTGTCGAAGTCTGGATCATGATTGATCAGCAATTCTAATTCCGATGCACAGCTGCTGATTGGTTTTTCTTCTTCAGGGATTAAGTAGATTATGCATGGTGGTGGATTGTAAAGGAGATCACAATCGTCACAATATTCAAAGTCACTGGGAATTAAACAATGGTGACACAGTCTTGTATTCAACTGTGCTAGCCGTTGTTCTTGCTCTTCTCTAGTGGGTGCCAAGTTTTGGTAGTGTTCATAGAACTTTTTGAGTTCCAGAGAATTTATGGCTGGCTCTGCGTTCCAGTCAAGCTCGATGGGTTTTGGTGGGTTGTTTTTGATTTTTCTGATCTCTTTGGATGTCACTTCTTCTATTTTGGCAATTGCTATTCTCCACAATTTGTTGTCGTCATGTGGACAACTGTCTAGTCACTGCATGGCTCTTCTCCAGACTGTTTCTATTGGGATTCCTTTTCTTACCCAGTTGCTTATTAAAATTGTGTATTGACACAACATGTTGCATGTTTCTTCATATCCTGGGATGTCATTCCATATCTCTTCATCTAGTAGGGTCTTTTCACAAGTGAGACAAGGTTGGTTATCCCATTTTCCTTGCCTCTTTGGTCATCCAAAGTGTTTGAGTAAGCATGGACAACAGTAAAACTTTGTTGCAGTGTGGTATTCCTCATTGTCGCCACAGCATACGCCCATTGACAACAGTTTCTTGCCGCAATCAATGCATACCAGCCTGGCCATCAATAATTGGATTGTTGTGAAATGTGGTGGATGTAGGAATTATAACTGTCAGTTGTTGGTGGCATTCTTTCTTCCTTTTCTTTTCTTTTTCCCTTATCTTCATTTCATTCCCGACTTGAGACTTCTTTTTGTTTATTATTGGTCCAAGTTAGATTGTTGGTTTCTCAGGTAAGTTCCTCTTTTTGCTTTTCCTTGGGGTTGTTGTCCCACAATAGTACTGGTGGTAGCTTGTAGTGGTCTTTGTCATTGGTCCCAGCATTGATAGTGGTTTCACAGGTAGGTTTTTTTTTTTGCTCCTCTTTTCCGTTGTTATTGTCGTCCTAGGCGAGTATTGGCGGTAGCTCATTGTGGTCGGCATCAGCCCACAAGACTTGGTATGCTTTCCAGGTAGGTTTTTCTTTCTCCTTCTCCAGTTTGATCAATAGTTTCTCTCTTAGAAGAGTCTTGAAATGGCCACACGTGGCCGGTACACATATGTGTTAGTCCTGATATGTTAGGTGGAGTTCCTGGATGTTTGAGTCTAATGTCGCATTGACTTTGAATAGCCAGTTATTACCAACAAGAGCTTAGTATTGAGTGGCTTCTATTACTAGAACTTTAATGGAAGTCACAATATCATTGACTTCAAAAGGAAAGTTGTCGATTTCACTGATTAGAGTTTTGGTCACTCCATCAACTGTAATGATTCTAGTGCTGGCAGCTTAATCAACTTGGCAACCTAATTGATTCATGAGTTGTCATGTGATGATACTGCCTACTGAACCACCATTGAGAATCAATTTAATAGATTGACCATCAATCTTAGCATCTGTGTACATCACGGTAATGGGTTTTTCATCAAGAGTGGCTCCACTAAATAATGGTGTACTTGATGGTTCTTTGATCTCGAATGGGAAGATGGCGGTTAGTAATTCATCATTGGTGACTGTTGCTGGCGGAATATTACTGGTAAGTGTTTGTTGTTTTTGGGTGGGTTCCTGGTTGCTAGTTGAAGCATTTTCTGGGGTAACCAAGAGACTTAAATAGTGTTGGGAAGTCGGGTTTTGGGTGGCGCCTGTACCCAAATTCCAAGAATGGGATCCTAAGCTCTGATGAGAGGAGCTGGGGACCAGTTGATGAACAACCATTGCTGATCTCCAATTTTGAGCAATTCTGGGTCTTGGGTTTCCTGATGTCATTGTAGCTGAGTTTTGGAGCGGTGTTTGGATTGATGGTTGAGACCAATAAATTATTTGGGACTGTGGCTAATAAATTACTGGAGACTGCTGTTGATAAATTGAAGGTTAATATATTGGTGGTTGATAAATTGGTTGCTACATCATTGGCAGGTAAGTAGTTTGATATTGGTCTTGATCTTGATTCAGATAACAATTCAGAGTTTGGAACTGGCGATCAGGATTTCTGTATTGATTTCCTGATCGTTGGTTGCTATAAGTATGGCAATTAACTCGAATATGCCTTGTTTATCACAGTTGTGGCAAGCACGCATTTCCAGCTGCCATGGTAGACTAGATGTAATCAAAGATGATGACCATGATTGATTTTGGAAACGATTCGCATTTTCTGAATTATGGCGTTGTTGTGATGTTTGATATATGGTGCAATTGTCAGCTAAGTATTCCTCTAGTTTCTGATTAATTGACTCACTGAACTGTTTCAGTTTGGAGTCCAATTCAGATGATTCATTTATTACTAGGTTTACTGCTTGGGTGTGGTTGGCTTCTAACTCAGCTGCTTCAAAATCTCTGGCATGTGTAACTGCGATAAGAAGGTCAACTGGATGCATTGGATGTACTCGCTGGAGAAGATTACTGCACAAACCTCTAATAAATTGGTTTAAAATCTGTGGCACTGTAAAATAGTTAGCTTGAATTGCTTGGATCTGGCATAAGTTTCTATGGAAGCGTCCCAAGTAAGTGGTGACTGCTTCAGTATCTCCTTGTTTGATGGTAGTAAAAAGATTGGCTAATTTGTTGATACTATTATTGTTGCTGAAATATCTTATGAATTTTGTCTTGAAGTTGTTGAAGTTTTGGGGTTTAACATCTAGACTTTGATACCATGCATCTGCAGTGTCTTTTAGAAAGTATGGGATGGCTTGAAATGCTTAGGCATCATTCCATCCATTTGCAGTAATGGCTTTCTCTACATTATTCAGCCATACTTGCACGTCATCTTCTTCGCCAGTAAAGTTGTCAAGTTTTGTGATTGGTGTGTAGGCCATTGGATCTAAGTTGGATTGTTGTGGTGGCTGTTGAAGTGGTTGTTGTTGTACTGGTTGTTGGGGTGGTAGTTGAAATAACTGTTGTATGAGTTTGGCTACTAGATTAATTGGCAGTTGATCGATGATGATTACTGGAGATAAGTTTTGCTGATTACTTAATTCGGGATTTGGATTGTTCTGCTTTTGATGATTCGGGTTTTGATTTCCAAATTTTCTAGATTTAGACTTTGCTGAGCTTGAAAATTCAGGGTTTTAACTTCCAGGTTTTCAGTGATTGGGTTTTGGTAAGTAAATTTTTGATCTTCCAATTCTTCTTCTGATAGTTCCCATGGGGTAGTGATTCCAAAGTCTGGTTGAGGTGGCAGTGATCGAATTCCTGATGGAGTTGGTAATCATGATTTAAATCCTTCAAAATACGCTCCGTATGGCCCTAGTAAATCTTCTTTCTGTTGTTTGCTTTGGAACTAGAATCTTCCAACTGTTAATGTTGTATTTGAGGTGGATGTGTTTGCTGATAAGATGTTAATGGCACTTCCAGGTGTGTAGTGATATGATGGAGCAGTTGGTGATTCTACTCTGTGCTTCTTCCAACTAGGTAATTGTATTCCTTTTGGTATTGCTGTTGGTGTTTGTATTCTTCCTTTACCTTTGTCTACATAGGTAATAGGAAATTGTTGTTGAATGTACTTTTCAATAGTCTGGTTGATTTCTCTAATTATTGGTGCAAAACTATAGTTCCTTGGTAAGTTGGTGTGTTGGAATAATTCTGTGTAAAAGTTTTCTCTTGCTGTTTCAATGTTAACTGTTCCTCCTAAGCATTCAGTGATTCTGTCGTTGATGTAAAAGTTGAAGGCTGATTCGGCTGGATAATGATTACTGTTTAATCCTAATTGTTAGCTGTATTGTTGAAACAAGGATTTCGCGAATTCTAAATGGTTTGCTCCTATATTTTCTGATTCTGCCATGTTTAGATTTGGGTTGGTGCTGGTTCTCTGTAGAATTATACCTTACAGGGAGCACCAAATATTACAGAAGATTATTTCTGCTGTTGAAGTAAATAACAACCCATAACTTGATGTTCATGAAGCTACTTCCATTGATAAGGTTTTGCGAGTGTTGTATCTGAAGGTTTTGATGGAGTCTTTTGTATAATGAACAGAGATTCAATAGTTGTTTTATCTGTAGCTTCCCAGACTTGCAAGTCTGTCAATTCTTTTCTCGGCTTGGTGGCCGGCAATCTTCTGGTAAGTAATCTGTATCTTCTGTACATGTCCTACTCTCTTACAGGGGTCTTTTACCAGGCAATCCTTGATGTCAGTAATCAGCACTTTTCAATCAATGAGTTAGTACACAATAATAAATCAAAATAAAATAAAGAAAATAAGAGAAAAATA
>JAAOMT010000748.1:0-14240 GCA_016748015.1 Geosiphon pyriformis
GATCATTCTCAAAATTGCAAAAGCTTTAGTGGTTCTTATTACTAGTTCTATTTTTGCTATTATAGTATTGTTTAATATTCTCTTGAGCATCTTCTTTAATAATATCAAGAATGCTTTTGGTGCTTTTAATAAAGTCTTTATAGTTAAGATAAAGGTGTTAACTGATTTTTATGAATTTGATTCTGGATAATATTTTAGCAGAATAATTCTAGTTTAATCTTAGCTTTAAGAAATGTTGGTTTTTTAACCATGTAATCAAAACGTAGAATCTGGTTCTATTTAAAAATGATTCAAAATTATTATATAGAACAAAAAAATAATTGTAACATAATATAAAATAATTATTATGTGATATAAAATAATCAAAATAAAATGCAAACCTAACTTCTTTTTTTTACAATACAATATTAAATTATTAAATTAATTATTTATACATTATATTATATTTTGAATTATCTTTACAGATAATTTAAATAAATTTTATTATAAATTCTGTCTTAAATTAGTTCTACTTTTAGATTTTGGATCAGTTTTATAAACTAAGTTTTTAAGTCTTATTTTAATTCAATTCAATTCAATTCTGTTTAGAATTAGTAGTTTTTAAACTGAATTGAATTAGATAAACCAATTAATATTTACAACTTAAAATTTACTGGTTTTTAACAATATGTTGTTGTATATTTTGAATTTTTAAAGCTTTTAATGTTACTATAAGTATTAAAGTGTAAATTATCTGGTTGTGAATTACTAAGCTGTTTTTTCTGATCTGTTTAAAATTATATATAAGCTTTTTATTTATATTTAAAATTTATTAATTTGATGTCTTATCTTAAAACTGCTGTTTTTTTGTATTGCATATCTCTTTTGTTTTTATTATTATTCTTAATTTTAAATTGGTTTTTTGAAAACAAAAATGAAAAATTATTTACTTTATAAATTAATAATAAAGTTTATTGATTTTTTATATATTTTAATTAATTTTTCTTTTGTAGTTGAAAAAATTCTTAATTTTTTTATTGGAAACTTAAATTAAAAATTTTAGCAAAATAGTTATTAATTTATATTTAAATTTTTTTTTCAAGTTTGAAAAAAAAGTTTAATAATGTTTTATTATAGAATAATAATAGTATAATTGAAAAATCAAATATTAGTTTCTTTAAAACAATTAAAAGGCAAAAATTAGAGCTACCAAAGCTTAAATAAGTAGGTTTATCATAAAAACCAATTATTTGAACAGTTTTATAAATAGAATAAAAGCATAATTTATGTTTAATACATAATAATAAATTTTATAAAAATTGGTAATAGTTGGATTAATTATTGATATTGCATATTTTAACAATTTATTTTTAAAACTAATTATTAAATTAATTGTTAGTTTAATTATTACCAAATTATTAATCAATTTATTAACTTTTTTTATCAAGTATATAATAAAATTTTTGAAAGCTGTAAAAAATATTAATATTAATAAAATCAGCAAATTTTCAAATAATTATTTTTATTTTATTTCGAAACTTTAATTTGTTATAATTTATTAATTATTAACAATTTTAATTTAAAAAATTAGTTAAAATTTTATGTACAAAACAAAATATCTGTTTTATACATTTTTAATTATTGTTATTATTATTTAATTAAATTATCTATTTACTTAATTTGCATCAACTTTATTTATTATGGAGACATGCATGGCAACAAAATGTTATTTTACTGATTGGTCTCATAAATTAAGGATATGATTCATTGTGATCTACATCTTATAACAATAGAAATCTCGGATTGTGCCACCCTACAAACAATCGAAGAAAAAGATATTTGAAGTGATTTCACAGATTCCACCAGAAGTTTTCTAAGGAGAAAAGTTTACAATAACTGACAATATTTATAGTTTTTCCATGTTATTATGTGAATTTGCAACAGAAAACCCTCCTTTTCATAAATTTATTCATAAATCATCTTCTTGTACATGAAATCTTCAAGGGTCTTAGACCTATTATTACTTTGTCAAGTTTTGGGATGTTAATTCGTTAAATCATCCTACTGCCAATGAAGTTTTCTCGAAGTTGAGAGAGCTTGAAAAAATGTGTTTTCAGTACTTAAATAAGTAGCCTAAATGTGAACTGCCAATAATACAAGATTTTACAGATGACGAGTCTAAAAAAAAGTGGCCTGAAATAGTAAAGTTTTTAGGATTAGATAAAAACATAGAAGAAATGTTAAAGATGACTCGATAACAAATTATTTAACAAAAATAACGACCACAACCATTCATCCAGAAGCAGTTTATACAAATGATGTTTTAAGTTTGCAAATAATCAAAGAAACAAAAGGTTAATTTATTTAAATTGGAAGAATTTTTATATTTTTTTAACTCTTGGATTTAATTATTATACAGTATATATTCAAAATTTGCATAAATTTACTTTTTAAAAGAATCAATCTATTTACCTAAAGGGAAGAAATTATTATAAACAACATTTAGAATAATATTTTTATTATACATATCTTTACAATTTGATGATTATTAATAAATTTAATCATGATGATCATTTTAATTTTCTGATCATTATTTTTAACTTAATATAAATTTATTTGTTACTTTGATTAATTGATCTTTTCATAAGAATAAAATTTAGATAATTTTAATTTTGAATTACATGTGTTACAATGTTTATTAAATATGTTATAATATATTTTTACACATTTGTTAATTTAATACAAAAAGTATTTTTTCTTTAACAATAGTTTATCTTTAGGCCTAAAAAAAATTAAAATTAAAATTATAATTGATCATTAAGTTTAAATTCTTCTAAAATAAATTATATTTTTAAGCTTTATAATTTTAATTATTTATTACATCTCAAAAAGTGGAATGTATTCATAAAAATATTTAAAATTTAAAAAATATGAATAAAATAATTTTGAAAGGGTCATAATTTTTGTTAATTCGAAATTCTGGTATTTAATATCAATTTGATTATATTTTTAAATGATTTAATATTTATTCTGAAACTTTGATTTATTAAATAATTGAAAATATTAAAATCATATATGAGACGACACCAAGTAATTTTTTTCTTTTTTGTTGTTATTACTGTTTTTATTTCTTAATTTTGATAATACTTTTAGTATTGTTGTTTTTAAGTCTACCTTTGTTTAATTATTTATAAATTAATATAATTCAAAATCTTTAATATTTACATTAAAGTTTCACTTCAAATGCTCAAGTTTTAACTAACTCATTTGTTTATAATTTATATTATTTATATAAATAATTATTAGATCAAATTACATTTTTGAAAAAAGTAATTAAAATCGAATATTAAATAATAAAATTAAAAAAAAATGTGTTAAATTAATTTTAAAAATTAAAATAATTTTATGTGATTTAACAAGTGAGTGGTTTTTAAATTCAAATTCTAATTAATAATATTATATAAAAAATTATATTAAAACTAAATGAAATTTAACATTAAAAAAATATTTATGTGAATAATTTATTGATGTTCAATTATTAAATATATATATTTTTGAGTTGATAAAAAATTAAACTAATATAAATTATAGTATATTTTTTTAAGAAACAATCTAGGATTTAATTTATGTTTAAGAGTAATATATATTTTTTTGAGTATCACTACTACTATAATAAAAAAATATTTAAAAAAACTTACAAATTTGAATTTAATTATAAAGAAAAATTAAAAATTCATGGTATTATCAATAAAAATCTAATTTTCTTAAAATTATTTATTTATTTTAAAAAAAAAATTAAAAAAATTAAATTTAAAATCATTTTATTTTGATAATTACAAAATTAGATATTCTAATCATATTTAATCTTATATATGTTTATTTTAATAATTTAGATTTAAAATCGATTTTTTTTTTAATATTTAAAAAATAAATTTACTTATAAAGTTATATAATTATACAATATAATAATACAATAAAATTTATTTATTTTAATTAAATTTATTTTAATTTTAATTTTAATTTTAGCTTTCGAAACTAACAATAATATAAATTTACAATAATTCAAATAAATTAATTAAATATTTTATTCTGATTAAAATAAAAATATTATTTTAAAAAATTTAGATTATTTATTTAAATAATTAGCAAACAGATTAAAATAAAAAAGAGCAATCAGCTATAAAAATCAAATATTTTAAATAATAATAATAATAATAATAATAATAATAATAAAATTATTTATTTGATTTATTGATTGTAAAGAATCAAATAATGTTTTCTTCATATAATTTAATTAATGTATTTAAAATTATTATTATTTTTTTTTACAAATAAAGTACATTAATTAAATCGAATTGTATAAGAAATAAAGAATAAAATTAAAATCAAAATATTATTTTATTTTATCTATTATTGTAATTTATACTTTGTTGTTAAAGGCGTTTAACTGTGAACAAAAGTTCACGAGTTAAGAATAAATAATTATCTTGTAAATAATGTATGATGCTTTTATCATTAAATTTAAAATTTAAGTTTACGAATTATATATGGGTAAACAAAATATCCTAATTTAATATATAATGATAAAATTCTAAATACTTTTTTCTTTTTATTTAAAAATGTAATCGTTACATGAATCCGAATAGGATAAAGCTTTGTTTCTTACCTAACATTTAACTCGATCATTGGAATGTTACGTATTTCCTTTTTTTTTAACTATTTACAGCAATAATGACGGAAAACGGTTTATTCAATATATGTATATATATATGTATATGTATTATAATTGAGCATAACAGTTTCCATTAATTTCTAAATTGATTATTATTTTTTTCAAAACTAATTTAACATCATTGGTGAATAATTACAAGGAAAAAGCATTTAGCTAAATTTAATATATAAAGATTATTTGTAATATGTAGAGATTTTTCAATTGAAATTTATGGTAACAGTGACTTAAAAGAACCTGGGATTTGCCAAGGTTATGTAGTACTTATTATAGATCTTTGTGATAAATCGTTGAAACAGGTGAGATGGCACCATATGTCTCGATTTTTCTTTATTTGGTTAACAATGAACACAACGATTTTCATAATGTATATTCATAAACAAAGCAAACCCGCAATTGTCAAGCTTGTTGGAAATAAGGTTTAAACTTTTTAAACCTATTTATAGTTATTAGCTAGCTAGCTAGCTAACGAAACAATGTACATGTATGTAATCAAATCATTGTTTTTTTTTAATTATCTTTCTCTCTTACTTGTGAAAGAAAGAATCTTTAATTTAAACCATTGGGTAGCTATGTGATAACGGTGATTTGGTATCAAATTATAATATTAGATTTTTGTAAACAGGGTCATTTACAATTACTTTGTTATTAAAGAATCCTCATTCATGTATCTCAATTCTTCATTTATATGTTAGAATATTAACCTATTAGTAAATCTGCAGAAAAAAAATTCTTTTTAAGTAAAAATTCTAGATACCAACTTTTTATACAAAGATTATATATTAAGTATCTGCAAGGGCTCTAGACTTAATGTTTGTGAAATATTTATATTCCAAAGAAAATTCGAGTTTTTAAATAAAGATTTGAATTTTATACATTACTTGTTAATATTGGTTATAACATTAACTCAAATGGATGAAATGGGTAAATGACTATTTACTAATGAGCATAAGAACTTATTGAATGAGAATGAGGTTTTTATACAAGTCCATGATAATATGGTAGTATTATGAATCTGTTGATAAGGAATTTAAAGGTAGATTTTTTTTTAACCAAAAATATCAATCATATAATTCTAGAATCTTGATTATCCATTACAATAATATGGTACCATGCGTTTACCAAAGTAGAAAAGTTTTTAAAAGAATTCACTGAACCAATGAACCAGCCTGGAACTTTTAAGGCTAAAAAAGCTAAAATCCGTATTAAGCTAAATCTCATGAGTTACAGTTGATCAAAACAAACTTTGCAGATTTTAGGAATGTCTTTAAATACATTATTTGAAGATTAAAAAATTAAATCTAAAACGAGAATTGCTTAAAAGGCTAGAATTTTGAGACTTTAATATATGGTCAACGTCATTTAACTAGAATGTAGTGACATGACAAAGGATTTGGCAAACAATTGAAACTTGTCTTTATAAGTAAAAAGACAATAGCGTTCATTCTGTTATTTTCCCCCAAAATTTTACTCAATAATGAATCCTAAATAAAATTCTAAGTTTATTATTTTATTATAATATTTTTAAATGTTAAATATAATTTTTTAATTTTTATAATAAGATAAATTGTTTTAATTTGTAATAAAAATTAATGGAGAATTATTTGATTAGGCAGCAGGTATTAAATTCAAAATTTCATTTCCAAGAGATTAAATATAAAGTGTAGCTGGAGAGAGCTATAGTGAAAGTTTTTTACGAAAAAGAACTTGATAACTGAAATTAAATCTAAAGGTTATAAAAGGGAAAATTTAATTTTAAGTCATGAATGACTTTTAAATATCTTATTAATATTAAAATATCTCCATGTTAGTCTAAAAAAAAAATAAAAAATAAAAAAAATAAAAAAGTGTTTTGTTATCAGTGATAATTCAATCCAGTTTAATTATTATAAATTTTTTAAACCAATTGGAAAAGATTTTAAGCCAAAAGTTTTTTTGAAAAACCATTTAAAGTTAAAAAATTACTTTAAATTTGAATTATTTGATTACAAAAACCCACATGCCTCAATATCTCTTTCATTTAAAATTACCTATACCTTAAAGCAAATATATAGTATCATTGTGAAATGGGGGGGGGGGAGGAGTTTTTTTTATTAAAACAAATGAAATGAAACATTATTCATTCACAATACAGCGTGCATTGATGTTATTGTTGGATGTCAAGTTAAAAAAATACATAGATTGGTAATCCGTTTATTTAAATATTATTGGCTGTTATTTTATTTTTTTAAGGAAACAAACAGTACAAATTTTTTTTGAATTTGGAACACAAAATTGAGCAAAAAATAATATATTTTTTTTTCATCGTTGAAATTAAATTTTTTAATTTTAAACCTCTGAAGTTCTTTAGAACCATGTGAAAAGAAATCAAAAAAATATTAGCAAACAGATGATTTTAAATCTAAAGTAAATCTCATTTGTGTTGTGTTATCTTGTGTTACATAAAGTTGATCCTTTAATGCCTTAAATTTATATGAACATTAAGATTGGGTTTTTTTGACGTGAAACAGGTTAATATGCTATCATCATAGGTTGAAAATTTTTTCTCCCACTCCTTATATTTGATTTATTCTAAAAGAGAAAATTAAGATGAGAGATTTGTTAAATACATTGTGAAATCTACAACTTATTCAAATGATGAAAAGGGAAAGCAAAAAAACAATTTTCTCATTAAGCCTATAAAATTGAATAATGATCCGAATGTTTGGTTTTCCAATTGATTTTTTAATTTTAAAGGCTAATTCAGACTATTTTTTCAATAATTTTGATCTTATTTGCATATATTAGACTAGGAGGGGAGAGGGTATATGTTATATGTTATATGCTCTCTAAAAAATTCTTTTAAAAGAATTCCCAACCCAATTCGTTAACCAAGCAGCAGGTTTATTTAACCGGAACAACAACCCATTTTTAAGAACGTACCAATCATCATCATCATCATCATCATAATCATAATCATAATAATAATCATAATCATCATTATTATCTCATCATTACTACTATAATTACACGCTCATCACTTTCCACGCACGAAAATCAGACATTTACCTTGGACAACCAGCAAAATTATTTATGTTTTAGTATTTAACTGTTTGTACTTCTTTTGTAACCGTTTAGTATTTTTTTTAAGTAAACATTGTAACTCAAAAGATCCTGTCTGCCAAAACAGTAAATTCCCTAAAGTCATTGTCTCAAAAATCTAGATTCCAAAGATCAACAAGCCATTACATTCTCTCCTATGTACTCTGAAGATTACTCAATAATGTTATGATAAATTGGGGTAGACTGTGAAACTTTGTTTTAAAATTAACCTTTCCCGAATATTCTTTCGTGAAACAAAAATTATATTCTAATTGGACCCTGTTCAAGTGAGAATGCTATTATAAATGATAATTGTATTTTTTAACTTTCTCGGCATACTATTTATTTATTTATTTATTATTTACTTATTTATTATTTACTTATTTATTCATCCTCAATAACTTATCCCATTATGAACTTTTGTTAATCGCCCAAATCTTTTTAACGCCAATATTTCAATGTGACTTTCTAAAACAGGGGAACAGTAAGTAGATTTTAGTTCATTGAATAAACAAGGGTTTTTCAAGCTGATTGTTTTAATAATTAAAATTGTATTTCATATGTGTATATTTTTTTTTTCTCATTTCTAAATTTTAATTTTAATTTTTTTAAACTGAAATATATACATAAAATTATTGGATTTTCTTCGCATAAACCATGATATCACATAATTAAAAAAATGTGCATATTATAAACATTATTATTTATTATTATTATTATTATTATTATTATTATTATTATTATTTTTAAACCAATTAATTGTGACTCTATAGTGAAAACCCTTGTTTAATTTTAAACTCCTTCTAAATTAGGATAAAAATAATAATGTTCATAATAATAGTATTGTCATTTGTACACCATTTCACAACTCTTTTAATTATAATAAAACAAAAATCTTCTGACTTGGATTCATGATTAAATTTAAAAAGATTTTCTCACCCAAATTACAATAATCACAGCGATTATTATAATACCTTGTGACTGTTTGTAAAATTCCCAAATATTCCCCGCTAAAAAAAAAAAAAAAAAAACTCATGAAGCAACCTTCTGATCAATCATCAGACCTATTACAAAACTATTACTAATATTAATTTCTCTGCATCTATAACTTTTTACCAGATTTAAAAAAACCGATTCAAATGGTTTACCAAATACACTCATTCCCAAACCTTTATTCCGAGTATGCTAAGCAAATTATCGTATACATGGGTCATCCCAAACAAAGTGAAAATTTGACGTCACAAACAAATTTCAGGAATTAAAATTGTCGGACGCCACAATAGTGTTGCGGATAACCTTATTTTATATTCGTTCATTCTTTTAAAAGGTTTGGCGTGTATGTTTACCTCAAATGCTTTCGTTGATTAAATTTGAGCACAAAAAATTAGTATTAACAAAACTAAATTGAAGGTATCAAAAATTAGTAATAAATATTTATTCAAGAAAATCTTTTTGGTTGAACAGTGTCTAGATTAATTCAATCCAAGAAAGAAAGTAAATGATCCGATAATGTTGCCGTATTATTAGTAGGAAGTAATTAAAATAAAATTTGATTAATCCACTTTTTTCTTTAACAATTCAGTGTTTGTCGCTGATCAAAGACTTTTAATAAAGCTTTTTATAAGGCTTAATTTTTTTAAAATAAATGACAGAAAATTCTCCTAATTCTTTGATTGTATCCCTCATCTGCAAAACCGATAAATAGGGTAAAATATTCCTAATCTTTTTGACCATTTTTTTCTTTTCTATAGTTTCAATTAATATATTCACTTTTTCTTTATTGTTTTTTTTTGTTTCTTCTTCGATTATTTTGTTTAGCGTGAATCTGTTCTTTAAATAATTTTATGGTAAACTTGTTCTGAATTCAAATACTTTAAGCAAAATTTTTTATGTTTATTTTTATTTTTATTTTTATTTTTATTTTTCTTTAATGTAATTCATATACATCTTCAATTAGCTTCATTTGCAGCTGCCAAAACCTAAAAGGCAATTTGTACTTTACTATAGCAATTTCTAACAGTGACATTTGTAAGTGTTTGTCATAAAAAAAAATTATAATAGAGTATTATAGATTGAATTGCAAAAAAAATTATAAAACACTTTTAAACTATAAGATAAACACTTTGATAATATAATAAATTTGGATTTAATATTAATTTTGTGTTTTTTTTTAATAATATAAAAAATAAGTCTGACTAAATGACTTTTAATAAACATGAAAAAGTAATTCATTTAATAATCAATAACTATTTAATTTCTAAACCAATTAAATTTGTATTAATAAAAATATTCGTTTTAATTATTTTTAATATTTAGTAAAAGAAAAATTTGTTCATGTTATTTTGTTAAAAAATTTCAAAAATTTTTCTAAAATTTATTTTTATGATATCAGGAAAAAAAAATATTCTTTAATCTACAAAAAATAAATAAATAAATAAATAAATAACTTTAATTTGAATTATATATACTAATAATTTTAAATGCTAAATTTAATAATTTTTTAAGCATTTGAAATGAAAAATTTAAAGATTAAAAACAAGGAAAACATTTTTTTTTTTTTTTTTTTTTTTGAAAACAAAAAAAATTGATTAATTTATAATCTATTGGTTTATACAAAGATTTTTTATTATTTAAGAAATTTTTTATAAACAAGCATACAAGAAAAGTAACAGGTCTTTTGTTTGTATAATATAAATTTTTTTTTTATTTGGCTCTATTGTTTTTTATATATGTAAATCTAATAATTCTTATGCAAACGAAATGTATTACATGTATTATATGTCAAAATGTCAATCAATCAAAGTTATATTCAAAAATCAGTTACTGCCAAAGAAAATGTACTATAATAAGAAATTATAAAAAAAATGATAAATATGAAATTTTTTTTAGCTTTATTAATAAATATGTTGACTCATATTGTGACATAATAACTATAAAAAATTAGTTATTGGACAAAATAATGTTTTGTGAAAATTTTATCATTTACACATTTGCACAATTTTGAAATTGTGTAATTTTTACTTTTTTTTTTTTAAAATGTCAATATTGAAAGATATTTTTTTTTTGTGCGTGTGTGTGTGTGTGTGTGTGTGTGTGTGTGTTGAGCAATCTGGTATAAGGGGGGTGAGGTTTTAAAAAAATAATTTTTCGTGGCATTGTTTTAGATGTGCACTGAATTTAGGGAACAGTGGGATTATTGCAGTCAGTCAAAAGGAGAAGGAAAAGGAAAAAGGAGAAAGGAAAAAGGAAAAAAAAATTGTTTTTTTTTTTTTTTTTTTTTCAGACACACAATGTTTCGTTATGCATTGTTCTTTCGGTGATCCCGTGTATGGTATGCATGATGATCTCTATTTGAAGGTTCATCTGTTATCCAATTTTGCGTAATGAACGATGTGACATTAATGCATTGTGGTGGATTGCCCTTTTTGGCTTCCAAAATTGGAGGACAGTGATGCTGTACAGTTACCTTTTTTTTTTGAAATGGGGAATGTGGAAAGAAAAAAGAAAAAAAGATTTACAGCTGATCAAAGATATTCAAAAATTGAAACTTTTTGGCGGGAATATTGGTTCAATTATCAAAAGATTCGACGAAGGAAATGTGGGAATTGGCTAAAAAGCGAACAAGACTATTTAAATTGTGACCTCAAATCACGACTTTTACTATAAATTATGAATAAAAAAATTTAAATTTTTTTATTATTGTATTTCCTAATATAGCTTAAAGTCGAAATATTTAATTGAATCCAAATTATCATAATAAAAATCTTTGTTGTTAGTGTTTGAGCAATTAATTCTTTTAAAACATGTAGTGAAATCATTTTTCTAATAAAGAGAGTAACCCTTTTTTTTTCTTATTAAAATTTAAGAATATATATTTTAAAAAACAGAACATTACACAATTTTTTACATTTGAAACAATATATATTATCACAAGATTAAAAACCAAAAATGGCAAAGCCTCTTAAAAAACCAAAAATAATAATAGTAATAATAATAATAATAATAATAATAATAGAAAAACGTAAATTTTACAATTGAATGTGACATTTAGAAGTTGAAAGTTTGGGGAGTGGCATGCTGCATTTTTTTTGTGTGTGGTAATATGAATAGATTGAATATATTTCATAGGTATCCAAAATAGTTGGAGGTGATGGTTTTTTCTTAATTAATACAGCTAGACTTGTCATTAATCTTAAAAATAATGGGAAAGTTCAAAAATGATCCCCAATAAATGGAATTGGAAGTTTATCATAAAAAAAATCCTTAAATCTTGCGGTTTTGAATTGATTGATTGATTGATTGATTGATTGATTTATAAATTTGTGATTGCTTTAGAATTTAAGGAGCGATATTTTACTGATTCAAAATATACGCTCTTATTTAAATTCCAAATTGTGACCTGATCTTGATAAGGTGGAAGAAACTTGCAATCAAATTTATTGTTCATGAAAGGGTTCTTGCTTAATAGTTGCTTGACGAGGATGTTCTTTCCTTTGTTTTTTTTGTTGTTGTTGTTGTTGTTGCTGGTTGTGGTGTTGTTGCTGTTGTTGTTGTTGTTGTTGTTGTTGTTGTTGTTGTTGTTGTTGTAGTTGTTGTTGTTCTTGTTGTTTTTGTTTTTGTTTGTGAAGCAACAAAACATTATTATCAATGGATATTTGTGTTAATCGCTTTTCCACCATTTTAAGGGAATAGATATATTGATCACAAACTGCCAAGGCTTTCTCGCCAAGACCCAAAATTTGAGCGTTATATCTAACAAATTTATAGTTCCCTGGCGTAAATCCAGTGTATAACCAACGTTGGTCGTCGCCGGAATAAATCTAAACAAAGAATTAGAGTTATAAAGGTTAATTATCTTTATTCAATTTTTAAAGCTTTTTTGACAAGAATATGATCATGTCATTGGGAAAAAATTGAAATTTTAAAAAACTTACCCAATAAAGTAAATGCTCAAATCGACTCAATTCTGGACACACAATATCAACCCAAATTTTCAACCATTTACCATTCTCATCTTGAATCTCTTCACATGTCAAATCTGTGATAGAAGAATTAGAAAGTTTTTCACTGTTTCTTCCGGCTATACCAGCCGTAAGATTGGCATAATATTTTTGAAAGATTCTTCGAAAGAATTCACTCTTCAAAAGGAGGTGTTCTTCATGAGCCCAGAATTCTCTTGGATAATTCCTAGTGGCATTTGGTGACTTCAACAAGGCTTGCAAAGTTGGGTCATCTGAACCATTATTGGGGGAAATCGGTCGAACAAATAATTTACAACTCGCACCGAAAGAACGATTAAAGAATTGAGGTCCTATTTGATTTAATCGCATTTCAACGTATGGTCTTGGGATTATCTCATAAACTTTATTCTCTGATGAATAGTATGCAACTTGAGAAATAGTTGATAATGTTCTTGAAGGTTCTTCTGAGGCGGAAGTAGTTACCGAAAAATTATTGAATGTTGATGGAGATAATGAAAGAGAATTGATACCAGACACTCGTCTTAAATTATCATTGACACTATTAATAAAGGTGAATGAAGGAATTGGAGGCGTGTTTTCATTCACGGGAAATTTACGCTTCCTATTCTCAGTTGTTACGACAACTGTTGACATTCCAAAGTCATTAGAACCTTTTTTAGTACCAATTGAAGGCATTCTAATAATTTGATTATTAGTTTGAGAAAATTATATATATATATAATAGGGTAGGGTACGTGTTTTGAAAGGAAAGGAAAAGAAAAGAAATGAAAGGAAAGGAAAGGAAAGGAAAAGAAAGGAAAAGAAAGGAAAAGAAAGGAAAAGAAAGGAAAAGAAAAGAAAAGAAAAGAAAAGAAAAGAAAGAAAAGGTAAGGTAAAGAATGGAAAAAGTTTTGGGATTTGATTTGATTTGATTCTCAATTATTAGAATTTTTTTCAAAAGGTTGAAATTTGAAAAAGAAAATTAAAAAATTTTTTGAATTTAAATTTATATAAAAGTTTTTTAATAATAAGTATTATTATGAAGGCTTAAAAAAGAAAAAAATATAGGAAAGAACTTGCTTGGATGGGCTAGGGATATCTAGGATATATATATATATATACGATGATGTTATATATTCAAATGTGATGAACAAAGGTGCCGTTGCTTAAGAGTGGATGTTTATCTGTGTGATATTCAGGATGTATGTGTCAAATTTGATGCTGTGTACAATATATAGTGTGTGTGCCCGAATAAAAAGTATGGTTGTTGTCCGTGTGTGAATGTGTTGTTTCCGTAGTTGTCGTAATAGTATGCGAGTTTATATTAAAAAATTTTTGTGTCTTGAAAAAATGTATATTTAAAATTGAGTCAAAATAATTTTTATGAATTTTTTTTTTAAATTTTCCAAATGCAGTTGAAAAAATTTTTTGTTTGGTTTAAAGTGAACTTTTAGTGCATTATGATGATCTTCAATTGGTAAGAATGGCAA
>JAAOMT010000773.1:13724-42969 GCA_016748015.1 Geosiphon pyriformis
AAAAGAGAGTGGCTGAGTCGTCCCAAACAAAACGCTCAAAGCAAAGAATTCACTTTGGTAGTCTAGAAGAGTCGGAAAGGCAATCACGCAAGAAAGCTGTCGAGCCTGAGATGAAAAGCGAATATTTTACTGACTAGCTTTATGATATTTCTAATGTTACTTTAAATTTTCAAATGTTTTATAATTCAGGATTCTAACAATAATAGCATATCATTGGAAGATTTAGGTGTCTCATCTTTTTTTTCCGATCGACTTGTTCAATTTAGCCGTTTTAGAACTTGCCAGCAAAAAATCTAGCCGAAGATATCAAGTATCATCATCAGCTGAATTTTGAGCAAAAAAAAGCCCTTTCTGTACCCATTGATGATGGCCGTGTCAGAGTAACTAAGGAAGCTTAACAAACCACAATATTTATTTGGAAAAGGCGTATGGTATTTTTATTTTACTATGCTTTTAAGAGATTTGGATACATAAAGACTGGAGATCGACGCGATCGATTACGGTAATTACTATCGAAACTTGAAGATGCCGAAGTGAAATTACCTTCATTTAGTTCCTGGCTTTTTGGTTTTCTGAAATATCTAAGCATCAATATTGCAAAAACCAAGAGAATTAAAACACCGCATATTATGATAATAGTTATGATTAATGTCATATTGATTGTTGTTGAGAATGAGGATAAAGATGAGGATGAAGATGAAGATGATTCTGTGCTGGGTTTGATTTCAGATGAGTTTTGATATTTCAGGGGATATTTTGTGAGTTCCAACGCATTAGGTTCATATTTTGTTGTCCAATTAAAATTTATCAGGTCTAAGACCCAAAATTGCTGATATTGGATAAATGGTTTCTATATTTTAAAATTTAAATTTTTAATATTCGAAAGAATTTTAGATTCAGAAATGGCTCTAAATTGAATACTCACACTGATACCTAGCACATTCAAAAATTATAATCAAAATAAATAAATAAATATTCAATGTGTTTAATAATATTTCAAGCGATATAAATATAACTAACCAAAAGCCACAATGATATTTGTTCCAACTATGGTCATTATATGCTGAATTCTTACAGATGGAGGTTCTCCAGTTGTGTTTTGTATTTTCCAAACAAATTGTGTTTTAGTAGTATCTAAGATAATCAAATTGTTTGGAGCCCACGTTGTATTCGTTTCCATCCCCCCAAAAATGATGATAGTATTATTCGGAGCTAATTAGATTTTGAAAAAAAAGATTAACAACAATGAAAGCTTCCGAATATTGGTAAGTTTGGAAGTTTCCATAATAAATACTCTTTACTTACTACCAACAGCTGTATGCAGTCCTCGTGCTGCTGGTACATCCCCCACTGCAACCTTGAAAACATAATTAATTTTCATGGATTAGCTTGACCTCTTTAAAAAACAAATTAATGAATAAGTTTCTTTAAGCAGATGAAAAACCTTTCGATCCCATTCTCCAGTAAATGTATCATATACATATATGTCAGACATACTGGAGAAATTATAAACGTTTTCAGCAAAAGCTCCACCAAGAACATACATTTTTCCATCACTCAATAAAGTGGCAGTATGTCTTAATATTGGCGCTGGAGAATTATTTTTTATAAAATTCGTATATTTATTCAATATAGAATCATAAATCACCAAATCGTTTAGTATTTTTGTGTTATTTTTTTCATCAACCCCTCCACCAAAAAAATAAATTTTTGGCTCATTAAAACTAGTTACTGCCGAGTGTCCAAATCTGCGTGTTAGTAAAGAATTTGGGATCCCCCAAGTTTCAGATGTTAGGTCAAATTTACGCATTGAATTCTGAGGTAGTGGATGTTGAGATGTACGACCACCGAAAATAAACATTTCTTTAAATTCGGCACCACCTATGCTAGCTGAATGTGATTCACTCTGGTAATATTCAAATTCATTAAGCTTTTCCCAGGATGGTGAATCTACTGAAAAAGGTATTGACATATTAAGTGCCCAGAGCTCCGTTGTTGCGTTTTCTAATACGGTTCCATTGGTTGCGATTTTATTTCCTCCATACATATATAACCTAATTATAAGAAAGAATGTTGAAATTCCCATTTTCAATTCTTATCTTTTTTGATCTTTTCTATTAACTCTAAAAGATTATACACATAAATTTCTATTTCTTACATGTTACTTATGAGTACCATTGAATGTCCCCTTTAAATTTTGAAATCATATTTATTATTTATCCTGTTTTTAATATAAAGAAATTTATGGAAACTTACCATCGTGGATTAGGATTCACTCCAGATACTAAGCTAGAGGAGATGAATATTAAGAAACAAAAATATATGTTAAATTGATTCCCTATTTTGTTGATTAAATTCATTATAAATTTGATTTTTTATTGAAGAATAAATTCAAGATATTTTTTAAAATGAGTTCAAAAATTTTGCGGTTTTCGATTCATTAGAATGAACTAATTTAAAAGATAGGTTTAAAAGGAGTTTTTTGATTTAGCACCTTTTTTTTATAGTTCTTAAATTTTCCTTCGGTAATTCTCTGTTTGTATCAGGCGTGAACTCATAATTTGTCAAAAAATATTCTAGTATATTTATTTCTATTTTTTTGTTTATTTTGTGTAATCTAAAAATTTTTTTATCATTAAACAGAATGTGATCTCCTATGGCAAATAGCCTAATGAAGTAATATATTCATTTAAAAAGCTGATTGTCAAAAACTTTATTTGCAAAGCGTGAAAGCAATAATGTAAATATAAGTCTTATTTATTCCTGCCGCCACTCATTTTGTTTACCCACCTTTTTTTTTCATTTGCCTAATGTATTCTAATTTCGTAAATCGAACCATGATGTCTTTAAGTGCTTCCGGTGTAACGGTTAATGCAACCAAGATTGTCAAACTAACTAGTCTTATATGTACAAATTAGTAATATTATTAATTTCATTAAAATTTATGTTATGTTGGCAAATAAGAAGTTTACTAATTTATTGATCAATTTTATAAATATGCACTCAAGATCAGATAGAAATATAAATGAATTTTACATCTAAAACATTATTTTACAAAATATTTATAAATATGTTCATTTGTAATAGAGAAACAAAGTATCTTTAAATAAATAAAAAGTCACAAAAAAGTAATTGATTTATATAAATAGTAAACGTAAAAATCAAATTAAAGATGATTAGGCTCCCGGCGGTTGTTAAATTTTTCATATCTTATATTTAATGTTGATATTTTGAATTGATACCATATTATAAAAACTGATCTATATTTCGTGCTGTGACATAATATTTACATGAGTGAAGATATTATATCTAGTTTAAAATTTTTTACTAAAGCTTCGGATGTCCAATTATATTGAGTAATAACCTTAAAAAAATATTAATATATAATAAAATTATCACCTACAGCTTTATGTGTTTTATAATAACCAACATGTTGCAATTTTTAAATGCAATCTTATAATATTATATAATTATCTTTTAAACAAATCATTTCATAATTTTCATCAATTAAACGTATGGTATTATTAATTATTAATATGAAAAATGCTTTTTAACCCAAGTTTTAAATTAATAAAATGATTATTGAATTGTGAATTAAATAAAATTTGTTTGACATATTAGATTCTTGAGTAATTAATGTCTTATTAAAACAATTTAAGGGAATTAAATTTAAGTATCTATTAAGAATAATGTTAAATTTATTAATAGAAATAAAACTAATTAATTCAAGAACATTTTGAATATTAAAGGAATTGAAAAAAGAAAAATACGCAGCATAAAAATGCTTTGCATTAGTACTTTTGTAAATTTAAATTGTAATAGCAATATATTGACCAAATAAATTTTTAAAACATGATTTTGATTTCAAAACCGGAAAAAGTAACCTTCGATTCTTTCATAATAATTTATAATAAATTGAAACAAGATTTAAAATTTGGCTATCAATGTTTAAAGAAATTGTTTTGACCATTTTTTTTGAATTCATTTTATTTTTAAAAAAAATTATTATTTCTGTGTCAACTAATAAATTAAAAATAATGTCAAGTTGGCATTATAAAGTTTTTTTATATTGTTTTTCTGTTTTTATTTTAAAATACTGTTAAATGTTGCTTCATTAGTGAATTTGTTATTTTTTTTATAAAACAGATAAAAGAAATTTTATATTTAATTGTATTACAATTGATTGTGAATATCAATATTTATTTTATAGTGTTATACAGTAAAATATTTACTAAAAACAAAATCAGTATAATACAAAAAATAACTTAGAGCGTTATTATAATAATAATAATAATAATAATATATATCAATAAAGTAATTACAACAATTTTTTAATTAAAAATTAATCTTAAAAAGATAGCTAATTGAAGAAATGATTGATTTACAACACGATTAATTGAAATATGATTAATTAAAAAGATAATCAATTAAAAAATTTTATTTGTTATAAACTCTCTTTTTTTTGTTCACAAACAAATAGTTTGATGGAAAATTTCTACCCATAATATTAACAAAAAAACAACTTATTGTTATTATTTGCAACCTCTAATTGCGTTCTTGAAAATAATTAGTTAATAAATCTTTCATTTACCATTATTTTTATTTATGTTATTATTTTGTAATTGCTTTTTTAATTATATTATTAATATTTATTTATTTACTTAGTTATTATTATACTTTTTTTACCTTTATATAGATTGCAATATCCTAAGGGCTCTTTTAATTATATTTTAAATTACTAATAGATTTTTATTTATTTTCTCTCTATTAATAAATTTTATACTTTAATTAACAGCAGTTATTATTTCCTATTTTTGCATAATTTATTAATTATCATATATATAGCTTTTTTAATGAGAATAAAATCTATTTTCAATTTTGTTCCCGGTTTAAATTTCTTTTAGTTTATTAAATAAAAATTTTATATTAAAAAAATTACTGTTAAAGATTTAAAAATAATCAAAAAATTAACCAACCGATATTATATACAAAAATTCTTTACAATTGAGTTTTTTTTAAAAAACATCACAAAACTTGATGTATTTTGTTAACATTATTTAGTATTAATCAGCCAATATTTTTGGAGTTTGAGTTTTTCAAACATTTATTTATAAAGTATGTATGTATATTATAGATAATTGTTTTTTACAATTTTATAATTTTTTGGAAACACTTAGAAATTAAATAAATTTTAATTTTTTTACAAACATTTCTTTCTGAATACAATTTAATATATTTTTTTTAAGGTTTATAAATACATAATAGTTTGTCTAAGTTATTGATAATTTATTTATTTATTTTTATAGTTATACCTTTATTAATAGTTAATTTTAAGATTGTATTGGTATTTTGGTAATTAATTTTTTTTCAATATTGAAATTTATAATCAATTTTGTTCAAATAAAGTATTTAATAATTTAATTATTTGTTTTCAAATCTTATTTTGTATAAAGTTATTAAAATTTCTGAATTAAAACAACCGAAATATAACAATTTTTGATAAATTAAAACACAAATTAATGTAAAATTGTATAAACCAAGTGCTTTTTTTAATAATGTTTAATTTTTCGAGCTAGTTCTGTACTAGCTTATAGAGCATTAAATATAGCCACTCTACTTTAATACCATCATTATAATAAAATTTATTATCCTAAGATATTCTTTATCTTCTTAGATATTTTTGGTTAACTCAGTCTGACTTTCTATATTACTAAATCTATATAACGTATTATGTGTTATCATTATATATTTTATCTGTTTTATTTTATCTTTAAAAGTTATTTAATACAAACTTTTTAATTAATCTACTATTTCATGAAAATAGTTTGTTATATTCATTAAAAGATTATTGAGCTAAGAGGATAAACATGAGCTGCTTTTATATCTTCATAATCATTTAAGGAAACTGTGCTGCTATAATTATTCCATTTTGCTGCGCTATGACTATGTTAGTACTTCTTTCAAATCCCTTTAAATCAATTAGTAATGGAAATAAAATAACCAAGGATATCTATTCTCGGCAAATTTTAATCTTTTATTATATCTTAAAGTTGATGAATTGTAGAAATAGTATTTTCAAAGAAATTTTTGATATTTTGAATCTAATAATACTATTTAGTAAAAATTTAAGTTTATTAAATCTTTTAAAATATTCTTTAAGAGCCTAATTATTTATACATCAAATTAATCTTTTAAAGTGTATAGATTTCGCTAAATTGTAAATGATATTAACTAAGTAGAATAATAATCACAAAGTAAATCTGAATCAATAAAAGATAGAATATATTTTAAGTTGTATTTTGCAAGTTTAAATACGAATATTCACCAAATGGTTTAAAATTTTGAAGTTTTTTTTATAATTAAGACAAAAAATTCTTATAATGCTTTAAAATTTAAGAATTTAATAGAATCAATAATTATTCTGAAATTAAAATAAAAATAATAATAATGTTTGACAGGCCGTCATGTAGTCTGGATCCAAATCCTATTGAAAATTTATGGGCCATCGTTAAATGTGAAGCAGAAAAATGGATGACGCAAAATATTGTTGAAGAATGGAATTCTTTGCCAAAAACCACGCTAATCAATTTAGTAAATTGATTATCGAGAGTAAAGCGAAAGAATTGGATTTTAAATTTTACATTAAATAAAATCTTTGGCTTTTGGCCTTTCTAATAATATATTAATTATATAATTACTTGTAATTGTGGATTTGCAAAGTTAATTCTTTTTAGTCACACACTGTATATTTGATAATTTCCTTTAAATTCTTTAACTTCTTATCTTAATGAGAATATAAAAGTTTTTGATAAATAGTAAATTATAAGGTTAAAACAATAATTAATTATTGAATAAAAATATATATTAAATAAACGAATCTTTTGAAAAATCAATTAGTTGAATTTTTAGAAGACCACTTGTATAGACTGCCTTTGGATAAATATGTGTTGAAAATTCAGTAAATATTTTATTATTTTGTCAGGTTTAAAATTTTTTTAAAAAGTCTTACCAAACCTATCAAATTCTAAAATATCCTTAAAATTAAATTTTCAAATTTAACATATTTTGATAATTTCAATGATTACCATATACAGTACCAGCTCATTATTAAAAATAAAAAACATAGAGAAATAATAATGATCAAATAAACAATTTTTCATAAAATTTAAAGTTATTATTATTATTATTATATAATAGTAATAATAGCATAAAATTATTCTTTTTTTTCGTAGTCACACACTATTTTTATTTAGACCCAATAATTGATGAATGAATATAAATTCAAAACTTGATATCATAAATTTGTCTTTGATTAAATACTTGGTAGTAATAAAATATTTCGAATTTTTATGATCACCAAATTACAGTTATATTAAATTATATTCCATTGAAATAATAATAATGACATCTCCAAATAGACGAAAGTTGTATACTATCAATATTATATTGGATTTTGCTAAAGTAAATAAAATATTACAAAATATAATAGTCTATTAATATGTAATTGAAACAGAACAGCATTCAAAACATAAATTTTAACAATATATGATTTATAAAATTATTATAATCAAAATGAGAATAAAGTAAATATTTTATTAAATTATTTTTGAAATGTTTTGAATATTGCTAATAAAAATAATTTAAAAATGTTAAAAATGATTTAATTAAAAAAGTAAGTTATCGAATATTCAAACAAAATTTCAAAATACTCTCAAAATAATTCTTATATACTTTTAAGAGACTTAAATGGAAAATTAACAATTACTGAAAAAAATTATTGTGAAATTTATTACCATTTGGTATCACTAAATTAGTTGAAAAAGTTATATAATTAAATATTTAATCTATAATTAATGAAGTACAGTTAAAAAAATAGATAAAAAGGGATAGAAAATTAAAACAGCCACTGCTTAATTGATTGATTAATTGATTTTTTTAATTTAATTTGAACGAATATTTAAAAATAGTAATAATATTTAGTATATTTTATATTTTTAGTGATCAGTTTTAGTTATGACATAAGCATTTTTTGAATAAAAATGATTTATTAAGTTAAAGCAAATTATAAAATCGGATATTACAAAAGTTTAATTATAAGGAACATAAAAAAACTGAATATTGGATCATGAACTCAATTTAAATTAGTTAAATTTTTAATCTGATGGTTTTTTAATTATAACATAGTGAGAAAATTTTTTGATTGTTTCTATTGAATTCTTAAAAAAACTTTGGCTAATTGTTGCAATGAGATATTTAAGTCAAATTATTAATAGAACTATTAGAGAGATTATAGCCTATTGATTTAATAAATGCTAAAAAAAAAGTGTATTTGTAGCAAACCCAATACATAACTGAATTCATTAGTTTTTAAGACATTTATTAAACCATATTACCCAGAATTTGGGGTTTTTAAGAAAATTAATACATTGAAAACTTAATTAGACAGGTATTTTTTAAAGTTATTAAAGTTTAACAATAGATTTTAAATTATGATTAATTTATAAAAAGTCTATTCTAACTAATTAATTCGATTTTATTAAATATTATATCAATTAAAAAGAGATGTTAGTATTTTTTATAGCTTCACAAAACTTTTTTTAATATATTTCTGTCTTGCTAAATTTGCTTTTTTTTGTAAATAAATAATTTCATTTAAATTTAATTTGTTTATTATTCTAATAAGGATTAATTTATTTTTAAAACCTATAATAATACAATCAAATTAACATTTTTTTATTTAAAATGCTTTGACTTAAGAAACAAAAGTTCACAGAAGAAACAGCGAAATAAGTTGCTCTTAGACTTTAACCATTTTTAGAACTTATATTTGGTGAAATTATATTATAAATTTCAATATACTTTAATTTTTTTCTTTCAGCAAATCCTACTGATTGCTTTATTAGAACCAAATTATTTTTTATTTAATAAAGTAATGCCAAAACACATTAAATTTTATATCGAGTTCTAAAAGATATAACTTTTTTAAATAAATTTTGTATAATATATTTGTCAAGTAAAAGATGTCCAAAATAGATAAAAATTTAAATTTTTGATAATTTTAGACTAAATATCAAGATAAATATCGAGATTAGCTTTTTTTATAATAATTTATTGACAAAAGTCATTAAATAAATATCTGAATTATTGACTCATTAAAATCCAAGATAAATTATATACAAGTAAGAACTAAAAAATTATATTAAACTTATTATTAAAACTATTACTAAAATTAGAAAAGTGACTAGAGTGAATGAAAATTGTTAAAATCTTAAAACTAGATTATGTATTTAAGAAATTTATTAATAAGCTATTAAGACCAACAAACTATAAAAAATAACAATAAAACAATAACAATCATAGTTAGTCTTTTTATGTCTTTTGCATTATTTAAGTTTCAAACAATCTCTATTCATTTAAATTATGTAAATGAGAAAATAAAGTAAGAGTTTATTTTTAGAACTTTCTGACATTTCAGATTTAGCTTTTTTGAAAATTTGAGTTAAACTTTTTTAAAAATTTTTCTTTACTTATACAAATATTCAAAAATTAATAATGTATTTGTATTGCTTGAAAATTATGTTTTCAAAATTATCAATCAAAAATCCAACTTTATCTGACTGGCTTGAAAAAATATTTATAATTATCAATAAAAGTTGTCTATTTTTTTAGTTAGTAAATATTTAAAAATTGCTAATTTAGTTAAAAATCATCTTGTACACAATCAAAAAACTTCTAAAAACTTATTTAATTGCTTAAATAATAAAAGTCTAAAGTATTTGATAGACAATATTTTGTTTGGCTTTTGTTTAGAACATAAAATAAGAATTATTTTTAATTTAAAAAAAATTTAAAATTTCAGAAAGCAACAAATACAGAAGATTCTATTAGATAATTTTTCTTAATTTATTGTTATAATAATAATAAAATTGGTACTTCAAAAATTTAAGGAAAAGCATTTGAATTTTATTCAAAGTAGTAAAGGCAGATAATATAAATATATAATCAAATTTTGTATTTTGTTATATTAATAAATAAAGAATAATGAAAAATATAAAAAAGCATTTAAATTCTATTTAAAAACAGCATAGACAAATCATTTAAATACATAATACAATCTTGTATTTTGTTATAATAATAAAGAAAAAATAACAAAAGATTCAGAAAAAGCATTTAAACTTTATTTAAAAACAGCAAAGACAAAACATTTAAGTACACATTATGTTTTTGTACTTTGTTATAATAATAGAAAAATAATAATAAAAGATTCAGAAAAAGTATTTAAACTTTATTCAAAAGCAACAGAGACAAAAAATTTAAATGCATAATATACTCTTGTATTTTATTATAAAAATAGAAAAAAAACAATAAAAAACGAGAAAAAAGCATTTAAACTCTATTTAAAAGCTATAAAAATAGAATATTTAAATATACAATACAATTTTGCACTTTTTTATGAAAATAAAAAAAAATAAAAAAAAGGTATTTGAATTTTATTTAAAAACAGCAAAGGCAAAACATTCAAGTATATAATACACTCTTGTAGTTTATTATAAAAATGAAAAAGAATGACAAAAAATTCAGAAAAAATATTTAAATTCTATTCAAAAATAGCAAAGACAAAACATTTAAGTGCATAATACGCTATTGTAATTTGTTATAAAAATAGAAAAAAATTTGACAAAAAATTCAAAAAAAGCATCCAAACTTTATTCAAATACTGCAGAGACAAGATATTTAAATATATAATACAATTTTGTACTTTATTATAAAAATAGAGAAAGAACAACAAAAAACAAGAAAAAAACATTTAAACTTTTTTTAAAAGCAAAAATAGCAAAACATTTAAATACACAATTTAAACTTGTATTTTGTTATAATAATAGAAAAAAATTTGACAAAAAATTCAGAAAAAGCATTTAAATATTATTCAAAAACAACAAAAGCAAAACATTTAAAAACACAATAAAATCTTGCATTTTTTTTATGAAGATAAAGAAAAAATAATGAAAAACGAGAAAAAAGTATTTTAAATTCTATTTAAAAGCAGCAGAAACAAAATATTTAATACAGAATACAATCTTGTATTTTATTATACAATTAAAAAATATTTAAACTCTATTCAAAAGCTGCAAAGATAGAAAAATTACTTGGACAAGTTAAACTTAAAACATATTATCTAAATAAACCAAAAACAATAAAAAATTACCAAAATAGATAAAAAACAGCAAAAAATTTAAAGAAAACATTTCAATTTTATATAAAAACAGCAAAGACAAAAAATCAAAATACATAATATAATTTTGAATAATATTAGCAAAATAGATAAAAAGTCTTTAAAAAGCATTTGAATTCTATTTAAAAATAGCAGAAGCAAATAACTTTTGTTATTATAGTAATTTTACTTTAAAAAACCAAACTTTTTTAATCAGCTTTTAAATGAATTTAAGTGTTTTAAATATAACAACTTGGGTATAATCATTAATAGATTTTTTATATATTCATTTTGTGATATTAATATTGGTAATAATATGTTTTTGCCGGAATATTCAAAATGTAATAACATATTAAAAGATCTATTTTGGTGTAATTCTTGTAAATAATTACAATTTAATAAAATTTAAAGAACATAAAATAATAGAAATAATAATATTAATCAAAATATAATATATATACAAAATAGTTCTGAAAACTACAGAGACTGTTTGGAATGGATTTTTCCCAATAAAATTATATATTTAGATCAAAATAAGTGCAGAAAAATTTGGTATCGTCAAAGAAAATAGATAAAAAAAAGGCAAAATTTTATTTTAAAACAAGAAAATTCAAAAATATAAACAAACTAAGATTAGAAAAATTGCTTTGAAATATTTTAAAGATAGCCAATATTTAAATTATATTAATTCAGATAAGGTATTTTCTTTTAAAAAATCTTTATAATTTTTTTTATTTTAATTTTTATTTTTAACTAAAAATTGTATTTGTATAGTTTATTACACATTATTAAAGTGCCATCTGCAAATAAATTCTTGAATACTATGAAATAACCAAAGATCTTATAATTAATAAATTTAATATGGTTTTACTATTTGTAAAATATAAAGATCTCAGAGCTTTTCTTAAGTTAAATAAAGATATTTTTACTTAAAACATGTTTTTTTTCAAATTTCTGGTAAATTAAATTTATGTATGAATTAAAACTACTGCATAGAGAGTTATATTCTGAAAATATTTTTGTTTTGAAAACAAACTCTTTAAAAATTGTTATTTTTGATCTTGGACTTTGTCATTCTAAAGATAATGTTCCGCAATCTGGAAACACTTCTAGTGTTTTTAAGTATCTTACACCCGAAATTTGCAAAGATAGTTCTTATACTAAGCATAGTAATATATATAGCTTTATTACTATTTTATGTAATTATATCGGAAAAAAGATCTTTGAATAAAACAAATCCTATCTATATACTACTTAATGTATTTAAAAAAAAAGTCCTACAACCAAGAAACATATATTTCAATATATTCAGAAAATAGCTGAAAAAATTGGCATTGTGATTCATAATACTGTAGCACTGTAAAAGAACTTTAAAAAAAATTTATTGCTGCTCATGATAACTGTAACTTAAATAAACTTGTCTATGAAAAAAACTTAATTCTAAAGAAATAAAAAGTGCTTAATATAATATAGCAAGATATTAAAATCAATTAATTTCAAACTTTATATTTTCAATGAATGGTAAAACTTTCATTTATCATATTTAATAGTCAAGAGTTTTTTTGATTTAAGCATTTTTTTTCAGATTTGGATTTTTTTATTGGCACCAGTTATATGAATAAAAACACACTTGACCAAATCAATAAGCATTTTCAAATTATTTTTATTAATATTTAACTATGAAATAATTTGAAACAGATGAATAATTTGATAAGAAATTGGTTCTTTATAAAAATTATTATATATGGTTTGATTAGTTAAGAGAATTTAAAATATATGTATTTAATTCATCTACTCCATTTTTAAATATGCAATTATTATTAAATATATACAAAAAAAAAATTTATTTGAAATAAAAACTTATTTAATTTAGTATTTAAATTATTATTTTGCAATAACAAAAAAACTTTACCTGTCAAAAAATATTTCAATTTATAAAAATCACTACAATTAGGATAAAAACACTCATTTGAAAGATTTAAAAAAATAATATTTTATAAATTATTTTCAAGAATATATATATATTTTTTTAAAATTATCTCTAATAAATCTAAAATAAACTATTTTTTGTAAATTTTATCTGATTCAATAATTTAATTGAAACTTTTCTCAATTTAACAATCACTTTTGTATTTTATTTCTTCTAGTTTCTATAATTATTAGATTAGATTTCTAATCTGTTGTTAAAAATGTAAAATTTTTCAAGAAAAAGTTTAATAAACTCAAAAGTATAAAAGAGCAATAATATATAATAATAAAATTATTGATAATTAATTAAACATCAGCCAAATACTGTGAAAAATATTTAGTTTTTCTTTATTCAAATTTAATATTCTAGAACTTTCTAGGCTGTTCATCCTCACAAACGGCCTGATAAAAATCTTAAGTTAATTTAATATCAAAAGTATTATTAAAGATGAAAGAATCGCATATTAAATCTTATGTTAATAAAATATGTTGCTATAATCTT
This sequence comes from Geosiphon pyriformis, assembly GCA_016748015.1. Taxonomy (NCBI): domain Eukaryota; kingdom Fungi; phylum Glomeromycota; class Glomeromycetes; order Archaeosporales; family Geosiphonaceae; genus Geosiphon; species Geosiphon pyriformis. The sequence continues at coordinate 27,407 of JAAOMT010000773.1, forward strand.
TCTAACAATATATTTTGGTGAAATTATGCTCAATTTTTAAAGGTAATTTTTTGTCAAACTATATATTGGTAAGATAATTTTGCAAGCAATTAATTATTATTCTGAAGATTAAATTAAAAAAATTTGAAAGACCGATTGGGAACTAATAAATCCGAAATTTTTTTCAAACATGAGCTTCAAATTTATAAAAAAATAACATAGAATTATAAGTTTTAAATTTATTTTATTTATTTCATGGTGCATTAAAAAAGATTCCAAGATTTTGAAACACTTGGCAATACATATACTTTATTAGATAATATATATATTGAGATGATGTTTTTTCAAAAATATAATCAATTTAAAATTTAGTATAAAATCTGATTTGTAAAAAAAACATTTTGGCATTAATTAAACAACTAGTATAAAATACAATTCTTAAATAAATGGGTTTAAAAATTCAAAAAACAAAACCAGTTATATGTTTACTGATTTTATGGTAAAGCAAAAAATATATCAACTGAAAGTTTACTAGAAGAATAAAAAAAATTAAAAACCATTATATTCGAATTTAATCCTATTAACATATATAATACTGATAAAACAGGATTATTTTTTCATATGAGACAGAATTAAACACTTGCAAAATGTCAAAATACAGAAAAAAAATTAGTATATTATATTTACTAATTGTTATATATTATTGTTATATTAATTTAATTGGGTTTTTTATAAGATAAATTTCAGATTACAATTTTTTTTGCTACAAATTCAATTAAATCTTACAAATTGCAATTTTTAGTAATTTGACATGCAAAAAATCCAAGATGCTTTAAAAAAATTAATACTTCCAACCTACTTGTAATTTACAAATTCAATTTTAAAACATAAATGCACTTAAATATATAGAAAGCATGGCTTAAATAAATAAAGACTTTAAATTCAAAATTAGCATATATTATTTTTGGTTAATAATACAACTTTTCTTTATACTTAAATTGAAAAAGATTCATTTCAATTAACTAATATTATTTTGCCCTATTTTTTTCTAAATACAGCATCATATTTTCAATTAATGAATGCTGGCATTATCAAATCTTTCAAAGACGAATATAAATGTTTATATTATCAATATATTTTACATTAATTTGAACAAAAAATTAATATTGAACAGTTAAGTAATATAATATATAGTTTTATCTAATATTAATTTATTTTTTAGAAATAAATTAAACATAAAACAAGCAATTGATTATGTTGTTTGATCATGGTTTTAAGTAACATCTGTTACAATTCAAAACTATTGGCAAAAAATGAATATTCTTTTCTATAAAATTAGAAATTCAAAAATTCGAAACATCAATTGCTATGAATATATTCAACAATTTACCATCAAATACACAACAATTGGTCAAAAATTTCGAAAATTATACTGTAGCAGTTGATGAATTATTGGCAACTGAAAATATTTTTGATAATAATAAAATTGTAAATATGGTTTTAGTCAATGCTTAAATTGTAACCAATACAAATAATAACTTGGAAGAAGACTTAGAAGAATTTTCATCTGCTATAATTACAATTACAGAAGCATATGAAGCATTAAAAAAAGTAATTAGATTTAAAAAAAAATTAGCAAAAGAAAATTTTAGTATAAAAAACCAAAATTTACTTGGAAAAAAATTATATGAATACAAAAAAATTCTAAAAAATTCTAAAAAACAGGGTAACAATTAATTAATATTTTAATAATAATAATAATAATAATTGATTAATTTAATAAATAAATATAGTTTATTTAGTAATAATTATAAAACTTTATAATAAAACATCTCTATAATAGAACATAATTTGCATATTCCAATTGTGTTTTTTATAGAAGTCTGACTGTATAAGTAAAAGACCAAATATTTTTAATCATATTAAGTTGAGCAATTTCTTGATATAATAACTTATACTAATAATTAATATAACTTTGACTATTAATAAAATAAAAATTTTTCAGATATTAGACTATTAATAAAATTTTATTATTTTTTTTACCATTTGTTGCTGAATGTCAAGCTACTTTTGGTGCAAAATTTCAAGACATAATTTTTTTCCATAGTGGTGAAAAAACATTAAATAATTGGATTATATTTAAAGATCATTATTATTTGTTGTATTGTATATTAAAAATTTTATCATCTTAGTTTTTCTACCATATAAATAAAAACTAAGAAATGAAAGAGAAAAATAATTTAAAGAAGAGAATTGATTAAGAGTTTGATATTTTTGTGATTGAAACTGAGTTAAACTTACGTTTTATTAATTAACATAGCAAAATAGCAACTTTAGAAGTTTAAAATAAAGTTATGTTATATTAAAATGATTAATTTTGCGAAAATTGATTTTAAACAAAGAAGATGAGTTATTATTGATATGATACATCAACATTCTTGGCTGCCAAACTTATAATTAATAAAATCATCTATATCTTTACAAAAATTATGAACAATTTTTTAAAAATTATGAAGAATTTTTTTAATTATTATATAAGTTAAATGTAAATGGAAATAGTTTCAAATTCAAGCTAAAAGTGTGAATTAAACCCTTTTATAAAAAAATTATAACTATGATTTAAATTTATATTAGTAATAATAATTAATATAGACTTAAAAAAATCTAATATGTTCATCTAGATTGTTTAAATATGTAGAGATTATTTGGAATTAAAATGTCCATGTGTTTTTTTAATTTATTGAAAGTTCTGAAAATGCACAATTCACAATCATATTATTTTAACAGGCAAAGATTGTCTAGAACTCAAACATAAATTACTGTAAAAATCTGAATACATAATCTAGTTCTAAGATTGCAAATGGTAATCATAACCCTCAGTTGCTTTCAAAAAATATTTTTAATGTCAAAACATGAAAGTTAAATATCTTTTATTAGTGATAATTTTAATAATATGTTTAACATAAACCTTATCTTGAATTTCATGAATTGATAACATTGATTTAATTAAACTATTATTTAGAAACTGTTTTATGAATTAATCTGCTAACTAATTAATCTCAAGCAAAAAAATAAAAAGATTTCCAGTATATATTACATTTTGGAAACCAGAAACAACTGATTTAGTCTTATTTTCTGCTCTATTAAAATGACACAAATATGACCTCTCTAGAGCTTTTCTATTTGCTGCTCAAATGAATTGTGTATTCCAATAGTTATCTAAGAGTGTTAAAAATAAAAAAAATCAAATTTTATTTATATATTTATTGTTTTTAGAATATTTTTAATTTGTATTTTGCTTTTTAAGATTTTAAAAATTATTTGTATACTATAAATATGCTTATTGTTATTATTTGTTTAGAACTATTTTATAATAAAGAGATTTTATGATTATATAAATATTAATATTAATTACAGAATAATTATAGATTATATGGAATTTTTGAAGATTTAAGGGTTTTTTGTCTCAATTCGTAATATTGCAGTTAATTTTCACCAGTTCTAAAATTAAAACAAATCACATTTTTGCACTAAATAACAAAAACTATGAAAAACAAAAACCAAAATTCGAACTATTTGGCAATAATCAGAACTACACTATTTAGGTCTGTAAACATGTAACTCGAAATATATGCTAAAAATCTATCTATAATTTTTAATCCACTTGGTTCTAGCATGATTAATATTATTCAAATTTTAATAGTATCTATAAAACTTTTAGAGGTTAATTTGATTTGAGGATTATGAGACTGGTAAAAAAGAATAAACATCTTAAGTTTATTAAATTCATCAAAATATATTTTAAAATTTTAAATTAAATAAATTTTTAAATTTATAAAAAAAAGCAAAGCTCTTTCAAATTTTCGAAACAATATTTCAAAATTTACATTTAAATTTAAAAATTATGATAAAGTAAGTTTAATAAAATATTATTATAAAAATACTTGTAATTTATATGATATTTTTAGTTAAAAACATTTATGTAATTGTTAATATAGATAGTATAGATAGAAAAATAAATATGTAAAGTTGTTAAGCTCTACTTTTTGTTGCAAATAATGAATTTATTACCTGTCTTGGTTATTTCTATTAATGCGTCTTGTAATTTTTGCACCTGTACTTTCTATTTATTTTTTCTACTTTGCTTTTTCTTCTAACTCTTCTTTCACTTCTGGTCATATTTTTCTCTTCTTTCAGCTCCTTTCTTAACTTTTCTAATTTACCTTTTTTTTCACTCTTTATAAATTTTACTATGCAGTTGTTATACTCATATTCAGTTTTTTTCAATGCTGTTTCATATTTTTTATTTAGTACCAAATAAAAATCATTCTTAATAATAATTTGTAATGGATGTACAATATTAAAAAATATTTGTCAATTTAAAGCATTTTTCAACTTTTTTAATTATTAAGAAATTTATTAAAAGATTATTTATTTATTTATTTATTTTGTTTGAATCTTTTAGAATCATGACAATGAATAAGTAAAAAGATTTATTTGTTTATTTTCTATTAAAAGGCTGCTAACTAAAATACATAATGGTTGTTGCTAATTTTAAGCCATATTGATTAGACTTTATATATGAATCAAAAATAGAATCTTGAATTCTATTGAAAAGTAATTTTTTTAAGACACTTAAAGATCAATTAATTTAATCATTACAGTTGAAAGAGAACCTTATCAGGCCAAAAATTTTTATGACTTTACATTTTTTTAAAAAAAATAAATGATTCAATCTCATTAAAATTCATTCAAATACGGGTTTTTTATATAAGACTTTTAGAATTTAAGTTAAATGTAAATAAGTATAAATTAATATTCAATATTTAATTTCTAATAAATTGTATATTATATAATACTTTTTATAACAAATAGTTTTTTCAGCAAATTTTTAGGAAGAATATAATAAAAATTACTATAATTCCAACAATATTAAGAGCTATATTTTTATAGTAAAAAATTCAAGGTATTTATTTTTGCTAATAATTGTTATTTATAGTTTTAAATAGATTGAATATTTAATAACTTTTTTTTATTAAGATAATAGTTTTACTTTGTTTTTTTTTACATTGGTTCTGAATTGATATCATAATTAATATTACATTAACTACTTTTCATGAGTTAAATTTGAATTAAGAAATTTATATTTTAAAATACAAAAATGAGATTAAAGCAAAAAATATAATACTACTAATAGTTTGAAAAATATTTTTTAAATAATTTAAATTCCAATTAGTGTCAATAAAAAAAAAATTTTACAATTTTTTAAATATATAAGAAGAAAATGATCAAATTTTTAATAAAAATCTGTTTTATTAAAAAGTTATTATTTTAAATCTGAGATTATATTTTGCTTGAAAACTTTTGTTCTTTTCGAATCTTTCAAAGCTTCTATAATTAAAGTATTTTTTATATTATTGCATAGTAAATATTAAAAACACCATCCAAAAGTTTATATTTTTAATTAGTGAGAAAATACAAATATTTAAAAGTTATATTTTTAATGCTATTTTGCTGAAAACCCTTTTATAATTTTAGTCTATAATAAAAACATCAACTTCAAAAATAATTTTTTGTCAAACAACTTATAATTTTTTGATGTTTAAAATAGAAAATTTTATTCTTTTAACTCTGTTGTAGAGCTTAAAATAGTCGGCTATAGAATATATTCCTAGTGAAAAATTTTTAAATAGGTAACAAAGTCTTCAGATATGTATGATCAAATTAAATAAAAGTAAATTTATCTTTTTAAAATTTGGAAAACTTTATATTCCTCCAAAGAGAAATCTACCCTTTGATTTTCTGATCAAGGCATTATAGCAAGCTCATAATCTGTTGTCTTTTAACAAGAGCCCACTAGACTACTTTTCAAGTCATTGTCATACAAAAACAAATTACTAATTCCAAAATAAGATCTATGATTTGGCCCACCATAAAATCCATATCCTCCAATAAATTTGCTAAGTTTAGTATTTTCAGTTTTGCCATCTCCAAGGAAAAAAACAAAACTTTCTTTTCCATCTATTTGTTCTTCCCAAGAATACCAAAATTGTGGGTTATAGCTGCTAATTACCTAACCAGTTCTTTTTACTTTTATTATGCTTACTGTTGTTTCTTTATTATCACATAATCAATAAAAATCAGCTGGAATAAATCTATCTTAACTGTCTTGAAGTAACAATTGGAAATCATTTCCAAGTTGATTTTCAAAAAGAGTATTTTTATTTTTGCTTTCAATCCAATAATCAAGTTGTTTTATATTATGCAATTAAAAAAGCTTTGAATTAATGTTTGATTATAATAGTTAAACATCTACAGATTTTTAATGACTATTTAGTACAATATAATAATATAAAAAATCTTCATATAAAGTTCCAAATAAGATTCTTACAAATGGTTTTACTTTGTAATAAAATCAACTGACAATATGTTAAAAAACCAGATTAAAAGTAAAAGTTCTTAATAAATTTTTTAAAGATATTAAAATTTTCATCTGTTCAGTAAAAAACATTCTTTGTTTGAATATTGTTCTCTAATTTAGCAATCTTTCATTCTACAATTTTTTGTCATATTTTAGATTCTTCTATATTTAGATTATTTTGGGTTAAAATTGAAAAAAATACATTTTTGCTAAGTGAGGTAAATTTTTGTGAGTTAAAGACTATAGCTATATTGTTAGCAGCTATTTTAGCACAGGAATTTTGTAACTTTTTAAAAAAATCATGCTTAAATGCAGTTCTTTGCAATATAACAAAATTTTTTTCTAGCTCTTCTGTATGGTGTTCAATCAAATAGTCTCCAAAGTAATCAATAATACAGTATTTTTGAAAATAATGGTAAGATAACTCTTATAGTGCATAATTCTTATTATAGTTCAATCAGCTATTTTTAAAACATTTTAAGTAATAATTTATATGTACATATATTCTATGCTACTATTTTTATTTTTTAAAACAAAATTGTTTTGATCAATAATGCATTTTATTTTTTGTAATGAAATATAATCCTGTAAAACTCAATTATAAAGTCGTTAAAAGATTTTGACAACAAGATTATTCAAGTCCAACTGAAATATTTTGAAAAAATAATGTTTTTTTTTGCTTTTGTAAACAATATATAGAACAATTTCATAAAAATAGTCAATTTTAAACAATCCATTGTTTAAATTATTCACAAAAAACTTTACTAAAAATGCAATACCAGATTGAAAAAATCATAAATCGAAATTACTTTACTACAGCAATTGAAATTAAAGCACAACTTGCAAAAACATATTCTGAGATTGAAATAAGTAAACAAACTATTTGCAATAAACTTTCTAAGCTTGGTTATATAGTTGTTTTACCAAGATATGTACTTCTATTCACTAAACAAACTAAACAAACCAAACAAAACTAATTAGTATGGGCTTAAGAACATACTAATTATGATTGATACAAAGTAGTATTTTCAAATGAAACAACTTTACAAATGTTTTAAAATACTTGCTTGGTTTGGTCTTATTAGGGTAAATCTATTATACCAATAGTAAAACATTTATTTAAACTTTATATATGGAAAGCAATTTGTGCATATAAAAAATTTGAGATATACATTTTTACAAAAAATATGAACTGATATTTTTATTAATAAAAATTTATATTACAATACAACTTGCATATATGGACAACAAAGTTAGAATTTCTAGCATGATAATAATCCAAAGCATACTTTAAAAGATATTTATACAGATCTTGAGATACAACTGCCAAATTGCATTTTGTCTTGGCTATCATATAGTTTAAATCTTAATCCAATTGAGAATATTTGGGCTATTTTTAAATGTAATGTTGAAAAAAAGTCAAAGCAATAATAGCACACAAAAAATATTTTTTAAGCAATTTTTATTACAATAGTAAAAAAAAAATCTGTCTAATAGAACCATTTTTAACTTTATTATTAGTATGCAAAATTAAATTCATGATTGTATTAGTGTAAAAGTAGGATATACTAAATATTAATTTTTTGCATATATATTTTTTACTTATATATTTATTAAATAATAAAATTTAAACAGAAATAATTATATATAAATAAAATAAAAATAAAAAAAATATCCAGCTATTAATTTTTGGGAGAACTGTATTCTCTAAAATAAGCTTATCAATAGTAATAAGCAATTCTAAAAGAATAAATATTTCATGTTTATTAAAAGAAATTTTACTATTATAAATATTCTGTACAAAAAAATAAAACATATGAATTTATGTTAACCAAAATACTTTAAAGCAAATAAAAACTCTTACTTAAGAATTATTTCAAAAATATTAAGAAAAATATTAGGTTTGGCAAAAATAATAACATTATTTTCCCTTTTAATTTAATTGTCAGAGTGTTATAGCAAAATAAAGTGATCTTGCTGCTAAAATTTGCAAATAAACTTGAAAAGTTCTAATATTGAGCATTTTATCAACTAAAGTTTTAACTTCAAAAAACTTTTAAGTGTTAAATAAATTCTCAAAATCATTGAATAAAGCTTAAAAGTATTGTTGAAAGTCTTATTTTATGATTTTTTCTTATATATTAATATTTATGTTATTTGATATGTATCTAATTCTTATTTAAAAGTAAACTAATATGTTAATCTATGCTTTATTAATATCTTTTTAAATATCTTAACAGTCAAAATTCTAGTTTTTATTATTATTACATATATAATACTTGAACTAAATTTTTATCAAAACTATAAACAGATTTTACTACTTTTGGTCTTAAAAATTTGCACATCAAAAAAATTTATTTTTAAAAAAACTTTGAAGTAATTAGCTCATTTGTTAATTTTGTAATTTTTATGTTATAATATATCATATTTATTTATTTTTATTTATGATTTCTTTTTTATTCAACAAGTTTTTTGTTTTTGCTATTAAAATCTTTAAAATTTTTTTAAAAATATTAGAAAATTAAAATTCTTGAATCAAAAATTGTAACTAACTTTGATAAATATCTAAAAATACATTTCTAAAATATACAATAAAAGTCTTTTTTTTTATCCAATAGTTTATTTAAAATATAGAAAAACAATATACAAAACCAGCAACTTTATAAATTTTTAAAAAGTTTTTATTATTTATGAAAAAACTAAGTTTTTTAATTGTTATAATTCTTTTTTTAGCTTTATAAATTACATTGTTTGATTAGCAATTTGTTTAACAAAATAGTTTGTTTTTTAATTATTATTAAAGTTTTTTAGTCAGTTTGGTTTATACAATAAATATTTGTTTTTTTTTGATTTAAATGATTGTATTAATGTTAATATTAATATATAATATAGTTTTGGCTGATTTAAGTGGCTGGTTATATGTAGTAAATACATAAATTACATTTAGTTATAGATATTTAGTTTGTTTATGTATACTAAACAATAGTTAAATCATGTTTATTAATAAATTTTAAAAAAAATATATTTTATTTTATAAATAAAAATTTGTTTATTATTAATGTTATTTTTAATATGAAATTTTAAATTAAATCATGAAAACTTTCATAAAAGATAAAAGTTTTTTGATTATTTATTATTTATTTATATAATTTTATTAAAGACCATAACTATAAATTTTAATAAAAAACTTTCATATAATTTTTATTATAAAAAAAAATATTTACTTAAAATATAATATAATTATCAATTTTTTAAAATAATTGAATTATTTATAATCAAAATTGAACATTACAATAAATTTTTATTTTAAATATCTAAGTAAATAGTAGTTATATAATTATTACTATACAATATTACTTTTTTAGTGCAATTGACATTTTTTTTTCATATTTCAGAAATTAATATATAAAAATTATATTGCTTCTATTCATAAAAAAAGAAAATTTCTTCTTTTAGAATGCAATATTATAATAAAATATAAAATTTATTGTTTTAATTAAAGATATTACAAATAACTTCCGAATTTTGAAAAAATAAAAACTCAAAATTTTGTTAGAATAGAACAAAAAGTATTCTAAGCTGCACTTATTTGAATATATAATTTATATTTCAAATCAAAAATAAGAAAAACGTTTTCCATTCCAAATAAATAAAATAAAAGCAAAATTTGGCATTTTAAATTATCAAAAATAATCTCCATTTAAAAAATAGTATTAAGATGAAACTTATTTACTTGTCTTAAAGTAAAGTTATATTTTGATTGAAACTTTCTATTTTTTAAGATTTTTATATTGAATATTTATTAACTTTATTGTTTTATTTCGATATTCAATAAAAAACTAAAATAAAAACTAAAATTTATAATCTTAATTAGCAAAAAAAGCAACTATGGATTTAAACATTATATTTTTAAGCTATTCAGCTAAAAGTATTTTATGATTCTAGTTCAGAGATTGCTTTTTATTAAAATGACATTTAAGTTCTAAACTTTTTTTGATATTTAAATAATTTAAATTATATTCTTTAAACTTTATTGTAAAGTTTATAATAATAGGTTATAGAATATTCTAAAGGTGAAAATTAATAAGATTAATAGTAGAGTCTTCAGAATATACATAATCAAATCAGATATAAGCAAATTTATCTTTTTATAATTTGAAAAACTTTATACTTCTTGAAAAAAAAATTTGCCTATTCTTTTTCTGATCAAGGCATTATAGCATATTCATAATCTGTTTTCTTTCAACAAAAGCACTCTGGACTATTTTTGAAATTTTCACTACATACACGAATATCCAAACTAAATTGGGCCCATTATTTGACCCATCATAAGGTTCATACTTTTTAACAACTTACTAAGTTTATAATTTCTAGCTTTGTCATCTCCAAGAGAAAAAATAACACTCTCTTCTCCATTCATATATTCATTTTGGGAATGCCAAGACTATTAATTATAGCCGCCAATTAGCTGACCAGTTTTTTTTACTCTTATTACACTTACTGTTGCTCTTTTATCATCACATAATTGATGAAAATCAGCTGGTGTGAATCCGTCTTGACTGTCTCAAAGTAAAAATTGAAAATCATTTTCAAGTTGATTTTCAAAAGGAGTATTTTCATTTTTGCTTTGAATCTAATGATCAAGCTGTTTTATATTATGCAATTGAAGAAGCTTTAAATCAACATTTGATCATAATAAATGAGCATCTACAAACTTTTAATGGCTACCTAGTACGAGATAATAATGTAAAAAATCTTCATATAAACTTCCAGATAAGATTTTCGCAAATGGTTTTACTTTGTGATAGAAGTCAACTGAAAATATTTTAAAGAACTGGATTAAAAATAAAAATCTTTCAATAGATTCTTTAAAGATGTTAAAGTTTTCATCTGTCCAGTAAAAAACGTTTTTTATCTGAATATTGTTATCCAATTTAGCAATTCTCCATTCCACAATCTTTTCTCATATTTCAGATTCTTCTATATTTAGATTATCTCAGGTTAAAATCGAGAAAAGTGCATTTTCATTAAGGGAGATAAAATCTTATGTGTTAAAGACTATTGCTGGATTGTTAGCAATTTTAATGCAGAAATTTTGTAACTTTTTGAAAAGATCATACATAAATAAAGTTTTTTGCAAAGTGGCGAAATTTTTTTTTAGCTCTTTTGTATAGTGTTCAATCAAATAGTCTTCAAGGGTTCAATAAAGTTTTTAGAAATAAGCTTATCAGTAATAACAAGCAATTCTAAAATGATAGGTACTTTATGTTTATCAAGAGAAATTTTACTAATATAAATATATTTGTACAGAAAAATAAAACATATGAATTTATGTTGGCTAAAATACTTTTGAAGCAAACAATATCCTTATCTGAGAATTATCTCAAAAATATTAGGAGAAATATTAGGTTTAGCAAAAATATTATTATTATTTTCCCTTTAAATTCAATTACTAGAGAGTGCTACAGCAAAATAGAGTGATCTTGCTGCTAAAATTTGCAAAAAAGCTTGAAAAGTTCTAATATTGGGCACTTTGTCAACTATAATTTTACCATAAGAAAACTTCTGATTGTTAAACAGATTTCTGAAATCATTGGATAAAGTGTGAAAGTATTGTTGGGGTAATATTGGTAAAATATATAAAAAGCTATGAAATATTAATATTTCAATATACAGTTTAAGAGACTTTTATACAATTATGTGATCAAGAGGTAATCTGTTATAAATCTTCAGAATCAATAAAATTTTAAGAGTAAAAGCAATTTTTAAATTTGCTATTACATATTCATAAATGATAAACATTACTAAAAAGAAATTATATCCAAATTAAATTTTAGAAAAATAATTTAAACTGATTAATCGTTTAATATATATTTATGCTTTTAGCCCAAATTAATTAAAATCATATTTCATTCAGATCTTTCATTGAGAAAATTATTACTTAAATCTCTAATTCAAAATTGTGGTTACAATTCTTGGAAAGATTCACACAATGAGTTGCAAATAGTACTATCCCTAAAAAAATATTAATTGCTGAAATGATTATTTATACAATAAATCTGCATGTGTAATTTCAAATGCAAATGTCTTTTCGATAATGAGTAAACCAGCAGCCAACTTTTACTTATAAGCGCCATAAAATGATAAAATAATTTTTGTATTATTATCTTCTTTGTGTTAAATATAAACTATGTCTTCAAAAATCCATTCAAGAAAAAAATATTAAACTTTTTAAATATGAGGACTTTCATAGTATTGAGAAAATTGGCAAGAGTGAATTTGGAAAAGTTTTTAGTGCCAAGTTAACAAGAAGTGATATTAATTTGCACTTTGTATTGAAACAGTTAAAACAATTCATGAAAAATGATATATTTGAGTTTATAAAAGAAGTACAAATACACAATTATATTATCAATTTCAAAATATATTTGTCATTAAAGATAACTCTTAAAATAAACATTTATTTTATAAAGATGCAATTTTTAAGAAGTCTAAGCTATCATAAAAATATTATGGTGTTACAAAAATACCTTAAATCAAACTTTGCTGAAATAAATGGCACAATAAAATTGCAGTTTGCAAAAGAGCTAATCCAAGAATTGTCTGCCTTTTATAAAGAAAATTATTATTCATAGTGATTTAGTAAGTAAAAATATAGTTAAAAAGACATTATTATTTAAGTTAAAATTCACTTAATCTTTTAACTTTTTGATTTTTAAAATCCCTATAAAGAATTCTTTAAATGTTCTAATTCACGATAATTTTATAAAATTCTTGGATCTTGGACTTCCTAAAATTTGAAAGAACTTAATGCAAAAGTCTCAGTGATTTATGGACAATTAGCATATAATGAACCATAGTGTTTTTGGGATCTTGAATATATCCAAGATGAAAATTTGACATATATGTATTAGAAGTGCTTTTCTGGGAGCTATTAAATAGACATTCACCATTACTAAATATAATACAAAAAAATTACTTCAAAACACTCCTACTGGATGTTGTAAAATATTATCACAAATTCACCCATATATAATTAAAATAATTAATCAACTTAACAAAATTAAATGACAATTTAACTCTCTTTTTCAAAGAAACATTAAATTTAAGGAAATGTCCAGTAATTTAAATTTCAATAATGAAAACCTTTTAGACTTCAGTAATAAATTATATAAATTTCTTGATAAAATTTGAGAAGTATTCATCATCATCAAAAATATTTGCTGCTTAATAATTATTCAAAAATTGTTGACATGATAAAAAAATATCTTAAACACAATAAAACACATCTAAAGAATTTATTGTATGCTTAAATAACAATATTAAAAAAGTTTCATTTACTATATTTTACTTGTCTCTTTAAAACATGAAATTGAAACAAATATTGAATCAACAAAAGCATTCATAAAATTTCAGAAAGCAGCAAATATAGAAGATTTTTCTGGGCAATTTTTTCTGGGCCATTGTTACTTTGATGGAATTAGCACTTTTCAAGATAGAGTTAAAATATTTGAACTTTGGTCAAAAGCTGCAGAGGCTGATAATATAAATACACAAAAAAATCTTAGATCATGCTATCTAAAGAGAGAAAAGAAAATAAAGAATGAAAAAAAAACATTTGAACTCTATTCAAAAACAGCAGAGGGAAAGATACATATGCACTATACAATCTTGGATGGTGTTATTAAAATAGAAAAGAAACGACAAAAAGGCATTTAGTTTAAATTACCAAGTATTTTTTTGATGATTTCATTATGCTGTTAATCTTTTATAAAATTGTAATGAGCGACAATAAATATCATTTTTAAATATAATTTCTATAATTGCAGTTTTTTTATTCTGATCGAAATGAAAATTCTTTCCAAATATACTTTGCTTCAGAATTAATTTTGTTTCATTATTTGATAGATAGAAATATTATTATTGGGAATGAGATTATTTCTAAATAAGTAATTCTATTTTATGCTCTGATTAAAATTGCTTTTTTATAATAAGGGGATAAATAGTAGTAAAAAATAAATTTTTAGAGAATTAATTAAAGCTACAAATCTTCACCAAAACAGCCATTCTTTTATTCAATTCGACTTAATAAAAAATCTTGATAGAAAATATAATTTTGTTTTTTTTAATGTAGTAGCTAAAAAGTATTGGCCGGTAAAGTAGTAAAATCAGCATCTTAATATGCATTCTAATTTCAATTTCATTTCGGAATGTTTAATTATCTATTTAGATTCCATTTTGATTATTTAAATTTACCACAAGTATATTTCTTTCTTCTATATAGAGTTCAGTAATGATCTACTATAAGGCACTATTATATACTGTATTATATTTAATTTAAAGTAATAATGTTTGAATCTGTTAATTTTTTTAATTTTAAATTTATTCTACAAGATACAACACACCAGAAAATTAATAATTTTGTTTAATAAATCTATTTTTTAAATATTATAAAATGTTTAAATAGTAAAATGCCAAAAGATGGAAATTATTATCACATATTAAAAAACTTTTTTATTGTAAATCTTATTATATTTGAAAACTTATAATATAAACTGAGAAAAATTAAATTTTGGCAGAAAATTTTTCCCAACAAAATTTGTAAATAGGATGTATAAGTATTAAAAATACATAACTAAATTAAACTATATTATCTTTTAACAATTTGAAAAACTTTATACTCTTTGGCAAATAAATTAACCCATTAAAATTTTTCTAAACAATTGAATATGGCCATTTTCAAAAATAGATTCATAATTTAGCCCATTATAAAATCCAAATCTTTTAACAAATTTGTTAAATTTAGTATTTTTAATATTATTATTTTTAAAAAAAAATTTTATTCTATTTATATGTTTTATTTAAAAATACCAAGATTGTGAATTATAATTATTAATTAGTTTTATTATATTAATTATTGTTTTTTATTATTATATAATTAATAAAAATAGGCTAAAAAAATTTGTCTTAACTGTTTTGAAATAATAATTGAAAGTTATTTTTAAGTTAATCTTTAAAAAAAGTATTTTTATCTTTGTCTTAAATCTAATAGTTAATCTATTATATTATATATTTAACTAAAAACAACATAATAATTAAATATTTATATAAAGTTTTAAATAAAATTTTTACAAATAATTTTACTTTATAAAAAAAATTAATT
>JAAOMT010000466.1:7671-20874 GCA_016748015.1 Geosiphon pyriformis
CTTGAGCATCTTCTTTAATAATATCAAGAATGCTTTTGGTGCTTTTAATAAAGTCTTTATAGTTAAGATAAAGGTATTAACTGATTTTTATGAATTTGATTCTGGATAATATTTTAGCAGAATGATTCTAGTTTAATCTTAGCTTTAAGAATTGTTGGTTTCTTAACCATGTAATCAAACGTAGAATCTGGTTCTATTTAAAAATGATTCAAAATTATTATATAGAACAAAAAAATAATTGTAACATAATATAAAATAATTATTATGTGATATAAAATAATCATAATAAAATGCAAACCTAACTTCTTTTTTTTACAATATAATATTAAATTATTAAATTAATTATTATAAATTCAGTCTTAAATTAGTTCTACTTTTAGATTTCAGATCAGTTTTATAAACTAAGTTTTTAAGTCTTAGTTTAATTCAATTTAATTCTGTTTAGAATTAGTAGTTTTTAAACTGAATTGAATTAGATAAACCAATTAATATTTACAACTTAAAATTTACTGGTTTTTAACAATATGTTGTTGTATATTTTGAATTTTTTAAAGCTTTTAATGTTACTATAAGTATTAAAGTGTTAATTATCTGGTTGTGAATTACTAAGCTGTTTTTTCTGATCTGTTTAAAATTATATATAAGCTTTTTATTATATTTAAAATTTATTAATTTGATGTCTTATCTTAAAACTGCTGTTTTCTTGTATTGCATATCTCTTTTGTTTTTATTATTATTCTTGATTTTAAATTGGTTTTTTGAAAACAAAAATAAAAAATTATTTACTTTATAAAATTAATAATAAAGTTTATTGATTTTTTAATTATTTTAATTAATTTTTCTTTGATAGTTGAAAAAATTCTGTTGTAAATTTTTTTTTTATTGGAAAGTTGAATTAAAAATCTTAGCAAAATAGCTATTAATTTATATATAAATTTCTTTTTTCAAGTTTGAAAAAAAGTTTAATAATGTTTTATTATATAATAATAATGGTATAATTGTAAAATCAAAAATTAGTTTCTTTAAAACTATTAAAAATCAAAAATTAGAGCTACTAAAGCTTAAATAAGTAAGTTTATCATAAAAACCAATTATTTGAACAGTTTTATAAATAGAATAAAAGCTAATTTATGTTTAATACATAATAATTAATTTTTATAAATATTGGTGATAGTTGGATTAAACTTGTAAAATCTATTAGATTGTTTTTGTGATAAACAATAAAAAAAATATTAATTATTGGTATTGCATATTTTAACAATTTATTTTTAAAACTAATTATTAAATCAATTGTTAGTTTAATTATTACCAAATTATTAATCTAATTATTAACTTTTTTTGAAAGCTGTAAAAATATTAATAAAATCAGCAAATTTTCAAATAATTATTTTTATTTTATTTCGAAACTTTAATTTGTTATAATTTATTAATTATTAACAATTTTAATTTAAAAAATTAGTTAAAATTGTATGTACAAAACAAAATATCTGTTTTATTGTTATTATTATTTAATTAAATTATCTATTTACTTAATTTGCATCAACTTTATTTATTATGGAGACATGCATGGCAACAAAATGTTATTTTACTGATTGGTCTCATAAATTAAGGATATGATTCATTGTGATCTACATCTTATAACAGTAGAAATCTCGGATTGTGCCACCCTACAAACAATCGAAGAAAAAGATATTTGGAGTGATTTCACAGATTCCACCAGAAGTTTTCTAAGGAGAAAAGTTTACAATAACTGACGATATTTATGGTTTTTCCATGTTATTATGTGAATTTGCAACAGAAAACCCTCCTTTTCATAAATGTTTTCATAAATCACCTTCTTGTACATGAAATTTTCAAGGGTCTTAGACCTATTATTACTTTGTCAAGTTTTGGGATGTTAATCCGTTAAATCATCCTACTGCAAATGAAGTTTTCTCGAAGTTGAGGGAGCTTGAAAGAATGTGTTTTCAGTACTTAAATAAGTAGGCTAAATGTGAATTGCCAATAATACAAGATTTTACTGATGACGAGTCTAAAAAAAAGTGGCCTGAAATAGTAAAGTTTTTAAGATTAGATAAAAACATAGAAGAAATGTTAAAGATGACTCGATAACAAATTATTTAACAAAAATAACGACCACAACCATTCATCCAGAAGCAGTTTATACAAATGGTGTTTTAAGTTTGCAAATAATCAAAGAAACAAAAGGTTAATTTATTTAAATTGGAAAAGTTTTTTATATTTTTTTAATTCTTGGATTTAATTATTACACAGTATATTAAAAATTTTCATTAATTTACTTTTTAAAAAAATCAGTCTATTTACCTAAAGGGAAGAAATTATTATAAACAACATTTAGAATAATATTTTTATATCTTTATAATTTGATGATTATTAATAAATTTAATCATGATGGTCACTTTAATTTTCTGATCATGAATAATAATTATTTTTAACTTAATAATAAATTTATTTGTTATTTTGATTAATTGATCTTTTCATAAGAATAAAATTTAGATAATTTTAATCTTGAATTACATGTGTTACAATGTTTATTAAATATGTTATAATATATTTTTACACATTTGTCAATTTAATAAAAAAAGTATTTTTTCTTTAACTTTAGGCCTAAAAGAAATTATAATTATAATTATAATTGATCATTAAGTTTAAATTCTTCTAAAATAAATTTTATTTTTAAGCTTTAAAATTTTAATTATTTATTACATCTAAAAAGTGAATTGTATTCATAAAAATATTTAAAATTTAAAAAATATGAATAAAATTATTTTCAAAGGGTCATAATTTTTGTTAATTCAAAATTCTGGTATTTAATATCAATTTGATTATATTTTAAATGATTTAATATTTATTCTGAAACTTTGATTTATTAAATAATTGTAAAATCATATATGAAACGACACCAAATAATTTTTTTCTTTTTTGTTGTTATTACAGTTTTTATTTCTCAATTTTGATATTAATTTTAGTATTGTTGTTTTTAAGTTTACCTTTGTTTAATTATTTATAAATTAATATAATTCAAAATTTTTAATATTTACATTAAAGTTTCACTTCAAATGCTCAAGTTTTAACAAACTCATTTGTTTATAATTTATATTATATATATAAAATAACTATTAGATCAAATTAGATTTATGAAAAAAGTAATAAAAAATCGAATATTAAATAATAAAATTAAATAAAAATGTGTTAAATTAATTTTAAAAATTAAAATAATTTTACGTGGTTTCTAATATTTATTTATTTATTTATGTATTTATTTAACGAGTGAGTGGTTTTTAATTTCAAATTTTAATTAATAATATTATATAAAAATTATATTGAAACTAAATGAAATTTAACATTAAAAAAATATTTATGTGAATAATTTATTGATTAAACTATTATTATATATTTTTGTTCAATTATTAAATATATATATTTATAAGTTGATAAAAAATTAAATTAATATAATTTATAGTATATTTTTTTAAGAAACAATCTAGAATTTAATTTATGTTTAAGAGTAATATATTTTTTTTTGAGTATCACTACTACTATAACAAAAAAGTATTTATTTATTATTATTATTATTAAGAATTTTTTTTATTTAATTATTATTATTATTATTATTATTATTAGTTATATGTTAAAAATACTTAATTTATCAATATTCTTTTTGAAATTATTTTAATTTTTTTCATGTTAATTTTTTTTTTTTTAAAAAAATATTTAATAAAACTTACAAATTTGAATTTTTAATTTTAAAAATTTAATTTTCTTAAAATTATTTATTTATTTATTTTAAAAAAAAATCAAAAAAATCAAATTTAAAATCATTTTATTTTGATAATTACAAAATTAGATATTCTAATCATATTTAATCTTATATATGTTTATTTTAATAATTTAGGTTTAAAATCAATTTTTTTTTTAATATTTAAAAAATAAATTTACTTATAAAGTTATATAATTATACAATATAATAGTACAATAAAATTTATTTATTTTAATTAAATTTATTTTAAATTAAAATTTTAATTTCAGCTTTCGAAACTAACAATTATATAAATTTACAATAATTAACAAACAGATTAAAATAAAAAAGAGCAATCAGCTATAAAAATCAAATATTTTAAATAATAATAATAATAATAATAATAAAATTATTTATTCGATTTATTGATTGTAAAGAATCAAATAATGTTTTCTTCATATAATTTAATAAATGTACATATAAATTCCTTTTTTTTTTTTTTTTTTACAAATAAAGTACATTAATTAAATGGAATTGTATAAGAAATAAAGAATAAAATTTAAATCAGAATATTATTTTATTTTATTTTATCTATTATTGTAATTTATACTTTGTTGTTAAAGGCGTTTAACTGTGAACAAAAGTTCACGAGTTAAGAATAAATAATTATCTTGTAATTAATCTATGATGCTTTTATCATTAAATTTAAAATTTAAGTTTACGAATTATTGCATAATCGATGAAAATCCACTAGAGTAAATCCGTCTCGACTGCCTTGAAGTAATAACTTAAAATCATTTCCAAGTTGACCTTCAAAAGGAATATTTTTGTCTTTCCCTTGAATCCAATGATCAAGCTGTCTTATATTATACGATCGAAGAAGTTTTGAATCGATAATTGATTGAGAACAATGTAATGGTTGAACGTCTACAGACTTTTGATGACTACCCGGTACGAGGTAGTGATGTAAAAGATCTTCATATAAATTTCCAGGTAAGATTCTCGCAAATGGCTTTACTTTGTGATAAAAGTCGACTGAAGATATGTTAAAGAAGCAGATTAAAGGTTGAAGCCTTTCGATGGTTCCTTAAAGGCGTTAAAGTTTTCATCTGTCCAGTAAAGAACATTTTTCGTTTGAATATTGCTATCCAATTTAGCAACTCCCCATTTTACAATCTTTTCCCATATTTCAGATTCTTTTATATTTATTTTATCCTGGGTTAAAATTGAGACAAGAGCATTTTCACTAAGGGATGTGAAATCTTGCGAGTTGAAAACTATAGCTGGATTGTTAGCAGCTATGTCGGTGCAGAATTTTTGCAACTTTTTGAAAGAATCATGCATAAATGAAGTTTTCTGCAAAGTGGCAAAATTTTCTTCTAGCTCTTTTGCACGGTGTTCAATCAAATAGTCTTCAAGATGATCAATAATGTTTTCTAGAATAAATAATTTTTTTTATTTCTCTATAGAAT
The DNA here is from genome assembly GCA_016748015.1 of Geosiphon pyriformis. Classification (NCBI taxonomy): domain Eukaryota; kingdom Fungi; phylum Glomeromycota; class Glomeromycetes; order Archaeosporales; family Geosiphonaceae; genus Geosiphon; species Geosiphon pyriformis. Next base: position 12,904 of record JAAOMT010000466.1, read on the forward strand.
CTAATTTGAAATGAACAATGCTTATATGCTATAGATTTTCCTTAAAGTAATTAAAGTATAATTTAAAATTTTTGCAAACTAAAAAGAGTCTTTCAATAATATAATTTCAATTTTTCAACTTCTAATGATCTTAACCATTAAAAAATATTATAACCTTCATTAAAATATGTTCAACCCTGATTTAAATTTCATATTACTTCTTTAACTTGTACTTGGAAATGAGTGAGTGTGTTTATATTATTAGATTAAATTTGAAATCTAGGCGAAAGTCATAAAATTTGTTGACTGTATACTAATATAAAAAATATTCTATAAAATAATATTCCTCAAAAATAATATTCCTCAAAAATCATTAAGAAACCAATTTATTAGATTTTTATTAGAGTTTTTATAAAAAATAGTATATTTCATTAATAGTTCTAATATGTTTGTATCTAGCTTATTATTTTTTGGAATACTTTGTCTTATCTATAATACAATTCTTCTTTTTATGGCGTTCAAATCTTCTTTTTCACTAAAACATTTTCAACTTCATATTCATCATAATCGCAACATCTTTTTGAAAAATTACGATTTAATCTTTAAATAAATTTTACGGCAAAGATATCTAAGAAAAATAGTTAATTTAGGAATGAAAAATTTTTTAAAAACCTTCAAAATACAATATGATTGATAGAAATATAATTTATTTTCAATATGATATGTCATTAATTGTTTTAATACTTCTTTTATTTTTAATCGTCTAGACTAAAATTTATGATATGAATAATATATTTAATTTCTTTTAATAAATTTATAATGGTAAAAACATTTGGTCTTTTAAATTTTAGTCTGATAAATGGGAAAATTAAGAAAAAAGGAATGAAACTCGAAAATTTGGAAAAATAAATAATTCTTTTTCATGAAGATTTTATGCTTTGTTAAGTAATTCTATTTTTTTTAAAATATCATTTATATAAAAAAGTTTTATTACTTTTGATTATAGTATTTTAATAAAATATATTTTAAGATATAAATTATGCATTATAAAATAAAAACTAGTAAATAAAATTATTTTTGCTTTTTAATATATATAGTTGAATATATATTTGAAAAGATATTTAAAATATTCAAATAGATTCTAAGATGTAATATAAAAAAATACTCATATTTTTTTAATTAGGTTTTCACTAAATCTCATTAAGAGCCTTCACTCTACGTTTTTAAAAAAAAATTTTTGTTGAAATAACATCTTTCTTTTCGGTGCAAAAAGATTATTAACTTAGCAAATAAGTTCAAAAAGCGTGAGGTTTTGAGATTTAAATCTTACATTAATATTATTATATTTCATATACTTTTTCTACAAAAAAAAAAAACTATCGTTTAGCATATCAGTGCACTCATTCAAATTTTTCTTAAGAAAATGAGCTTAATTCTCACTCAACTTGATGGCATCAATTTCAGCTTACCTCAATGTTTTTATCAATACAATTTAAATAATATTAAATAAAAGATTAGACACAATGTAAAAATATTTTCGTCAACCCTAAACCCTTTCTGACTATAAAAAAATGTTTTGCGACATATTATTTTTGAAACTTGGTTTGTTCCCTAGATAATTACAAATTAACCGAACATTACTCAATAAAACTAACATAATAATAGTTTATTTTAAATCTTTAATAGATAGAATATTTCTTAAAAAATGGAAATAAAATTAATATTTTATGGTGGGTATTAGTTAAATCAGAATTCAGATTGAAATCTCGTTATAAGTAATTGCAGATTAACAAATAAAAGACTACGCCATAAATTGCGCTACTAGTGACTCCCTGATATTTCCCAAGGTAATCAAAACAGTGGGAGCTGAATTATAAAAACCAAGAATTTTGCTTTCTAGAGATTCATGGCGCCCCAAAAACTCTTCCACGATTTATCTTACGACTTCGAGACCTTATTGAATAACGAAATATTCTCTGATGTTAGGATTATCGTTGGCGATGGTCTTAAATACTCATTCGCTGATTTTATCAGCAAGATCCTCTTATTTTGCTGTAGCACTCTATAGTAATTGGATTAAGAGAAAATAACATCATTCTATTTTCTGAGCCTAATATTTCACCCCAAATTTTTGAGGTGATAGTTCGGTAAGTTTAATTTATTTATACATTTGAAAATTGTTTTGTCTAGATACGGAGTGCCTATAATTTTAGAATTGCTTCTTGCCGTTGATGAGCTTATTTTGGAAAATTTAATAAACCACCTTGAAGACTACCTAATTGAACAACATGCAAATGAGCTAAAAGCAAACTTTGTCACTTTAAGTGAAAAACTTTATAGCCACGAATCTTTTAAAAAGCTAATTTTTCCTCACGATAAATACGACGACCACTATCAAAGCCTTTTAAATAAAATTGGATATTCAATTCCTCAAGAATTTGTTTCTTAAAAAAGCAAATTAGAAATTTGATTTCCCTTTACTTACCCAAGGATCTAGAAATTCATTGCTTTCTTTTAAGTGGCCGTGTTCATATAAATACCTTTCAGGCATAAATTTCTCAGGATCGTTTGTATACTGGGATTAAAATTTAGCGAATAAGTGTTGAGAATTACAGTATCCCTCGCCGGTCATCTCTTATCGGTTTTTTGAACATTGATAGGCATGATTGGTCTGCAATTAAAATTCAAACTTATTATTCTACGCATTACAAATGTAAGATATTATTTGTGATATCATCTACCTATAGCGAAGAACTTTTTTTAAAAATGATAAAATTATTAACTTAAATGAATAATAGTTATCAAATATTCAATTCACTTTAAAGCTTAAAATAATAATTATCTGCAAAAAAGAAAATAGACCGAAATTTTTCACATTCCTATAAAATATAGAACTATTAATAATATTGTAATAATAGCAATTTCAATTATGTTCCCAAAATTGGATACAACTTTGTAATCAGTGTCAAAAATTTCTCAATCATATACTTTTATATCCGGACTAGGCCAACTATTTCCTCATTTACAAAAATGTAATCAAGGATTCTGTGAGCTCTCCAAGAGTTTTTCTTTAGATTCAGCCTCTCCAACTGTGATATTGGTTAGGCCGACTTCTTTCACTTGCCTAAAATTCACATTATCTTTAGATTCATTATTATCGAAATTCTTACCAACAATCACTTATGTGTTTTTGTTCACTGCTTTCAAAATAGTAGCATTAATAAAATTAACTTAATTCATTTTTTTCATAGAAAGCTTTAGCAAACGCACCAATTCCAATAATGCTAATCTTTTTCTTGAATGACAATTTGATTTTCAAAAAACTTTTTTCGATCTCTTTAATTAACTTTTAACAATAATGACCATTTTCAATCTATTCATCTTTGTTTTTGCTTAAAATGTCAACTTTTACATTCTGAAATTTATCCTTAATTCAAGATTTTACTTTGCCTTTGAACTTAGTTTTGATAACAATAAAAATGATGGTTTTATTTTTTTTATGTCATTTTATATCATTTTTCTATTTGGCAGATTTGCTCATATCTTTTCTATTACACATGGCATTTTTTTGTTTAATTTATTATAGAGCTTGATCCAAAAATAAGCTTGTTTATTTGGTCACCAATTTTTTTAGAGTAACAAAAATGTAATTAAAATCTATTATTAAGTATTATTATATTTAATTTCTGGCACTTTAATAGCTGTATTCTAATTAGCAACTTTTATTTATATAAATAAAATCATTAATAATAATTTTGAAATCTCTTTTATTTATTAGAAAATATAGACATATTAATAAATTTTATTCTATTGCAATTAAATTTATATTTTAAAACCGCAAAATAGTTGTAGTTTTAAAAAAGTTACAATAATCTGTTTATAAAGCACTTTGGCGTAAATAAAACTTTTAAATTAATTATTAAAAATTTTTGATGGTCACAATTTAAGAGATTTGTTAAAATATATGTAAAATTATATAATATTTGCTCTTAATCTAAACTTTTTTGTTACTTGTTTTTCAGTTTATTACAATCTTAAAAAAAATGTAGTTTTAAAGATAGTAGATTATTCAATTAAAAATAACTTACTTATTATGCTTAAAAAATATAATTTTAAAAAAAATGACTTAATTGGTTCTTTAATATATTATTAAACTACATAATATTTTAAATAAAATTGTTTTAAATCATAATTTTTAATTTGTGTCTTGTTTTTTAGTGTTTTTTTAAGCTTTTTGGCATTAAAATTTTGCTATCATTAATATTTTATTTTAAACTAATAGTTAAATTAAACATATTAATTTAATTTAAAACAATATTTATAATATTTTACAAATTACTAATAAAATAATTGGTTTGATCTACTACTATTATTATAATTTACATATAATAACATTTTTTAAACTTTAATTATAAATAAATTTCTTGATTTAATACTTTTGTATTTAAAGAATTAATAAATTTTATTGTTAAAAAACATATTATTAAGATTTAAATAGTATTAATAAATATATATAAAAAGTAAATTAATAGTATTAAAAAAACACTTAAATTTAGAACAATTAATAAAATTTGATTATTATAATACAACATTAAAATAATTTGACTTTATAATAAGTTAGATTATAAGAAGCTTGATTTATTTTTAATAATTTATTAAATTAATTCGGTGATTTACAAGTTAAAACCACTAACATATTTTAAGATTTATAATGTTTTTTATGTTTTTTATTAGAATTTTATTAAAATTTAAACTTATTTGAGCATACAAAAAAGCCATTCTTATTTATTTAACTGAAAAATAATATTAAGTTTATAATTGATAAAATATTCATTAATTAGTTTAAGTATTTTATGTTTAATATTTAAACAAATCTATTTTTTTAAAGAAATATTGTTTAAGAAGAAAAAAATATTACAAAGAAACAATTAATTAAAGAAATTTTAGATTCTTAGCTTTTTAAGTAGATTAACATAAGTTGTAAATTAAATTTTTTATCTTAATACTATTTTTTATGCTTAGTTTCTCATTATTTTACCTAATTATAACATAAATAAGATTTTTTAAAGTTATAGAAAAATATCTAACCATCTATTCTGGGTGAACAAAATTAACAAATATTTTATGTTTTTATTATTCAAGATAATATAATGATAAAAATAAACACAAGAATTTATTTATAGATAGTTTAACTGTTATAAATAATAAAAAATATGTTAAAAATACAATTATTAATTGAAATAAAGATATAATTGTCATTGTTTACCTTTTATTTTTAAAGATTTGCACAAAAGTTTGCAGAAATTAATTGAATTTTCAAACATCAAAAATTCAGAGAAAAGAATTGACTGGTTTTGAACATATAAAACTTATTACTTTTTTAATAGAATAATATTCTATATGTAAAATAATAAAAAAATTTAATTATTTTAAATCTACTATTTAAAATACACTTTTTTATTATTAAAATTGAACACTATTCAATATGCATTTAAAAGTAATAGACCTTCTTACTTAATAAAAACTTTCTTACAATTATAAAAATAATCAAAAATACTAAAAAGTATAGTTAAAGAGATACAAAAAGAATCAATTAAAATTAATTCTAAATGTTAACAAAAACAATCAAAAAGTTTTTATATCAAATGAGACTTAATTTTCAAAATGCAGCCAAGAAACCTTTATTAACAAAGATACAACAGAAAAATCGACTTACCTGGTGTATTAAACATTTTAATTAAACTATAAAAAAATGGAATCAAGTTATTTAGAGTGATTAATAAAAAATTTGTCTTTTTCATAATAAATCTCAAAGAATATGGAAAAAAAATGAAGAAAAGTTCAATAAGAAAAATTTATTTCCAACAGTAAAGCATAGTGAATATGAAATTATGATATAGGAATATTTTTGTAGAACTGAATTAAGTTTTTTGGTTTTAGTGAAAGGCATATTAAATCGGTTTGGATATATTGAGATTTTAAAAAAAAAAATTATTATCATGAATTGAATATAAATTTTATTTTTAATCTTATTTCTTTTAATAAAACAATGTTCCAATCCATACTTTTCAAAGTTTAAAGACATACATAATAGAAAAAAACATTAAATTACTCTCAAATGGCTGGTATAATTATCCAATCTTAATTCTATAGAAATATATAGAACAATTTACAAAAAAACTCAAGAAACGCAATCTGTATTCTGTAAATAACTCAGAATTATTCATGGTATTACAAGATAAATGAAGCAAAATTTCCTAAAAATTTATAAAAATTTGGTTTTTAATATGTTTAAATGTGTTGAAGAATGTGTTGAGGAGAAAGGAGGACCAACTCATTATTAATACTTATGTATAAAAAATAATTAATCAAGAAATAAAAAAGTGTTTGATGACTTTGTTCACCTAGTATATATATTAGTAAATTAAATTATTTTTATCTTTCTTATACTTATTTCTTTTTTAATTTGAATATCTTAAAATAAAAATGACATTTGTTTTTTAATTTGTATTTTCATTGACTTTGTTGAAAGTATTTATAAATAAATAATTAATATCTGTTATTAAATCTAAAAGTGCTAATTAAGACATAAAATTTAGCAGCTGTATTATTTTTTATTAATAATATAAACTATTTTTTAATCTTGAAATTTTCTCAAAAATATCAGCAACTAAAATTTTATTATTTATCTATTCAATTTACTGCTTTTAATCACAATTTTCCTTAATTGTTTTTATTACCATATAAAGTCTATTTTTTTAGCTGTTAAATTTTATCCTAATTATAATAATATGATATTAATAGCTATTAAAAAAATATTAAAAAAACAAACCAAAAATTAATTTATTTTAATGAAATTTAAAATTAATAAATTATTATTTGTTTTTGTCATTATTCAATTAAGATTTTCAATTTATTTTGATAATGACTCAGTGTTGCAATTTAATAATATATTAGGCAATAATATTATATAAATAGCCGCTTTATTATTAAAATTAATTATTGGCTTAATCATTAACCTGATTAATGATCTGATTGTTGGTTTAATTATTAAATGTTTTTGGAATATTATTTTCACTTTTCATATTTTCATTTGTATAAATAATTTTCTTTTGTTTTTTTTTAACTGATTTTAAGGCCACACCTTTTATTTACCGAGTTAATTGTTTACTTGAAACTTTTTTGGGTATATAATTAAATTTGATCACTAAGTTTTATTATAGACAAAAAACTTATTAGCAAAATATTTTTTTTCTTTTAATTGAAAATTCTTCTTGACTAAACAATCTGAAATATTTGGAAAGATAAATGTAAGCATGTAAAAATAACCAAAATCTACCAATTTCTGAATAATTTATTTTAATACAAAATATTTTTTCGATAGATTGAGAATAAAATATAACAAAGAAAAAGTTTTAGTCAATAAAAATCTGGATGTAAAATCAATCTTATTTTGCCAAAATAATAACTTAAAAACTTATAATAGATTAATAATATAAAACATAAATAAAGTATATGTTTTTAAAATGCTATTATTATATAGTATATTGAAAATTCGACTGCTTTGATATTTTAATCTTGATCTCGAAGAAAATATTTAATTGGGAACTCGGAAATAATTGATCAATCGATAAAGTGCAGATTAACATGTGACTTCAACTCCGAATAAGTATATAATTAGCATAAATACTGATTGTAGGGAAAAAGACTTCACACAGACTTCACATATTTTACCGATGTCACCTCAACAATACTTTCACGCTTTATCCAATGATTTTGGGAATTTATTTAACAGTCAGAAGTTCTCTGATATTAGAATTATAGTTGGCGAAGCGCCCAATTTTAGAACTTTTCATGCTCATTCCTAAATTTTAGCAGCAAGATCACCATATTTTGCTGTCGCACTCTCTAGCGATTGGATTAAAAGGGAAAATAATATCATTATCTTCCCTAAACCTAATATTTCACCAAAGATTTTTGAAATAATTCTCA